>JAECWS010000106.1:0-489915 GCA_018150905.1 Drosophila ambigua
TCTATACCCATATAAATAGAATAATCTCTTTCAAATAAAATGAGAAGTTTCATTCCGAAGTACGTGTATATTTAAAATGTTAAAAAAGTGGGGGAATATATGTATGTATGAAAGTATGAAATTTGAATATAATGCTGTTCTTTTAAGATGTTAATCATCTTCGTCAACTGCAGGGCAGCTTAATTCCGTCGTTCCTATATACTTTCTTTAGATTGATTTTGCACAGCCCAGGAGAGATTGGAAAGAGACGGTTCCTTGTTCTTGTTCATTTTTAATCTTATTTGTTCCTGCTTTCTCCTCAACTATCTCCTAATGAAGGACACTTATATTGGTGCTGCTTTAACGTGTTTGCAGGAAAACCCTTAGCTTAGATAAGAGATCACAGTCGAGCTATACGTAGAAAACGGATATATGGGCATTCATGTTAATTCATGTTTTGGGAGAGGATGTGGCAGCATCGTTTCAAATAATATTTGAATATATATTTTTTTCGCATCTGAGGCTCAAAATAAATATTTTAAGCGTGATCAAATATTTTATGCCAGGAAAATAGCCGAGTGAATAATTTGACAGACGGATATCACCGAGCCTTGGATTCTTCTGACCGCTATCTCTCTGGCATCTCCTCAGCAAAATACTACAATTGAAGAAAAATTCCATCACTACCAGCAATCGATGTAGCATAGAGATCAGTAGACGACGACTCCGATCATAAAGTAAAATAACTTTTTGATTTTGAACTAGAGTTAGAAGATGCACAAAATTATTTTTTAATTTATTGACGAACTTGAATTTTGTTACTTAAAAGTTTTTTTGTTGAATATTATTACTATAATTACAATCCTAAGTAATTATAACTATTTTTACATTACAAATTTAAAAAAATTTAATTTTAATGCATTTTTTATATATTTGAGGCGGAGAAGGCCTGGTCGCATCGGTCAGAAAATTAATTCGAAATTGACTAATAATATGAAAGCCAATATTCCGAGTTTCAACTGCCTAGGTTTACCGCGAAGGTTAATGCCAAAGAAACGGCATTTCCGCCCACTGTGCAGTGGTCGGCTCGCGTATATTCACTTTTTGGCGTGCTCAGCACGCAAAAATCAGCATTGTATTGGTTCCAGCCACAGTGCACTGTAATATACATGTACGTGAGCGGCAGCACAGCAGCAGCGCATCAGCAGCGCTTTTTCCTTATAATAGATAGGGCTGTGCCGCCCGCTGCTCTAGTCCCTACTGCTAGTTCTTCTGCGCCGGCAGCAATAGCCTCAACATACTTTATATTTATTTCCACTTTTATGCTAATCGATTCTAGCAACAGCAGATTCAGCACTGGATATTGGATAATATTCCTTCTAAACACTTTTTTTGCCAAGTTAAGCATGGGAATTATGTACGAAATGGGTGACATGTGCGATTTTTGGTCAGTTCTGTGCCAGTTTTTTTTTTGCCCAATACAACTGGTTATGTTATTCAGATTAGCCGCAGAAGTCTGCCGTCAGTTGGGCGTCAGCTCCTTTCTTGTGTCCCACTCATAAACTATTACGCTTTGAGGTTGAAGCCAACCTACACACCTGATTTGTGTGGCCGAAATTGGGTAAATTTCAGTGAGTTTTCGGCTGTCAAAGCGAATGAACGAAAGCAGATCAAAAAATAGTCCACCAGCCTGCCGCTTTCTGCTGGTGGCATTGATTGCAAATCCTCAAGTGGGCCTGACAGCACCGTCAACAAGACATGAATGGGAAAACCAGGGAGGACGCGCTGGGTTCTAGCAGAAAATTGGATTTTATGCTTATTTACATTTGCTGGCAGCCAGCAGGTAGCCCACTTCCAGAACCACTGAAAAAAGAGATACAAATTGTGAAGATATCTCCCATATACGAGTTTCGCATAAAATATATGTACATATATATTGAGCACATATTTATCCATCCTTAAAAACGTTGTCAACTCTCCGCCATCGGATATGGAGGTGGATCAGCTCCATTAAAGCCATCTGTTGCTGGCTATGTACTGTGAAATTTATACGACTATGTACATTGAGTATATTTTTATTCAAAGGGGGGATTTTTTCCCAATGAATTTTAAACAGCAGGTTGTTGGTACTGGAGTTGCCATTGAAATATATGGATATGTGTATCGAAAATGTCTGTCAGGGTACAGCAGGGACGAGAAACTATGTAAAGACAAAAATACTTTTATGAATTTATGTATGAGTCTTAATAAATGGGTTTTCATCCTTCCTAAATAAGACCATTTGTTGGTGACAAATTTGGCAGATTTAATCGATCCAAGAACAACTAATGGGAGCTATTTTGAAGGTCGCCTCCAGTGGTAGTATTTATCTTGCACAAGTAAATTTATACACCTTTATTGAGCCAGGGTAAACTGCTCCCAATGGTATAATAAGTATCATTCTTATTGAGCACGTATCAACGAGGCGTATGAGTAATTTATGCTAAGCAATTGACTTGTTGACATGACCCGATTTACGTATATGTATGTACATTCATTCCAAAGTAAAGATATATCGAGTTCCACAGCCCTCATAGTCCTTAGGCTCCAAGTAAAACAACGGAACAAAGGAGCAGCAAAATCCCAGATAATTGGCATCTGTTTGGAGGAACAGCATCTGGCTGGATGCCAAGTCCTCTCTACAGGCTGGAGGTCTAATCACAGTTCCACGGCGTCCACGGCGTTCCACGCCGTCTTGTTGATGAGCTTGTTGCGGCTCGGTGCGGCAACTAAAATCCAGATGAAAGCCAACACCTTGTCGCCAGGTGACACCGCATCCACACAAGACACAGCCCACACATGTGAGCCCCAAACGCGAACGTGACACATTCTTGTGTACTTTTTGACGAGCCAAAAGTCTCGGGGTCACCGGGCTCAGAGCCCAAACAACATGACATGAAAGTGCTGTGAAAATGGTTTCCCAAACTGAATTTTCTCCTAGCTCATGGTGGTAATTGGGAGAGTAAGCCACTATCAAAATATCCAGGTCGGAGTAAAAGAGCAATCTTGAGTTGGGTAGCTGAAAACTAGTTTAGGCTGTGGTACTAGGGAATTTCCTTATCGACTAACTGGTAGTTCGGAATGACCATACAATTCTCACGTTCTCCAAGTGTCAGGCACCATAATGTCCGCAAATACAGGAATTAACAACCAATCATTGGACTTCCTCTATTCAATGTTGTGCTTCTGTTCCTGATGTTGCTGATGGAAGCCGCAGGCAGCTGCCTTATTTGTGTGGCACTGCCATTCAGGCCTTGGAACTAGTTTCTGGACATTCAGTTCCAATGTCCATAGTGCAGTAAGAGCCCAAATCTGCGGCTGACTTTCACGGCCCTTATGTGGCTCCTCCTCCGTCTGAAGGCTTTGCTATCATAGCAGAGGTGTCTAGTGAAGTCCTTTTCCGTCCTGCATCGTCCTTTGCTGCACTCTCCTGTCCTGCACTATCCTTCCTTCCCTTTTATTTTTGTTGTCCATTCAAATCGTTTGCCTTTTATCATTACCTGAAAGACTGTTTTCTATTCAGCTTATAACATGTTATAATATTTTCATAAACTCAATTGCATTGCTTCTCGTATTAGGCAACCAATTCTGCATCGAAATTCACACGCACGCGGCCATAGATCCCATTGAATCCCATTGAGCCAAATGCATTTGGCTGCATAAATAACTGCTGATGTGAACATAATTCCAGTCATGGACAGGCACTAAGCACTCTCACACACACTCGACCGTACCCCAGATTCGTGGTAGTATATATATCTCCCCAACACTTTTGGCTTTTGCCTTCCTACCATCACATCCTCTGCCGTTTTGGCGGACCAGGAAATTTTCACATAAAAGGAAAATGCAGCCCGCTGGCTGGTTGGTTGGGCGGCTGCCATTCAGTCTTCTCACTCGGCAGCGGAAGATGAAATTTTATTATTTTAGCTGGTTGTCATGTTACCCAGAGATAACAAATTCGTTTACGATCATTTCGGCGGGCTTACAGCCAGCAGCCCAGAACCCAGTACCATTTGACAGTCGGAATATCCTTTGTCTGACAACATATCGTTAGTGCATTTAATGGGGCAGTCGTACCACTGCATATGGTAAAACGTTGATTACACTTATTTATATCTTGTCTTTAAGTTTGAAAGAAATTGGGGAATATTTCGAGTCATCGACACCGAAATTTAAGCAAAAATGTTCGTCCTTCTCGTTTCTGGTTTTTGTGAATTGTTCCCAAATTATGCAAACATTTCGCTGCCTTGCACGTAGTTGGGCCATAAAATTGCAGTCAATTTAATTTCCAGCATTTGTTTTACATACATATTTATGTCAGGGCACGTGCCAGTCCGTCTCTCTCGATCTACTCAACATTTTTGGCTGTCATTTGGCAGACAGACGAGGGTAAGAAACTAGGAAACCACCAAGGGTGACCTACTGAACTTATGCGATTTTTTTGTTTGCGGATTTTCAGGAATGGTTTTCTTTTGGAGAAATTAAAGTAAACATGAGTACACCATGTTGGGAATTACAACTAGTCACTGCGTGTTTTTAGAGTAAGAAGTACACAAAGAAAAGTTTGGGCGGAAACTAATTTACAAATTTGAGATTAGGGAAGATTCGCTGTTCCATCCATTTTGGGTAAATTTTAGTATTATTTTAATTTGTTTGGCATGCCAGCTGCAAAAGTTAGTTAGCAAAGGCGCGTGACCGGACTGAAAACTTAAAAGAAACAAAAAAATAGTTTACTAAAATGCAAAAGTCACTTAAGTCCATCTGGACACGTACCTTTTCTACATCTCGAGCTATGGTAGGTCTATGAATTCATATCCTATGTTCATCCTGAGGATTGCGCTTGAACAAACCCAACTAAGGTGCTCTGTTTACCTGGAGTCTGGAGTCCACTATGGAAAGCGGAATATTCAATTTTGTTGAAATAAGGAAATGTGGCTGCTGTTTGTACTGTTAATGAAGTCGCTTTACAATAGCGTGTTCTATTGTTTGCTTATTTGAGGGAGAATGATTAAATACGAACTGAATAAGTTTTTTTTATAAAGGCATTTTTAATACTCATGTCCTGATCGAATGGTAAGCAATTTGTCTTTGGAATAGTTTTCAAAAGTCAACAAAATCATATACATGGATATGTCCTTAAGTGTGGTCGCTAGATGCGGAAGGGTGTTCCAATAGGAATGAGCCTTACGTTTGCACTTGGATCACGTTTTCCACAAATTTTGAGCGTGGCGAGAGAAGAGCAACTGAAATTATTTTTACATGAAAGTAAATGAGAACGCAACTTAATATTTAACAACAACAGCAAGTAAATCCAACAACTGGCCCAATTCCTTTCTAGACACCGTGCTGATTTTAACTTTGCAATTATTAAGTGGCGAGGAGCAGTACTTCAGTAAACATGTGCAAAACGAAAACTGAAAAAACCAAAACGGAATAGCGAATGTGGAAAACTTTTATGGAGTTTCCACTGCAGTCACCGCACACTGGCCACGTTCCCTATTGAATTTTCAAAACATTTGTCTGTGAACATAGATTGTTAAATTAATGCATGAGTTAAAAGGTACTGGCAACAATTTAAGAACGCTTAAAGTTCAACATAAGTTAAACGTCTAAGTGATATCTACTTACCAAGGATGAAAGATTAACTTTAAAGAAAAAATAAAAGCTTAAAAAATTTGTTAACAAAAACTAGCTCTTATTCTTTAATATTCATCGTTTGATTATCTATAATTGAATGCCTGCCCCTAGTTGTGCTTTTCTCTTTAAACAGCTGTCGCTAATTTAAAATAAAATGAAATATTGAAGGCAATAGAACAACCAACTTTGGCTCGAATTGTTTCATTAGCCAACATAGAAAAGCTGTTGCTCCTCGACGCGCCCTGTCTTCTCTTCCGACAATTCATTTCCACTCTGATGCTTTCCACACCAGACTAGACCGAACCAGGAGCAGGACCAGACCAAACCATCCAACCCAAATCCAAAACCAGAACAGGATCAAAGCCAAACTTAGCTGCTTCCCCTCGGGGTCTTGGCTCCTACGATTCGATCCGTCTGTGAAGTATGCAAGAAGCCATGGAGAAAAACCTTTGGGTTTTTATTTCATTATTATCTTTTTTCAAAATTGAAAGCAATTTAGTATGACCCTGCCACTTCATGACAAGCACATGGGGCCACTTGTTGTCTTAGGATAGGGCCATGGAGAGGATATTTCTGTCCGTCCTGGCCCCTGGAGTCTAATTAAATTATTCCTTCACACTGAGAGTGGACTAGCAGGGAGGTATAATTAATTAGTAAAGGCCTGAGAATTTTTAGGTAAAAGGAAACGAATTTGCATTAGATGGAATTTTATGCTGTAAAAAACATTCATAAACAGTTGAATATTTGTTTCGTACGTAATATTTAAAGGTATATTTAAATTATTAAGCATAAGTAAAATATAGTTTTACCAATTTAATTACGAATAACAAATATTTTCAGTAATATTTATAATTTTAAAAGATAAAAATGTATAGACAAATGAATAATATTTCACAGCCGTCAGATATACCTTGTACTCCCATAAAATAATCTGGCAAAGTGTCGTACATTTTGACAGGTGTTTGCATAATGCCAGACTTTATGACCATTTTATGCATTTAATTTAAATGAAAAGACAGCCGGAATGGCATCAATTATCAAGTTTGTGCTTCCAATTGTTTATGCTAGACGACCGCAAAGATATGAGAATTCAATTTAACCAATTTGCAGGTGTGCAGATGACGTTTTAATTGTGCATTGGTACTGGGGAAGCTAACCTTTGGACACACACACACGACAGGGCTCTAGGCGCTTGGGCGGGCAAATAGAAGGGCTCTACCTATGCTGGCGAACAGCTGAATGGTTGCCATAATTGCGGGTAAGAAAGTCATTGACGTGCTTTGGCTCGTCCCAGTATTTGCTTTAATGTTGCAGTATTCATCCTCAGCTCAGTTCTACATCTCGCTTCTATCGTTTCTCCTGTTCAAACGCCTTCTCCAACTCTCATCTGAGATTCCTCTTCCATCCTATGGGAATAAATGCGTCTGGTCGCTGCGGGGCTTGAGCAATGCGCACAAGTCTCTCCCAGTTTCCCAAGGAGCGATAAATTAAAAAAGGCTGCAGCAATCGCAATCTCAAATCGCAAATGGCTGGGGAAAGGGAGGCTCCTAACCAGACAACAGGCGTCGCTCAACCATTGTCTAAGCACTGCAGGCAAAATGTCAGGAAACGTCAGGCGAAAGCATTTGCAACGACAACAGAATAACACCCCGAGTGTTTACAGCAATCCGTCCAATGGATTGTGGGGCGACAAAAACAAAAGAAATGAAAGGAGCAAAAAACCTGACAAACGATTCCCCGACCCATGGGGACTTCTCTTACGAAATGACTTTATGCTTAAAATATTTTTAAAGCCGGTCCACAGACCCATAACCAATGTTATTTCAACAGTTGGGATCTACCTCCAGGATGGGGCCACGAGTTGGAGGATGACAATCCAGCTGTCAGTTCGACAGCCGCTGGATGGATGGAGCTGGAGTTTGCCCCGCATCTGCCCCTTGGCCCTTATTGGATTGCAGTTGTGGCCAATGGGATTGGCCACACTGTGTAAATATGTGAGAAAAGGCCCATTTCCCAGAACCATCTCACCTGTCCCATCGCCAGTAGCAACTCCTACCGGTTCTGATGAGTACTCGTTCGAGTCTTTTAGCTGTGCACAACATTTCTTCAGTGAAGTTTTGTGCAATACAAGATTAAAAATCCAATTATTAAATCTATATTTGCAATCGTAAACACTCAATTATGAAGTTAACAAGACGAAAGCTATCAAGTCAAAAAGGTAAAGGATATCTGTCTTTGTATAGACTGTTTTGGAGAATACAGGGCTGGGGATGCCTTCTTCTCTGCATGGGTATCATTTAGTTTTAGCTCTAATTATTTTGAAACTATTTCCAGATATTCCCATTTAGTCACAATAAAAAAGACTTGAAATTGGATACATATGGGCGTTGCCTGCCCACACAAGGACACTAAGCATTTTTTTTCCACTATTTACATACGTATACGTATAAGTTAGCACTCCCCAAGAACTGCAGGGTATGAGTGGAATTTCATTTGGAAGAACGCTGATTCCGTTATGTTACTATGTATGTTGCATATCAGAATTAATATTGTGGGATAACATTTAATAATTTATATGTGCGTATCTATGCAGAGTCCTTCGTTTTATTTAAAGAACCATGAATGTTTATTTGAAGGTTTATAGTTTATTCGGCTTAGTTTTAACAGATGATTTTCGTTGTGTCTTCTACGAGATTTTGGCAGCGACTGACGAACGTTGCGGTATTTAACGTTGCCACTATTTTTCTCACATTGCAAGTGAGTGCGGGGTCCTATCGATATCTTAGTGTAGAGACAGAGGATTAATGGTGTGCCCGCTTCTGGTGTTCCTTGGCATTACCCTATCACTACCGCATCCCATATCTCTGCGGATTACACAACTGTGGACGGGTGCAGGGGGGAAACAGAAAGTGACTGCGAGCGCAAAACTGATAAACATTCAAATTTATAGGCTAACGAATAGCGTGAATCCGCGTAACAGAAGCGCCATCATTTTCAACTTATGCGTGTGCGCATCCCCAACTTTAGGACCAGTTCAGAATATGCCATCTGGGCTTATCATATCGCCGTTTATGGGTCGAGTGGCTACACACCCGAATAGGATTTTGCTCCACAATTTACATTAACGTATTAACTCTCGTTATACTTAATGTATTAACAGTAAAGAGTTGATAGTATCCCAAATATAAAAATGATAGTTAATATTTCAGCTATGACCTATGCAAGTTTTAGCTGAGAATTATTTAAGTTACGTAAACATTATGGAAAGTTTTTTGTAACTTTACCTAACCTATTTTTACCATTCTTTTTTTGGGTTTCAATTTTAATTTTATATTTGCATGCAAAAAAAAAAAATTAACACGCTCAAGTTTGGCAGAGGTTACAGATCTTCCCTGGTCACAATTCCTCCTCCCATAAGATATAACTCTCATCTTTCTTTTGTCTCCCACTTGTATCCAATTTGTTATGCTATTTTCATGGGTTTCTTGTATTGCCTCACCCCTTTCTTTTCATTTTGTAGCCATTCATTTCAACTTTGCTGCGGTTTTTGGTTGCACTTTTTTTTTTCATTGGCACAAACCGCACTTTGAAATTGAAGTTTGACCAACAATTGCTTTTGTTAGTGCAAGTTGTGCAAGTTGTGCAATTTGTTGTCTCGTCTGTGCCATATCGCTGGCAGTGGTTTTATTTATCCAACAATTCTTTTTCCGCCAAATTAATTCCGATTTGGTTGGTACGAGAGAAGCCTGTGAAAAGCCATTCAAATTCACTTTATTAAAATGCGACCCCCACGGGCGCTGTTCAAATGGAAAATATGCGAAAGCAGCGTGTCCCCCGCTGTTTCAGCGCAAGACAAAAGAATGCGATTACACATGAGTTTCCAGGGCAGCACCAGTAACAGAGCTTGAGAGCTGGTAAAATAGCAGGTAATGAAAGACATACCACTCAGAGTAAGGGGCTGTGTATGAGGTAATCTGAAAGTCATGGCTTCGACAAATATTTTGTGCTCCACTTGGCTGCATTTTCCACGCGTATTATATTCAAGTGTCGCTGGCTTACGCTGCGTATGAGTTATTTATTGCCCTTGATTTTCTAGCTTTCTGCAGGAAAATGCAATTCATGACTATGCACAACTTTACAGAAACTAAATATTCAGCAATTACTTGAGTGAGTATTGGGGCTTAAATCTGCTAGCTCCGGAATCAGGAAATTCTCTGTCGAATCCAAAAATTTGTAAGAAACATAATAAATACAAAATATTTAGAGAGTCAACAGTTCTGCCATCCACTTGGGCAAGGGGCTGGGACGCCTAGTTCCCACATCCCAATCCTAAGTTCACTCTCGACGTATTCACTCATACACATTTTGTATTTGAATTAGCCATCAGCTAACTTTTACCCAAAGCCAAGGCCAAGCACACCAGAGAATGCAGGAGGAGGAGGAAGGTGAAAAGCTTACCTGGGGCCCTAACGGGCCTACGACCATGCCATGGCCTTCAACTCTTTGGTGGAGCCAGTGAACCTTGCTGAGTTAAATGTGGGTTAAATAATTGCATTTTTAAGTTTGCTCTACTCTGCAAAGGAGGATGATGGTGCTGTGGCTTCTGGAAACTGGAACAGGCACCGCGTTTCATATCCCTTGTCATTTCTTTTGTATTGTCAACAGTTGCAAGAAGAAGCAGTTAGTACTGCAACTGAAGCTGCAGACAAGTTGACTGCAAATATTATGACTGCCTTGGCCTCTGTTATTTGATCAAAGCCAAGACGTTCTTTGTTGACGCGACGAAAATTGTTGCCATAACTGACATCTCAGCCACGGCACCCATTGGAGGACAATGGAAACTGTTGCTGTCTGACTTTCGTTTTAATTTTACTAGTCATTGTGTACATTGACTTTCAGCTGAAGGTACCTTTCACTGGTTAAGCAGATGAAAGTGTCTCTTGCCATCATCCGCTTGGGGGCTTAGCGAACTTTTCTAAAAAACAGCTGCACCAGCGCGGAGATTCAGACATAATACATTTATATCCACTCGATAAAAGTCTTTATTAAATTGACAATACAAAATTGATTTATTAGATTCGGAGTAAAAGAGGGGGCAGTCAGACAATTTACTTTACTGTGATGTGAATGGATGGATAATTGCCTAGTCAAATAAAATTATCAAAGTGCCGTATCTGAGCCTACAAAAATCAGACGCAAGGACGATTCGTGTAGCTCTTAAGAAGAGAGAGAGGAAAACTCAACCGTTTTAAAAATATGTGGAATTAAATATGCAGGTCCTCGTGCTTAACAAAAAGTGTGTTAACCTTTAAGCACAGTTTCTGATTTCTTAAAGGTTGTCTGTTGAAAATATATGAATCTGCTTTCCATGATATACATTTTGGGGCAAATCGATTTAAGTCACGTCCACCAGTCGCTTATGTGCTGCGCTGCATGATCTAATTTCAATAGACCAAGTCGTGGGGAAAACCAAGAAATAAATTAGCCACACTCACCATAAAGCTTTCAGTTCTCTCCAGCTACTGTAGGTAGTCTGTTTGTGGGGCTAACAAGCGAATTTGTTAATACATCTGAAACTAATGATATATTTAAGTAGCGTCAAAATTTTACCAAGAATACCAAATACCATCTACTTATAATCCACTGCCATTATCAGAGTTTTTCTCCCAGACGCGTAGATTCACTCACATCTGGCTGGTTGTTTGTATAAAAAACTAAAGGCTCACGAATATTTTAAATATCCTCTAACAAATATGCGACATTCTATTATGAAGCCAATCGTTGCACCTTCTTATATGAAATATTGTAAAATAATACGAATGTAAGTTAAAAGCAAACTAATTTGAATTTGTTCGCACATTGCATGAGGGTTGTCTCTGGCGATTTTCTTTGACAGTCTCCGGCTGATTTGTAGCAAAACTGAACACGTTGCGTATACGTTCCGTTATCCACTAGTCCCACTGCCGCCAAGTGCCACGCCTAATGCTTAGTCATACTGGTACTCGTATGCGGTTCCACCACTCCAGCCACCCTGGCATCAATGTAAAAAATTTAAGTAGTCAAAGTCGCTGTCGCTCCTGTGGGCTGCTCGTTGGCTGTTGCCACTGCCATTAGCAGAGTTTTGCTCCCAGACGCGTTAATTCACTCACATCACGCAGGCTGTTTGCATAAATCAACGCTGCCTGGTAGTTGGTGTAAGAGTGGGAGTATGAGTACGAGTTTTCGAATGAGTGCCAGCCTGGATACCCACAGCCACACCGACGTTGGACGCATCAACTTTACGGCTGCAACTTAAAGCCGCAAAAATCAGCATAGCCCGTTAGGTGGCAGCAGCTGCTGCTCCTGTTACGTGAACCCTTCTTGTGTCACCTTCAGGGATATCACGGGTGGCAGAATCTCCACCTGGATGGAGCATATGTTTCCGCATTTATTTCACGGCTCACCTTCGCGCGATTTACCGCTTGTTTCCTGCACGATATAATCCTTTTAGCTTAGCAAGTTTGAGTGTTACGGCGCTCTGCTCATTTGATGGGATCAATAATATGAAGCACCTGATGTATCCTCGGCTTGCGGTCACTGGCTGAACTCAATTCAAATCAAGTTAACCTTCTCTCGTAGTTGCCCCAAAAACCACCTAAAGTGAGTTACAAAATATGTGTTCAGAAGTTGGGTTGGTTGTTGGAACAATGGAATTATATCCTCAGGCAGTTTGCCGTTCGTACGAAAGTTTTTGCGGCCAAATTTTCGCTGTGTGCGGGCTTGTGTGTCAACTGGGAGGGGAGGAACAGAAACAGTTTTGCGGCTAGAACTTAGATTGAGTCTGATGACTGCTGGCAGCTTCAAGCAGTGGGTATTTTCCCTACAAATCAAAATCGAAATTGGCCTGAAATATCAGTTAAAAGCTTTAAAAGAGAATTTAATTACTCATATTTGATACATTTTTCTTCTTTTTTCTCAAGTAGAATTATTAAAAAGTGGAAGAAACTTTGGTGGGAATTTAAGCAGCTGCCACAAATCCTTTTCTCTCCGTTTATGCAACGCTTCAAGGCAAAATCCCAACGCTAATTAAATTTCAATGTGAAAAGTGCTGTCCCCAATTAGAATTTGGGTAAAATGCCGAGAAAAGGAAAAAGAAAAACCTGATTCAACATCTTCGAGCGGATTTGGCAGCGGGAAAGAGAGACAATTTGCATACTTAATTGGTAATCATTTGACTGTCGATGTCTCAAGGGCTTTGAATAGTGGATACGAAATCCGGCGTTTAGTTGCAGATTGCGCAACAATTCTTTCGCCTGATTAGCAGAATATTTAATTAAATCCTTTGTGATTCGTGCAGGAGAAATCGAGAAGAACTAAATGAAAGAATGAAAGGAAAGCGTAACGATGGGCGAAGGACAGAGCTTCCAATAAAGAGCTGACTTTGATTGGCGCATAATCAGACGATGAGTCGAATCCAATGATTGATTAATCGCATTCAGTGCCTGTGATGGAGCTATACTTTAATTGGAAATCCACAGACAGGCAGCAGAAGTTTGTGAATTTGAATGGGGTACCTCAACATGATTCGGTTTGTTTTTTTTTTGTGTTTTCCCGCTTTTGGATGAATGAGGGCGCTGGATGGGGGAAAAATATGCACTCTTCCTCGGGTGCCTGCAATATTGTAATCAAAGCATAACAAAAATGGAACAGAAACAGAACTCCAACCAGAACCAGAAACACATGAAAATCTCTGCATGGAAAGTGTCTGCTCAACGGGAAAGCATCCAAAGCGCCCAACTGAACCACAATCTGCTGGGAGATGGGGATGTTGCACAGTAGTTTGTAGTTTCTGTTCACGTTTTTTACATGAATAAATTGGTAAAAATAACCGGGATCAATATGCTCCCGTTCTTGCTCGTTCTCATTCGTCAAGCGAAAATCGGAAATGGAATTGCATCCCACAAAAACCGTCAGCGGGGATAAAATAAGTAGATGGATACAAAGTATGTAGAGTGTTTCGCAGAGGGGAGTACAAAATCTGGTAAGAGCACGCATAATCAATGGCCTGAAAGCCAACGGGATTTTGGCCACACTCTGGGCCACATTTCTGCATCATTAAGTGGCAGCGGAAGGGAGGGAATATGCTAATAGTCGAGCCCCACACAGCAGGGGATGCCATGTGAGATGTGGATGATATTTTGTGCACCATGATCCCCCCGATGGGCTCCGTAAGACAATGCCCACGTCCTTAATCGTCCTGCCTCTACTTACCCTGGCATTGCTCTTTTCCTTTCGTAGTCGTATTAAAGGATCTAAGACTGTTTTCCATTCATCTGCGAGACATTCGCAGCGCGTACCATTTTTATGCCAAGGATTTGGCAAATACTTTAATAGTTGGCAAAGCATTCACTGTTGGCATAGCCGATTTTGTTGAGCTTATTTTCATATTTCTTTGTGGTTTGTTTTTTAAAAAGCATTGCACTCATAGGAATGCTATAAATATCAAAAATTCACCTGCTGGTTGCTGCGATAATTCCCAATGCTATTTCACAAACAGCGCCCAGTCTCTGGACATCAAAGAGGAAAAACAGGTCTGCAGGCGAACACCTGGAATACATAGAGAAGTATATGTATTTTCCCAAGGGTTTTCAACTCATTTCCACTCTCTCTCTCGCTTAGGATCCCGCAGAGCCACGTGCGCGTGTTGATAGCCCGAAATTTATGTGGCTGTGAGTATGGTCAGTTTATTCCTACTTTATGCCCTCTTGTGGGAGAAATATTAGACACGTGCTGATGCAGACTCCCTCGTCTGTGAGTATTAGAGTGGGTGTGGTGCACAGTGTTTGGCTTGGCCCAGACTTTGGCCAATGGAACGAAATTACTGCCAGGTTTTGTTCGGCAAGGTGTCGACTGATAGGGGTCGTAAATAGGCTATACAAATTCTTTAACATTATATGCTTTAAATTTATTTTTACGTTCGTTGAGTAGCAGCTATGGAAAAAAACTAACTGCTTGTGCCTGGGAAAAAAAAAATGCTTTAAAATATGTGAAGCATAGCGAGGAATGGCTCTGAGTTGTATTCAAGTTTATTGAACTTTAACTATGTGAGGAAATATATTTCAATAATCTTGAAAATCGTTGAGACACGTGCCATTTGGGTGCCATTTGGGTATTTCATATAATTTAACTATTCTTAGCTCTATCTATCTATCAGTTTTATACAATATTAAAGAGATTATATTCTTTCAAAGGAATTTCATCTCTTATTCTCGTTTAATGGTATTAACGTAGAAATTCGGTTAATTTAGAACAAAAATGAAAGCTACTGCCCTTTTTCAACTATAATTCTTTGTATTATATTCCCACAAAAGCTCTATTAAATGCGCTTTTCTAGATAACATAACTACAGCTTTATCATATTTGTATATACTTTTTAAACTAGGTATTGTATATTCTGCTTCACAATCTAGATTTCAAATTAATTGGAAAAATATATCCCACAGTCTGGAGTTCAATTTGTCAAAAATATCGAATCACGAATAATTGAAGAATAACTGCGTCTCTTGCCTTCACTCGAGTGAAATTGCACTTAATTTGGGTTTTAAATCAGCAATTATGCGTAAAACTGAATGAAGCAAAGGCAAGCCGAAAACGATGACTGCAATCAAGCAAAGGAGAACGGTTCCACTCAAGCGAAATCGATAGCCCTTGACATCATCGAGGAGCTTAACAATTTAATGAGCGTGGCAGGTTGATACACGAAAATGATATATTTACTAAATGTTTAATTTAATTTGTCAAATTGTTAGACTGCGTGTCTTAGGTGTATGCAAATAATGGATATTAAAACAAAACAAACATTTCTACTCATTTTTAGTAGGATTTGCCGCTTGACTGACTGTTTAATGAAGAGGATAGAGGGCTTTTGCTCAAGCCAGAATTTTAATTTCCGAGAAGAGAAGCAATATTGCCACAAGCGGCAATATGATAAATGAATCAATGTTTTTAAATTTTAATTTAAAAAAGAAATAAGTTCATAAAATTACTTTGTTGTTCTGCACTTGTTTTTCTTTTCTTAAATTTATAATTATTTTTTTGTTTTAAAACTTGTGCTTTCGTTTTTTATTTTATGAATTTATCTATTTTATATATGTACATAAATATATGTCCATAAATACACTTGCTATTTATAAGTGCAGGATATCGTACTCAAGTGACAGCGGCAAATCCATTCGAATGGTACCCGGTATTATAAGTACCAAGCGGGTCTTGGTTCTTCTTTCTCATTCAGTCGCATGTTCCGGATTATACAGCATCTGCGCAAGCATCTCGTTCTCGCAAATATGAACATGACGCTTGCTTTGTTATATTTGTTCACACAGAATGTTTTGAGACCGGTCAATGTAAGTGTATGAGTGTCTCGTTTGCTGTTTCAAATGGATTCGTGCAGGACTTTAATAGAGATATAGGCCAGATGTAGACACGCACTAAATGTCACTTGTCCAAAGAGGGGAAATTAATGGCTTCCCACTTTCGAAGAAAATTAGAGCTCAGAACTACTCAAAATGAATACAAAATTTCAAGCACACACAAAATATGTTCCTTTACTTTAATATATGATACAAAAATCTGTATTACAAAAATATGTATACCACCGCAAAGAGGATTGAACAATAACTATTAATTGCAAAATAACAGGTGGCGGTCCTGGAAGCTGTATTAGACCAGATATTTGGCTTTGAAATAAAATAAAAGCTTCTCCGACCAAATTCAAACATTACAGCGCTGTTGGTATTAACATTTCGAGGGCCAATAAATGAATCCCTATAAAAAACTTGCTTGTAAACTACCGATCTTTCTCCACATGAGACCCGTTATGATGATGATGCTTGGTAGCAATTGGCGCAGGCCCAATCCTCGATTCGTTAGCGGGCGGACGGGGAATCATGTCTTTTGTTTCGGCGATAGCCTTGTATAGGTTTCAGTTTTTTTAAATATTTTTACTGCTTTCCCAGCTTTGAGCTATCGACAGCAAGCGAAATAAAAGAATAAACCAGTCTCCGACCCACCACTCAAATAAAGAAATTGTCATATCCCAGATCCATCCCGCGGTCCAATCAAAAAATGTAAATTTGGGATCATCGACATGACAATCAATTGTTAAGTTCTGTTCTGCATGCTGCTTAAAATTATCCCACATATGCAACGGGAATTAACTATATGGCTGTAAGTAAATTTAAATCGCCTCAAGCCTCACTCTTTAAGTGAACTTTGCTGTTTCATAGAAATATATATAAGCATATTCTGAAAGTGGCTGTCATCAGAGCCGAAAACATTAATTTTAGTTACTTTGAAATTTCTTTGGGTCATATATATTTGAACTTTATTTACTAGGAGACATTGAAGCATATAAACAGAATTAGGACATTAATGGATGAACCTGCTCATGTTTGCTTACTGCAAACTGAACCATTGCGCTCCAATAGACACGTGTTATTTCAACTTTCTAGATGATTTCACCGAGAAACATAAACATGAATGCAATGTCTTACATGTTGTTGTTTTTTGCTTTGCCTCCCGTATGTACCACCATCATCTACAGCACGATACAGAGATTCGTATCGTGCCTCTGCAGGATGGAAGGGTTTACTACACAGGATACACGACAATATTTTATGAAAATAAATATATGAACTTCACAGGCCTCGTACGTTACTGAATAATGATTATCAAAATACAAACTGTCTGTACATTTTATGGTTTACCAACTTATCGCACACTGCGCAAGTGGCCATATCAAATAACAGTCCAAGTATCAAGCCAAAATGAATTTGTGTATTATCCAAATTAGAAGGAACATTTGAAAACAGCTAAGCAAAAAGAAGAGCCTACAAGAGCCTACAAATCGCATGGCAAAATTTAAATTTTAATTAAAACTAAACGATCCCAATCTATTCCTCCCACACAGTTCGTTCTGGGTCATATGAGCAATGCGGTACAAAATTTCCCCCACCACTGTTCCTGTGGCAGGGTCCCCATGTGACTTTATTCGGATGTTGGCTAGAATTCTCAGTAAGTTGGTCGCTGGACCGTATTTGGTTGTAAATGTGTGGTTGAGTTAGCGAGTAGTTCAGTCTGCTGCTATTTTGTACCTTTATGGCCAACATTTTGGCCCTCAGAGTTTCGCTGTTCCAGTTCCTTTTGATTAGCTTTTGTTTCGCCTTAGATTCGGCATTCTTTTAATTTTTCGACTGCAGGTAGGTTCGAGGTCTTAGGCTGATGACATGTAGGGAACCTTGGATTAATTTTTGACTACATGCGAGAGAAGAAGTAGTGAGTGAGAAGAGTGACTAACGGCGAAACGTCTGTACCTACATAACTATATTGTGTTAAATCACTTTTCTTCCCACGTCCCATTAATGTATCCCACTTCCTTTTTTTTCTATTCAGTGCGTGTGCATTCCAAATCGCTGAGTTCGTGTTGCGTTTTACATTCAGTCAAGTGCCAACGCCACAAAACCGCCTGCAGCCAGCAGGCAAATGGAGAGAACGCAAAAAACAGAGTAAGTGCGAAAAACGTCGCTGAATTCGATTTGAAAATTGTTGGGCTCAGCAAAACCATTTTCAAATGCGTGTCCTTTCTCCTCGAACTAGAATTGGTACTCGTATTGTGTTCTTTTTATTTTCGCCAACTGTCAGTGGGCAGTGGAATATTTGCACTGCCGGCAAAAGTGGCAGCTGTCATGCATACTATTTTTTCCCCGTTGCTGAAGGACACGATACTATCACGACGATTGCAACTCCCATATATTCAGGCGATGCCTTTTGTGGGGAGTTTTTCACTTTGAAAGTTCTCCTGTGTAGGGTGAGAAAGCAAACCTGGCCATTGGTCAGTCGTTAAAAAAATGGGATAGAGCTAACTGCAGGGCAATTAGGGAGCTATCGTTACACCTGAGAGCCGACCAATTAGCGCTGTTTATGCTTACCCAATTAACAAGCCTGTTAACGACTCCTTACACACGCACTCTCTTTGTCAACCTTATTGGCACGCGCTGGGTAGTACAGGAGGCTGCAGTACACTCTCGAGGCGGGCAAACAAAATGTGAATGAGTAATTGACGTTTTAATAAGTGCCACTTGACGTGTTGCAGGCGCCACGTGCCTCCTGTCGCCCGACGCGGTCTCGTACTCGTACACCGTGCGTCATATCGCTCAAGTCTCAGTCCCAGAGAACAGCCTGGCCCTCGGAAAATATGGATATGCAACCACATGGACTTACAGGTGCGCACTCCCAATTTTACCACTTGGCATTTTCACAATATAAAATCCGCAGTGTTCCACTTGCACACTTCGCGTTTGTGATACGTATTTCAAGACTTCAATTCCAACTGTAATGAAATAATATTATTTAAACAAAAAAAAATCAAACAACAAAATAAGTCCAACTTTAATAATTCGAAATTACTTCTTCCTTCCAATATGTGCCAAAATTCCAATAAAAACAGTTTGCATGCAGCAGCAATGGCAACATTTTCATGTTAATGAGCCCCAAAACAAATACAAAATAATTGGCCAAAAGGTGGCAGTAAAATTTGTTTGCCAATTGGTATGCAACGAAATCAACATCAACTTATTAGCAGTTCAATCGAATCGTATCGAATAGGGGAAAATTATATGCGACATGGCTTAATTTATGCGACACATTTCCTAAAGTTGGAGCTGATAAATATGGAATATGTCTGACAGAGAGACAAAAAATATATACACATATTCTTGCTCCAAACGTGAGCAACTACACAAATAAATTGGTTATGAAAACAAATTTATACAGACTTCTATGAGTTTACGAATTCATGTACGAAGTCCTCCTCGCACTTCAGTTAACTCATTTCGATACCATAATTTGTTGTTTGTACGGCGGTTCTGAGTGGACTATTTTAGTTTTTTTATTATTATTATTATTACTCTGTTTATTTTATTGGCTCGATGGCACGAAAATCCCCAAGTTGTATGACCATTCCAGTCATTCACACGCTCGATTAGCATTCAAGAATAACGCTCATAATTAAAGTACGACACAAAAACTCGACTCTAGAAACAAAAAATAAAGCGATGAAACAAAACAAATATACTTTTGTGTCATGTAGAAATCGTAATAATATTGTATTTTTTCCGTTTGTTGGTTCCGTTGTTGTTGGAGCAGAACTATATCAACAAACTTTGGAGAGTTCTGATGAAACTTTAAAATGCAAATGCAATATTTGAGAGGTGCATACAATTATGTATTTGTGGCAAATGACATTTGAAACCCACTGAATCCTTAATTTGAAACGTCGAATTTGATACTCTCCAATGAGCATCAATGAGCATCAATTGCATAGAGACACATATCCCCAATGGTAGAGTCCGACCAGTTGTGTACGCAATCCAAAACAAACCGGTTTCAAACGAAACAAAATAGAAAACAGATTCAAAGCATAGTCAATTACAGTGAATTTAAGTACCTTTAACGCCGCAAACCCCTTGTAGATCCACAAACTATAGGAAAATTGGCATTGACTTCTGTGATAGCTTTGCTGCATGCAATTAAAGTTCAATTACCATTATTACTTCAACTGGAATGTCTATAAAGCTTGTCCAGAAAGACAAAAAATACTGCTGGGAAGATGCCTCGAATTCTACATACATTCAAAAGCATTAATCGGGAATTTCTTCATAGTTGGCATGATGCACAGGCCTCTTATTACAGACTTCAAAAATATCTCTTCTAATTATCGCTACAACTAAAACTATTTTTTTATTCTTTTAACATATTTCACATCGAACCTTCTTGCTTGATTTCCTTGCATAAATATTTAATGTGACCTCTGGTTCTTGTCAGGTTTTAAGTGTACAAATTGTATGAATAATTCTGTCCGTGCAAAGGTGCAGCAGAATATTTGACCAAAGCGAAAGAACTAATTTTTCCGCAGGCAACAAATTGCAAACAAGTTTATTGGTTCTTTCACAAATTGATTGCCCAAATGAAATAAGGAAAAAATGGAAAATTTTGACTTGGATAAGGCATACGAGCACACAGCATACGGGCGCAGACAGCGTACGGCGTGGGATGAGCACTCACAAATTTTCCTACTGTAGCATGAAAATCCATTATGCGACTCCCAGGACCTCGACCTAATCCAGAAGCCTTTAGCATTGTCAATAGCCTTTTGTTTTTAGCCATTTCCACAGCAAATATCAGTCGGAGATGGAGGAGGCTTGAGACCAGAATAGGACTACTCGTATACAAATAGACACACAGCCTAACAGGGGCACATAAACACTTGTTTAGCCCGAAGTGCATTTGTTTGGCATACCGATAGTGGGTACTCCAGGGGACAGCACAGGGGCGTAGACAGACAAAGTTACTGACATGGCCTTGTATTTACGTATTTCTTTCGGAATACTCGAGGGAGACACGGCACTCACTTCCCTGCTTGGACAGAAGCGTAGCAACAGTCGAAAATGTTCTTTCAAATGCAATTCAACTTTGCCAGAGACGAATGACGAGTGGAAGTTGCATTCGAATTTCAATTACTGCCACCTAGGAATATGGGACCGAATCGTATTAAAGTCTGTTCCTATCCCCCATCGCACTCGCCAAAGCTTGGCACGTTTCACGCTGCGGAGGGGATTGAATGATGACTCTGTGGCTATTTTGATGGCATTTAGGTGTGTGGGGTCTCACCATAAAAGTTGGCTGGCCAATTCTTCATTTAAAACTTTACCGAATTGTCTTAATGACATGTCTGTCTGCAATGGAGCAAACTACTACGGAAAATACCGCAGCTGCATCAGAGTTGTCTTGACTTCTCACCATTCAGCATTGCTCAACTGCATTCACACACCAAAGAGCCCACACAAGATGTGGCAAGGTGATAGAGACGAGCACACGTGCCCAAAGGTTGAAAAAGCTTTTAGTGCAACTTCATTAGGGTTTCATCTGCTCCATGTGTCAAGTACGCGTTACATACGCTTCTTGTACGCATCAAATATATATTGAGGTGCACAGACTGTCTGGCTAGAGTAAATAGTAAATTTCTGCAATAAAAAGTGATAAATTATTGGTGCACTCCACTTTTGGCCCAATCAAAAGTGGGATCTCTAAGGGCACATCTTCATTGAAAACATATAAAAATCCTCCTTTTTAATAAAAATATATCAAGATTCTTTATACAGATAACTTAGGCAAAAAAATATTACTTTTTTGTCACCATTTTCTACTTAAGCCTGTCAACTATATGGTAGGACTCAAATTTAAAATTTTCTACCCAATTCGCTTTACTTTAATTATTTAGAGTGCCCGCGTTTTCCTCATTTTCCCTTTAGAATATGTATATATTGTGAATGTTTTCCAAAAGAAACAAACACCAGTGCGAGCAGATTGTGGCATCTGTCAGAATTAGTTGATACTTGTCTCGCCATTTGAAGAGATTTGCACGTGAACCTTCTGCAAAGTATTATATGGTATGTGAAGTGGTTCGTTATTGTCACATTAATACCCACTTATATGATTCACGACGAACGAGCACAGGCCACTGTCTCAGCTTATTGCTTCTTTCAGTGAAATTACTCTCCGTTTATTTTTGCACAAAATAAATGCTTCATGCCATTTTGTGTCTCTCTCTTTACATGACTCTTTCTCCCTCTCTTCCGTTTGTCGACGATTGGGGTCGTTGGTTTATGTCACTTTCTCTCATCAACGTTGATTATGTTTATATTATTTTTTTTAAAACACAAGAGTTGTCGAGTTACTTCAAATGTTGTTTGAATTAAATCGTTGTTTTTTTTTTGTCGGGACGTCAAGGTATCGAGATAGGTCAAACGCAGGCGTAGAGGCTGAATATTGTATTGGTAGGAAAACGAGAATATAGCAATTAGCAAGCTGTCAAAGAAACAAACTCGAGTAAGTTTTTCTTTTAATAAAAAGTTCACACAATTTAAGACAGAACAGAAAAAAGTTGTCGAGAGAAAAGCAAAGTTGTCATTTTATATTTAGGTACATGGTTCTAACTATGAGATTGGGTCTTGGAAACGTAATAACTACAACATAAATTTAAGATTAAAATCCCAGGCACATTCTTTTGCTGAAAATTGTGATAAAACTATGGTCAATCTTTTTACACAAGGTCCATTTAATAAAATATATGTACATTCGGATGGAAATTATAAGGATCATGTCCAAGGCAATCTAAAATATAACTTGTTATTCGGATAACAATAACAATATTTTAATTTAAAAATCTGCAAACAAATTTGGGATTTAGCTAAGTCAACACAAAAAGAAACAGCAAACAGAAAAAGGCCAAGGCCAGACTGTGTCTTGTATAAATATTGTCCTTGTGTCGTGACAGACGCCATCAAAACTAATAAGGAAGTGCTGACAACGAGACACAACATTTGGCAAGGTGATAGGGCCATACGAAGCCCTACCGATTGATTCGCATTTTAATAAAAAGACTTAATGTAATTGCACCCAAAATGCAAATTAGATCAAGTAGCATTGAGGCTTTTATGAAAATTATGGGCAATTATTGTTTAATCATCTTAAAAGCGCCATGTCTAGAGTTTAACGGGAAAGCAATACAAAAACGCAACGAATTTATCACATGAATGGAATAATTTATGGCAAACAAATATTTTAAAAACCTAAAAGCAAAATTGTATGAAATGGGTTCAGAACAGCACTCTCCATCAAAAATGGCTGTAAATTCCGTTAGATTGAGAGAAAGCTCCAAATATTTGAAATGAAAGCAAATATCAAAGTTCATTCAATAACTTCAACAAACTGACCTTTACTCTCTCCTAAAGGGCATTCGGAAAAATACTCATGTCGGGCAGCTAAACAAAGGTACTCGCAATCTCTTAATGCAACTAAAAACCCAAACGAGAGAAATTACTTAGATGCACATCTTAACTGCAAATATATATAAAGCCTCCTTTATAATAAACATATATCTAAATTCATCAAAATGATACTTTAGAGGAAAAAGGCATAGAAATATTACACTTTTATCATCATTTTCTAAAGAAGTCAGAAGTCCAACTGCCTGTCCCGATTCGCATTGGTTTAATTACACTGGTCAACACGATTTTTCCTCAAGGAACAAAACCAACTTTTTATTAAAGATTTGGGGCTTAGAAATGGTTTGATGATATATTTTTTTTTTTTCTATGGCAGAACTTTTTTTTGAAGAATTTTTGAAGTCTGGTTTTTCTTTTTTAAGCTTTTTTCAGAGGTATCGCTTTTTTTCACATAACTCTAGTATCTTTCATCTGGTTGTTGAGAACTATTTTGAAGAGCTATTTTGAAAAGATAATTTAAACAGCTAGAAGATAAGCCCAAACACTTTGTGATTTCCAGGGTTACCGTCTGGGAAATAAAAAGCATTGAAATGCAAAAATTATGATTTTTGTGCGGTATTATTTACGAAATCTTTGACTTAAAAACATTGCAGAGAAAATAGTAAAAATCATACAAATAATAAATTAAAACTCACTCCGAACTAAATTTATATTGTTTCCCGTAAAGCCTAATTCGGGATATATTTTATTTAACAGCTCATTGCCCTGTGGCAAATTAATGCCATTTGATTCGCATTTGATTAATATCCCCTTAAAATGCTTAACCACAGAACCAGATTCGAGTCCGAGGACTTTACGCAAAAAGGGTTATAATAGTCTTGGTCTTAGCCTTAGTCCTGTGGTGCTGGAATATTTTGTGGTGACCAACGATTTTAGTGGAATGAGAGGACAGCACTTCAATAAGGAAATAAGGAATTATAAATTCCCATGAATATACCCGGAAAGGGTCGAGTGGAGGTTTACGATCAAATCTAACTTTAAATTATAAATTGAGATTGGAAAATCTGAAAGAATCTGAAAGGCCAAAACCAGGTGATGATGATGAATAAGTTTAGGAAAGGCGACCTCATGTCTTTTGACTGGCTGTTGTTAGACGGCTTCGCTTTTTTCGAGCACGTTCTCCTGTGGGTTTCATGGGGACACGCCACTTTACGTGACTTCCTTAATCCAAACAATTTGTTTGTTGGTCTTCCCTGAGTTTCAGCTTAGTTCGTGGACCTCTCCATCTTCCAGAACGAATGGGATGGAGGGGTGGAGTAATCATGGGGCAAGTCTTTGTTTGGTTTATGCCACAGCGCACAGGACAACAGCTGACTTCCTGTCCGCTAATGCCGGAGACAACGGAACTGCCATTGTTCGGCAAAAACGAATGAGAGCGCTGACAGCTGACGGCCCAAAGACAGGCAAACGTTTTCCCTCCGCCTCTGCCTTTGCCTACCCACAAGCTGATAAACTTTGGGAATATTTTTCCCCTACTTGGGCATTTGACACTTGGCCCCGGTCTGGGGTAGGTTGTTCGGTAGTCACATTCATAGTTCTCGTACTCTGTCACATTAAACGTTTAAGGCGGAATGTTCCCCGAATGGAGCATTCAAATAAAACCAAGAATTAATACCACGACAATTTAGTAGCAAGTTAAGAACTTACTCCGCCTTGAAGTTCATTGCTCTGCACTTCCGAGCTGGGTAACTTCCGCATTAAGATAACATAACAACGAGCCAGGCCAGAGAGAGCGAATATCTTTCGTGCATCCTTAGTTCTCGAGTACAAGTTCCACTTAACATTTCCTTTTTGGCTGCTGCAATGGCCAGCCAGCACCAAGGGCCAAACGCCAATGGCAGATATTCTGGGCCATGAATGTATCCACGTTAGAAGGAATCTCGTTTCGCCAGTCTCACGCCGCCCTGCCCAGCCCTGCAGCCTTCGTCGTATTTGCTACTAGAACTAACGTCATAATCAAAGTGCCTGAACCTTGAACCAGTCGCGCAATAAAAGTAAATGTCCCAAGGAACAACAAGGGATAAAAACAAAGACCCACAATAAGCGACCCAAAGATTCGGTGGCCGCAATTTGTAATACACTTTCCAACTATAATTTTCTGCAATTTAAGATATTTTCGATTCGTTAGACAGAGATCCTTACAACTTTGCACAGACACAGAGAGATATATATGGCTTGATTGACTCGGCTGTTAGTTCCAATAAGTTCTCTGCGTTGTAAACATCGAGAAAAAATCACAATACCCTCTGCAAGTGTTCAACAAAAACACGACAAAACAAAGTCCTAGCTAGTCGAGAGCAATTGTTTAACTGTGTGATATGCCGCAGCTTGTGTGCTCATAAAAAGAGAATAAACATTTTATATGACTTTTCCCCTTTTCCCGGGCGTGCAAGTGCTGCACCATTGGGCTACCATTGGGATTGTGGGCACCAAAGAGCAGGGATCCATCCAGCCATATTAGAGGGCTCTCAAATTGTTGCAAATTAGATGTTCTTAAAAAAGGAGTGGCCTAATGGAAATAATTTAATGAGCTTTTTATTCAACATTTTGATTATTTATTTCAGCAGAGCTGGCCCCTTTTTTAGACTCGAAAATGCCGCTGGCCAGCACTTCAACAAGTAATGCTCTACATTAAAAAAACATTTATCTTTTCATGGGAACTTTTAAACTGGTGCAGAAAATAACGTTCATTCAATTTTCTTTGACCAACGAATTTGTTCTGTATATTTTTTATGTAAATGGTTTAAAGAAAATTATGGGACCGAACAGTTCGCTCACACATTTATAATAACCATTTGATACAGTTAAAGCGAGGCATATATTTTATCCCGAATGTGTATGTGCCTTTATATAAATCACATTTTTCGTTACCTATTTTTTTTGCCACTTTCTTGGCGGGTAATAAATCATATATTTTGCCATTTACGATTTGTCTTCATGTACAAATAGCAAACCAAAGTTCACAAAATATTTATTTATTTATTGGACATACAATTTCTAAGGCTAACTGAGTGACGCGAAGAAAATTTGGTCTAAACTTATTAAAGTTACGGTAAAATAGTAAGCTAAATATAAGTGCAGGTTAGCTATTTTGGTATTTGACGTAAGCAGAACGGGCGTAGAAAATATTTTGTTTGCCCAGTTGCAAAGAGTCTTAACGAAATCTCCAATCCAAATCCACTTAACTCGGAATCTTAATGCATTAATATAATTTTGGTTTTCTTCAAAGATGAATAAGAACTAAATAAGACATTGAATTACGTTCATTGTTTTCCATTGCAGTGTAGATTATGAAATATTCAAACTACAGCAGAGCTGCACACTAAGATAACCAGAAAAACTCACAAAATATGCTGGGATTTTAGTCCAAGCTCAATTAACGTATCCATCAATTAAGTTATCGTCAAGTCATGTACGACCAATTTGATGATTGAATCGCTAATCTGCTGGAAACTGGTTTCACACCCCAAGGGGCCACGGCAATGGCTACCTACATTAGGGGACAATGACAACGAATCCGAGCAGCCAACTGGATAATGGATGCGTAACGTTGGCAACTACCTGAGACGAAAGCCGCGGATCCATGGGACCTTGAGTGATGATTACTCTGTGCAAATGCCCCCCGAGGGCGAATAATCACTGGAGCAACATGTTCCGAGTATGAGTGTAATTTATAATCTTGAAGTACCGACTGAGAATCAAGCCCTTTAAAATTAAGACGAAAGTGAGGACTTAAAATGCAGGCAAGTAGGTCAAATCTCGCCAACCACTCAAAGTTGCAAGCCGCGTGCCACAGAGCCCCAGAACGCAGACCAAACCCGAACAAAGTGAGCAAAAAGGGTGGCACATAAAGACAAATTGCATAAAGGATAGGGGCAGCGAAGGAACAAACTGCAGCAGAGGATGCCTGTCTCCGAATTCGAGTATGATTGGAACTACATACATGTATATATCTCTGTTCGTCTCTCTCTCTCTCTCTGTATCTGTGGCTGAGTCTCTCAGTGTCGCTATGTCTGTGTCTATCTGTACATGCCAACTGATTTTGCGGTACTTGTGTTCTGGCTCTTGGCGTGTCGGGCTCCACGGTAAGTCCAGGCCTCTCTTCAGCGGCTGCTGTTGCTCCTTCCATCAATATTGGTAATTGACATTTGATTAACGCACAGCTCAGCTTTCCAGAGAGACAAAAAGGCAAAAGCAACGTTATTAACATCAGCAATAAAGACTGAGAGTAAGTGGAAACCAAACTGAACATGAAGACCATGGCAACACCAACGTGTCCTCGGTACATACTTTACTCACAGAGAGTGCTGGTAGGTCCCTGGACAAGGTCAAAACTTTAATGACTTTAATGGCCCTGCGGCATAATGATAAAAAGCCCATTACATTGAATTTTAATGGCTGCAAACTTTTTGTAATTACATCAATGTCAACGTAAGACTCTTGACTGCATTATATTCAATATAAATTGATATTGAAAAAATGAGATTTATTTACAAGACGGTAATTTTATTTTTTAATTTGAAAAGGAAAAATGTTTATACAAAATGGCAATGTCTGCAATGCCGAATATAATTGTTCCTTAGAACAAGTAGCAGTGGAACAATGTCCTTTCGTTAGGAAGTAATACGAAAGTCGTTCCATTAAAGCACCTTCAAATTTACGAATTTAAAAACTGTATTTTATCTGAGTCACCCACATTGCACCGCCTGGTCAGAGAGTGTACTCTTTTTGGATTTCAAAGCTCACTAGCATATGGAAACAATTTCACGTTAACTGTGTTGATCTTGTGGCAAAACGTGCTCAAAAAAAGGCAACACAAAATTTGTAACTATTATTTATAGTTCAGCAAAAGGTCTGAGGTTGTAGCGCCGCAATTTTGGTTGGTCATTTTGACATATTTGCAGCGCGTCGGTTGTGGGTGTAATAACAAACAACAACGCCAGGAAGCGGTTTCATTTTTTCGGCTCGTGATGGCTGTGACTTCCAGGGGGTGAGTTTTTTTTCAAAGACGGAAACGTTTGTTTACTCTGGCTTGACCAGAACCAGAATCGGAAAAGCCAACGCCATCGCCAAACCCATCTATCTATGCACATTGAATTTGCAGGTCCGCATTGATGAGAGTGTTTTTTGGGAAACCCTATGTCTATCCCTGGGTTGTTTCCTATCACTGAAACTTTTTTGGGTCCTGCTTCTATCTGTTTAGCTGCTGCGATGCCAAAAATCAATGTGGTTTCCCCCAAACTCGGGTGACATTCTTCTCCTCTTAGTTGACCGTGTTTTTGTCCCTTGGTCTCCTCCATTGCATTAAAGGCCGATATTTAATTAAAACATTCAATTAGTAAATGGATGTTTTTTTTTGTCTTATTCTCTTCTTTTGTTGCTTTCGTACCATCTGACAAAAGTTTTGGTGTATCGCATTGTATGTATTCGGTGTTATAAATGAAAAGAAAACGCATTAAAGGGTTATTCAAGGAGAGTTTTATCGCGTCCCGCAATTGATGAATGACCAAAGCTTTGAGGAAATAAAAACCTAATTAATTTTTTTGTTTTAAATCCTGCAATTTAATAAACCTCTTTTTATACCTTAAAAAGTTCAAGAGTTTATAACGGTACTAGTCAAAACTTAATTTTTATTTAAGCGTTTCTTTAAATTCATTCACATTTGAATTAAATTAATTGAAAGCAACATTTTATGAATTGTATGAATTTTTTATGCTTTCACTTTCTCTATTTACGAGATAAATAATTGTTGTCCCTTTTTTCGAGTACTGCTGATTTTTTATTTTTTAAATATTCAATTATTTCTAGTTTCATAAAAAAGTAGTCTGGGGGAAAACGAGCAAAAATCGATAGGCTGAAAAAGGTTAAATTTAAATATTAAAAAAGTCGAAGAGCAGTTTTAGAGTAATTCAAACTGTTAGATGTTATGTTAATAGCAAGGTACGGTCGCATGTAACATACAAGAGTAGAGCGAAAGGAGATGAAAAATACCATTCAATAAAAGAGACTTATAACGAACGCGTGTCTATTGAACTGCTAGTGTCAATACACTGCACAAACTATTCTGGTTTTTTTTTTTATGCTTTTAGTTAGTTAGGTAGTTAGTTAAAGACTGAAAGACGTGAAATATGGCCTGAAAAAAGGAAATATTTTGGACCGATTTAAGAATATATGTTTATTTAATCTGAAATATTTCTGTCAACAACCAGTCATGAAAGATACTACAGTCATGTGTAAATATACACAGATGACCTCTCAAAAAACCTTGTAAAAAGCAAAAACCAAGATCTCCAAAAATTCTTCGAAAAAAAGTTCTGCCATAGCAAAAAAAAATATATCATCAAACCATTTCTAAGCCCCAAATCTTTGAAGAAAAAGTTGGTTTTGTTCCTTGAGGTAGTAATACTATCCCATCTCGTTTTCTTCTTTGTAAAGGATCGTCGTTGACCAGTGTAGCAAAGAGAAATTCAAACTGTGTAGAACTTGGTGAAAATTACGGAAAGATCTGATTTAAAGGAGTCATCAGTCCTTACTTTTATGTGTATTCAAAAAATAGAGTTATAGGGGTATTTTAGATTTTGTTGGTAAAAGTTGAATTCATAACGAGAGTAAGGAAAAGTTTCCGCCCCATAAAGTATATATACTTCTTATGTGATCACCTTTATGGCAAGTATATTTTATTTTGGATGATCCAAAACTCTCTGTCCGTCCGTCCGTCTTGTTGAGCGCCTGGATCTCAGAGACTATAAGAGTTAGGGTAACCAAATTTGATTTCCAGACGTGATATGTGATATCACACTGCTACAAGTTTATTTCAAAATTTCCCCCACGCCCCCTTCCACTTTATCAAAAGAAGAAAATCTGTGTTAGGCACAATAAAGATACGATAAGCAGTATCGTAGAGAACTCCCATATCTACCAGACTGTCGAATCTGAATCAGATCGAATAACAATTATAGCCAGAATTTTCAGTTGCTTCCCCGCCTCCTCTGGCAAGAGACACGTTACTCATTCTCTTTTTCGCTCGCACACTCTGCCTCGTTAAATGGTACATGTACAATCTACATGTTGGATGTAGAATATACATTGTAGATGTAGATTTAGATAACAGATGTAGCAAAAAAATGTAAAATATAAAAAGTTCAAAAATGTTGATACTGGATGCAGACGCATCACTTTTGGGCAATGAGAGCGACCGCCGCTGCGACCGCATCATATTGCAATTGGTCTTTAGAGTGGTGCGAAAATTGATTAGACAAACAGACACTACAATACAACAAATGATAAGTAAGAACTATCATACCCCGTTTTAGACTAAACTCTAAAATGCCATTACGATAAACCTTTAAACTCAAGAGTTATCAATCTAATGCATGGTTGACATAATGTTGTATTGTCGATTTGCGTAATTTATTTTGCCAGTAAAAGCACAGCAAAATAAATATGACAGTTTGCATTCTACATAATAAACAATTGACCAATGGTCATGATTATAAAAGGACAATAATTTATAATTGTTTATTATGCGTTCATTAATTGTTCTCTGAACTTCTGTGCAACCACTAACCATACAGTACTGTACAGTACTGTACAGTGTGGTACAACTTTTCGCTGCTGCTTCCAAAAACCGACTCTGACTATCGACTTCTTCTTATCGCCTTGCGCTATCGTCTTATCCTTATATCTGTACATCTTACCGATAGTATCTCAAGTATTAATGTTATTTAACCGCCATGTCTTATCCACTTGATACCGTGCTCTTTATATATATGTGTATGAATATATACGTATATATAGATATCCAAGTGACACTTATAACTGCAACTGTGCTACGTGCACAAACATATTCCTCTCGAAAAAGCTGCAATAGTAGAATATTGTAGTCTGATATTTCAGCAGACATGCAGACAGACCATACAAACAGACAGATTGATTTTACATAATAGTGTCTGTCATTTCCGTGTTGTTAACTGCCAAGGCAACTTCAGCAGCAAGCCAAACATCTTCACATTAGTATTCGTATAGGGAAGTGAAAGCATTTGGTATCAATTTGACATTGTTACTAGAAAATGCATTAAAATGCAAACAGAGGAAGTACTTATAATGTGGCTCAACTAATGACATACTGGAAAAACAACTCTTCAAACAAAGTCAGAATTGGCTTTCTTAATCTCATCCAGAGACCAGGATAGTCTACACACACAGTTGATATATTGCATTAAGAGCACTTTTGGAATTTGAAAGTTGTCCACGTCCCTTGCCGGCAACAACTGTGGGCGGCATTCTTATGATTTTCATCTGAATGGATAACCCAGACCCAGATCCTACCACACATCACATTGAATATCCCAATGGAAATGTGCTTGACTTTCACTTTTTTAGCCAAAAAGGCCATCAAAGGGTTTCTGTTTCATTTCACCCACTTCCATTAACAAAAATACAAAACTTTTTTATGGCCAGTCAGAGTTCGCCGGCTTTAAACTGTCATTAGACCCAAAAAGTTTGGTGTGTGACGCTGCGATCCACATTGATTAAATTAAAAGAAAGAAAGGTCGCAAAGGTTGAGATGATTTCTGGCGACTTGACTGTCGGTCGATTAAAGTTGAGAACTTTTTGGGAAAACTTTAACTTTGCCACAGGGCAATCAATTTTACATGAGATGTCAGATCAGGAGTGTTCGACCACTTGACTCACATTTGGCACGTGCTACTGCCGCACTAAGCCAAATCCTGATTTCAAATGGGTTTCGTGGCTGAGTATAAAACTGAAATTGAATTTTTATTTATTTTGCGACCTGGTGGAGGGACCCCGCCCCACAGGTGTTTGGTCAACACAGACACACACTCACCTAGCGCTTATAAAATATTTAGTGACAAGCTCAGCACAAACATAAAAGCTGCTATAGGGGTCCGGATCCCTCTGTACAAGCAACGGACGGAGAGTGTGTCAACACAATCAGCATAATAACGAGGTTATGTATGGCAGTGGCCGTGGCCCCCAACTGCTACAATAAAAGTGGATTAAATGTAAACATGTGTGAGATTGCCTCTACCCTAGGCAGGACAAATGACAGCCAGGTTCTAGCAGGATCTCGGGCCTTGGAAGTCCTCCCATTAATGGCAACGTTTATCCATGGCTCTTTTGATTGGGATTGGAATTAAAATAAATTATTTAAATCTTAGTTTTGCCAAAGTTTCAGCATGCGCTTGCAGATAAGGGGTTCAAAAATTACGTGGGTTAGTGCCAATTGATTTAGCCGAATGTAAATCAGGAAGTATTTGTTAAATATAGTTTATAAATAGCACATATCCAACACTCATAAACAGCTACATGGGAAAATGTAACTTAAAGCGATTACCCATATCGATATCCAATCGATTTTACGTATCAACTGCAAATAACTTTTATTGCGTGACAGACTAGCATGCGGTGTCCCTATTTATTGGCAATCATTTGCTGGTAAGCCGAAAGCAGCTTCCTTTTCAATGATTAGCTTTTCGTAATTATGGTGTCACCGCCTGTAGGTGAATTGAATCTTATTTAATTACCACGCCTTTTATTTTCTTGGGTCGTTTCCTTCCCTTGCGTACAGACTTTCCATCAATGAAATGATCAGCCAACCCACAAAGACCATGTCAGAGGCAAACCAAAAAAAAAGTCGAAAGGCGGCGAATGCTCTGGGGCAATGGCTGTGGAAAATGGGGAAAGTCGAGTCGAGACAATAAAACGCCTTTTTATAGCTCTTTTAAAAGCTTCGCTCGAAGACATTAAAAAGTCTTTAAGTTCGTGAAAATTTTGGCGTTTGTTAGTTGGGATTCCCCTTCTTTGTTTCTGCTTTTCTTCTGTCCTTGGAATATAAAGTCGCCAGCTTGGCTTGAACTCGTCATGAATAGTGGAAATTATGGAATTGGACTCATCTCTGGACTCAGACACTTCTCCATAATCCATCGAGAGCAGTAAAAATGTTAAAAATTCCGTTGCTTGAAATCAGTTTACCCACTAAATTGCTCACAGTAGTAACTACAGGAAATACACACAGGATCCGGGCGGCCGCATCGCTGCGGGTTTGCTTTTCCCCATAATCTTTATTATTGGCGCCATTCTGTGGCTGTCTTCGGTCCTTTGGCACTCGGCTGACAGCCACCAGAAATTGCAGGAAAACTTTTCCCGCTTCCTACTTATTCATACATACATACATTTTAAGAATGTACAAAGGCCTGGCTCTGTCTGGTCCCCTCTCGTTCTTCAGGCGCGAAATGCATGTCAAAGCTGTCAACGGAGGCGTTTGCCGTCGGGGCCAGGGCCGGGCCCCAGTCGTAACTTGAGTGTTTCCCCCACACAGACGAGGGAGAAAATACTGAATTTAAGTCTTGCGAGTTGTGTAAAATATTGCGCTGTCTCGTTGAAATTAAATTTTCATTGTTGTTGAAAATTGGTTCTGCCCAAATTTTGGCCTTTGGCTATTTGAAATAAAGCACCCTCTAAATACTAAATTAAGTTCAAATTTAATGCCGTTTTGTGGTGATCCAAAGTAAGAACTGCAAAACTAATGGTGTAAAATACTTGCAAAATTGAATCACATTTCTTTTGCAACAAAATATTAAATAAAATCGATTGTTTTGCGTTTGTGGGTAAATTAGAAGAGTTTTCTGTATGTATTGCAAAATAAAATACTTAAAATAAAAAGTTTCGCCCTACCTCAAGCTTGATCATAAATAACAAATTGTTAGAAAAATACAATTTGAATTTTAATGAAATTTGTAAACTGCCAACGAACTTTATCATGCAATTTAGTGAATTGTCCCTGCACTTTTTTCCGACCACAGCAAATGGATGCAAAACTAATTTACAAGACAATTTTACCAAGGAGCACACAAACTGTCAGAGAAACTTCTTCAACTCTTCTCCAAGAAGTACTTGCAAAGCGAAGATAAATTTAGTAAAATTGTACATTAAAGTTATATTTATCGTAAAATTAAATGCTTTAATTAAACGGAGAAACAGCGACCACAATATGGGGCTGTGTGCTTCATATTGGTTTACTCAAAATGTTTAACAAATCGTAAAACAAAGTATCCAATTTGACGAGGGTTGGGACAATAACACGATACAGTTTTAATTAAACCTGAACTACAATCATTTCGGGTTGAAGTGTTAGATACTCTTGCAGATCTTTTGTTTCTGTAGAGTTTCGATGTTTTGGTTCTACATACCCCTTTCGATCTCTGTATTCTGTCTAAGCTTTGTGATATAATCATCCAAAAAACAAAAGCCCTTATCAGCTAAACTCAATTCGCGTTACGGTGTCACGATGTAACCTTGTCCTTTTTACGGACGAATATAAACTAAAATTTTGTAATTAATTTTAGTGTCTGAAATTAGTAGTTAATTTTGTGCATTGCAAGCATCGGATCAGAATAATCATAACCTTTGGAAGAGTACAATGAATAAACACTAAATTCAACTGCCTCCCACTCATTCCTTGGGGGTTAGAAATACAGTTAGACAGTTGTGTAGGCTTTGGAGGAGAGTAGGCCAAAGAGCGTACATTTTCGAGACAAACTCAAATGCAATTTTGTGGCTACACGACTTGCATTTTGGCCAACCCGATGGCCGCGGCTGTCAACTCCGCTGTGCCGTTGATGTTTGTTTATGGGCAGCGCCTTTCATTAGTGGCCAACTTGATGGCTGACTGGCAGGAATGGCTGTCAGTATTATGTCATTTGTAGCCCACACGCCCTGACAGCTGCAAAATGTAATTCAATGAAGCTAGCAAATTTTCCTGAATTGCGATTAAAGCTCTTTGCCCGTTTGGCTACCATTTTGTGGTTGATTAAAGAGGGTTCCCTTTGGATCTAAGCATCCATTTTCTCAGTATCTCTATTTAAGTGAAATCAATGGTACATTGCTTTCATTGGTTTTTTCAGGAAAAATGAGAGCTAAAAAAACTCATAACTGTCATCGTTTAGTAATGGTCTCAATGAGCCATAGAATAGACCTCTCCCGCAACGAACTCCACACAAATATCCTGACGCTTCGGTTTCTCTTTATAAAAACTGTGAAAAAACTGTCCTGCTATCCGCATCCATCTGTCTGGTTCACTCTGTCCAAGTATTTATCTGTTTGAAGTTTTTTTTCCTTAAGGGCAATTTAGCGTAAAAAAACGAGTTTTCATTCACTTTTTTCCATTATTTGTAGTTGCCTCTCTTTTTTGTTTCTTTTTGTGGATGCCGAAGATTCTGCAAAAGTATTTTTGGATCTTACTCTTACACAAAAAATTTAGTTTCTATCTTCCATAAATGGTAAGAGGTTTGTTTAATCATTTCCCATCGATAAAGTAACATCTTCTATACTTTCCACCACTCTAATCAACCCGAACCATTTTCCCGTTTAATTAATTTCGATTGTTTCGTGTCCCGCGGACGCCATCGCAAAGTCTCATTTCCATTCAACTTTTCCCTCCAGATAGACTGACCTTCCAAAAAGACTCATAACTGTCATTGAAATTTGCTTCCGACGTTGTCCTGTTGTCCGGCAATACTTTGGCTCAAATTGGGCGTAGGCCTCTCCGTCTGATGAACTGCACATAAATATAAGAATGTGCCGTGAAAAACCAAAGAGACTGCCGGAAGAGAAAACTGTTCGTAAAAACTGTGGATATCCGCCTGATGCTTGTCGGAATGAACATTTATCAGGCTGTGGGAACTCGTTGAATAAAACTGTTTTACTGGTGAATACAATTTAGCGTAAAATAATACTTTTCTTCTCGTTTTATTAAAAAGCTCTAGTTCAGAGCTATATGGGTTTTCTATGAAGGCAAGACTTTATGGCAGAACCAGTCAGATAATTGCATCTTTCTGACAATAGAAATAACCTTTCTATTTCTTTCAGTCATGTGTATGACATGTAAACAGTCTCGGGTAAAGCCAATTGAACACATCCCAGTAAAGTCAGCAAGAATGCTAAAAATCCTAGGTAACAGAAAATGTTTTCCGCGGAAAGAAGCACTCACAGAAATTTTCCGGACTGTTAACATTATTTAAATGGCAGACGGAAAAATAATGGTCGACAGTCCAAAGGCATTAGAAACCAATTTACTTGTGTGTGTTCGATTCTAGAGAGAGCTATGCAGGACGAGAAATAATACCAAATGTACCACTTTTTTGGTTTGAAGCCATGAGGATACGAGTAGGACTGACACCACAGGAAAAAATGGATATAAATTGGTGTACAAATTAACCATCGACAGCAAACACATGTAATTTATTTATGTATTTTTTGCATCATCACTTTTAAAATGGCCAACACTGCAATTTGATTCGCTGCCAGACGCCAGCGACATGTGCGGTTTATGAGTGTCAGCCAGGGATCTTTCATATGAGCATATATGTAAATTTATATGCAGGGATATGAGTATATCCTTTGCAACCAAATAAAACAAACGCTGTAAAGTGTCATGTGTTGACTTTGTCCCTGGAAATAATCCGGTTTCTTCTGTGTATTTTTTGTGACCATTTAAAGTTTAATTTGAAAGTTTTTCAACGAATAAAGTTAATCTTGTTGATGCTGCCATGTGGATTGGTGGCACTTTAAATCAATATTTTCCGCGTAAATGGTTTAATTTGTTTTGTTGATGCGAATACATAGGTATAGTAATTTCTTCGACGAGAATATATTCGAACACTGTTTTCGTTGGAATGGTAGTTCTCCTGTCAGATTATCCGCTGCATTTTGAAAATGAGGCCACGGTATTTTGCCATATTATAAAACCCGTAAACGCCCTGAGCATCAGCAAATTCTATTTGATACCTTACGACAGGCTTTGCCGGCAGTAGTGTCAGGTTATCTATAGCTTAATGGGTATGTTTGTGGCTCGCCCCAGTGTAAATATCGCATTCGAATGCAGTTCCTTGACAAACTTTGCTTCAAATCCCAGCCCACATTCTATATAATATTTCCTCAATAAAAATCGCACCTAAACGACTTCAAATTATTCTTTTCGCCAGCACATTAACTGCTCCACTTAACTCCTCAAACGTACCATAATGAACTGTCATCGCAAGGCTTTCCCATCCTCAATGCCCTATCTCCTTTATGATTGATGGGAGTCAGCCAGGAATTGATGTCATTCATATGACTGCAAATTATCTCCGCATGATTGGTTAACCTTTCTCCTTTTGTCAATCACAGGCAGTACTCCCACTCCGACGGAAAATAATACTTTGAAAACTTAAATTTCATGATTTTATTTGGATCACACATTAAACACATTTCACTGATCGACCTTCACTTTGCCATAATGACTGTAATAAAGCTGCAGACACTTAATTATAAATGCATTTATACGCAATAGTGTCAAAGTAATTTACAGCCTTGCTTTTGCTGTAGCATAAATAATACCATTAATGAGGCACATAAATAATGCGGCAGATAATTCAAATGTGTCAGGGCACTAGTTATGAAAATAAATAATATTAAAATGGGGAGTTTGCTTCCAGCTCTTGATGAATATATGAATGAATCAATGAAAATAAGTTATTTACCAATGTTTATTGTACAAGTTTTCCAACTAGGAACACCCAATTAACAGTCAAATTCTGGAAGTTCAATTTGCTCGTAGATATATGATTCATTGTTCCTTTTACAACTATATGCACTACACTACTTTTATTATATGATTTTCCAACTACAAAGTCGCCATCAATTTCCATTCAAAATAATTGATGCAATGAAATTACAAGCAACTTTACACCCGGTCACCTTTCACCCTGTTCCAATAAAATTCGCAATTGCAAATTACGTGTCCGTATTTACATATAAATTTAACTCTGTCTATTTAAAATACAGTGACAGAGCACCCCTTCACAAACTACCCAGCCCACAGATAGTCCTGAAAAAGAAGGAACAGAAAAAAGATTAAATAAACAGGAAATTATACGGCGCTCTGTGCCGATGAAATGTCCAGAGCCCAAGGCCCGTACCGGACCGCATCTACTGAACATTGCAGCGAGAGTCGCGCTGCAATTGAATTAATTAATTTTTAAATGGTAGCTCGTGTGAAACAGGAACACAAACATATTGAATAAAAATACATAATAAAAGGAATTGGATAATTAAAAGGAATTGCACATTTCGCCACAAAAGTCTGCTAACGAGGTGGGCAAGTAGCCTCGAGTTTGAGCATAAACAGGTTACCAAGATGTCAAACAAATGGATTCCCAATGCGAACAGTGAGAATGGCAAAATATACCGAGAGTTAAATAAACCTTTAAGAAATCGCACCCTACTACTTATTTATATCTTTGCAAAGATATCCAGGCACTTAAACTTAATTTACATATATGTATACCCGAAACAATGCATTTAAATCCTATTTCGTCTGGCTTTTATGCTAATCGATAGAATTATTTATTTATTTTGCTAGCTGCCAAATTAAAGCACCTGAATTAAGGCAATTAGCTTACAAATTTTCAAACAATTAAGCGGGAAATTATCTGTATAAATCATTTAAGGTAAATCACAAAAAGTAACAGGAAGGTTTCTGTGATATTTAATTGATATTTCGCTCGCTCTCAGTCTGACAGACGAGGTATCATCCATCAATCTCTAATGCTGGTCTTTGCCTTATTTATGAGGCAGACACACAGCTGAAAGCTTTAAATCTGAATATCTGGAACTCCCTGACGAAAAGTTATGCCAGAGAAATTATATTTCAGATGTAATTTGTTATGAAATACGTGACACTCTAAATGAAAATTAACTTTACCAAGCAGCTTTTACAGAGCTGCTTCAGCTGCTTCAGAACTGTCTGGACATGGCTGTGGCCCTGGCTTTGGCTCTGTCAAAACTGCAAGTGCAATGCAGATAAACAAAGTTAATTAGCAAAAATTTAAAAGTTCTTAGAACGCTTTCGGCTAAACAAACCAAACTTTTCGCCACGTTCCAGTGCAGGCGAAACAAACTTGGTCGAGGCTCCTGCTGTTAGACAACGATGACTCCCCGTCATGGGGCTCCATCTATTCATAATCATAATCATCCCCGACGTCGCGACGGCACTTGTTAATTTTTGTCGGCTATTTGTCGGAAAGTTTTCGGGGGCTAGGCCTTCCTTTCAGCGAAAGATTATCTAAATGATGCTAATAAAATGTTTAAGAAAGCTCTATGATTTGACCAGTACATTCATGGCATCATTATAGAAAATAGTGGCTAGAATGGTAGGCATTTGTCTATAGACGATGCTCATCACTAGGCATGCGAAAATGTGAGAATTGACCTACATACATCAAAGTCTGTATATTTGTCAAATATTTTGAATGCGGCAACAACTATTTCCACTCTAAATTCTTCAGCCTCAAAAAGTTTTTCATCGCTATTCGCAACACGCCATTTTGTGTTTTTGGATGCACCCAAGCCCCGTACTAATTATAACACTAGTCAACACGATTTTTCCTCAAGGAACAAAACCAACTTTTTCTTAAAGATTTAGAGTTTTGTAAAAAATACTGCACAAAAATCATCATTTTTGCATTTCAATGCTTTTTATTTCCCAGACGGTAAGCTGAAATCACAAAGTGTTTGGCCTTAACTTCTAGCTGTTTTAATTATCTTTTCAAAATAGCAAAGTTCTTAACAACCAGATGAAAGATACTAGAGTTATGTGAAGAAAACAAGCGCTACCTCTGAAAAAAGCTTACAAAAAAAATACCAGACTTCAAAAATTCTTCAAAAAAAAGTTCTGCGATAGAAAAAAAAACATAATTCTTTAAAAAAATTTAAATCCCCATATCTATCAGAAAAAGTCGGTTTGGATCCTTGAAAAAAAAAGTTCGGTTTTGTCGAGTAGTGTAATCAAAACATTGGTTCTCTAGGGCTTAAGGAAAATACTTGCACTAAGGGGACCTGCATTACCTTTTTTGTCTCTGCCCAACGACAAACTTTTAGCGCTGAAAACTTTCACACACTTTCTGACGTGACAGCGAGCAAAGCAAAACCAAGGCGGGTAAAAAATGGAACATTTCCACATGACTAGGGTCATACATAGAGGCAAGGAACAGCTGTATAGAATTCTTAAGAGAAGAAGGGGGAATAGTTTCAAACGCAGTTTGATGCTTTCTGCATGCATCCATCGACTTGGAGGGCCATGCACCCAGATGCTCTCTTATATATTTGTGGTAGTTCCCTGTGATGACAAATTCTCAAGACAGTTCTAAAGTTATGCTATAAAGGTGCAGCTCCTGGCGACATGTTTTGAATTTTTATATCAAAATCATATAAATTTCATGACTGCGTTACGATTCAATTACTAACCACAAAAAAAGGACAGAGGGGATCTGAGTAAGTCGAATGACTCGACAATTATATACCTGGTACTCAATTATAAACCTGGTACCACGAGACAGGAAGAGGGATGTCGATCTTGTACTTGTAATTACACAATAACTATCAATCCAAATTCAGCGATTGCATAATCGAATTATTTCAAGTATGTCAAGTCTGATAAACGACTCTTTAAAGTTATGGATACAAAATGAGCTATGAATATACAATAAAAAATGTATATCTTATACGAATATATACCCTTACTCTTGAATCCCTGTTTTATACGTTGAGTACCAGGTACAAAAAGTGTGCAACATTTTGTTATTCGTACGTTGGTAAGGGCTTTTGCAGGTGTTGCATCTACCTCACAGCTGTTTCTTTTACTTTAGTGTCCTCATTCTGTTAGTCCTCTTATGGCTGACACTGTGTTCTTTTGGTCGAGTAAGTTCCGAAGGGTCTTAGCTTTTGGCGTGTAAGGTGCAGAACGTGTCTCTGGCACGTGACAGTGCGGTTGGTCAGCGAAACTCATGAACTTGGGTGCACATAAGCTTTAATACTGTCAATACTCCTCTAGCAAAAAATTAGAAAAAGATACACTATAAACATTGGGGCTCAAAACTTTTGTTTTCCATGGTGTCTAGGCGTAGAGCAACTAGAATTTGCAGTCCAGGCAGCAGTTTGAAGAACTCCCTTTGCTGTCTGTGTGGAATGCGTATCCCTAACATCTCAATAGCCTTTTACACTTTAGCATTTCGCAGTAATTTCGACTGCACTAAAAGAACATTTCGCAGGAAACTTTTGCCATATCCCCACACACAAGCACAGCTGCATGGAACATTTTTGTAGAATGTGTGTTTTCCTTAGGTGATGGCTGCTGCTTTTGCTACCAAGGAAAATTGCTTGTTCCGAGAGTTTTTTGCATTTTCATTAATTTATTGGAAAACTCATCGACTGGCATCGCCTTGGTTCCGTTCGCTCTGTTCGTCCACAGCTGACAGGACTAAGCAACACCTAAAGTTCGGCAAGCAGCACAATCAGACGATTGCCCGACACCAAGGAAATGTGTTTCCTTCTAGCCATTAGCATTAATATTTCAATGCCTTCGGGTGCCGTCGCTCTCTGCGCCTTCCAGTGCCCTCTGTCTCTACCCACGAGCACGAGGCTGTGCAAATTTTGAGCTATGCGATGGCGCTTTCGGATAGCGTAATAAGCTAAATTTCTGTGCTTGTCAGCTGCTGCCAGACTTACGTGTTGTTGTGGCAGGACCAGAAGTAGTAGCAGAAGGCGGAGAAGGAAAAAAAGTACTCACCAGATGAGGATGCAGCCTCCCAATTCACGCACACACTCCTCAATTTCTCGCCTGGACTTGCTTTTGGATTGATTTTTGTACACCCAGTAATATAAAGGGTATGATGTATATATCAGCAAGAATGAAACGTCAAGCGGGGTAGTATGCCAACGAATTATGATAGCAATAATGATCACAGTTGGAAAGGTGGATTAATGGAGCCCCAGAGACCAGACGTATCAGTTCCGAACCTCTAGTTTTTCCTGATAAAGATAAGAGATAACTGTATTCTTGGAGCAACAACATAATAAACTGATAGCCGGGTATCCCAAAGTGCAAATATCTAACTTAGCGTTCGTGCTTTATTTTTGGGTTGTTCTGCTGCTCACAGAACCCCATGACGGTGTGTACCACACACTGTGTAGGTGTGGAATGGGATCCGCTGGATCTGTGCTATAAATTTACATGCATAGTTATAGTAGTTCTTTCTGTGGCAGTGGCACAGCTGATGAGAATAGCCGATATGCCTCTAAGGCTTCAACTGCAACTTTCTCGCCATTGTTGTTTTTGTAGTTGTTGCTGCTGAGTATGTACAAAAGTTTTAGTGAATTCATTATGAGGGCTGTAGTGGCTGCTGCATAAATTATTGTTATTAATTTATAAAACTGTTGCCAACCCCCCTCAAGTACAAAAGAAACCAAAACCCTCCATGCAGCTGGAATTTGTATACCTTGCCATTCATTTTGCCAATTGTTCTTTAAGCTGAATGCTTTACTGCTTTTATGCAAGAGAAAAGGTTTATTTGGGCTAATTTCCGTGTCAGTTTTGAGCTAGTGAATTTAACTTAAATTCTGTTTCCATCAAGACGACAAGAAGCGGCGATGGTTAATAGAGTTATCTTGTCAGAGACCTTATGAAGTTTTAATCTGAAGCCTGAGTTGAGAGCCCAGCGAATGCATCTGCGCCCTGGCTCATGTTTAAAGTTTTTAATCTAAAGTGCGAACCCATTTTTCATTTTACACTTCACTGCAGTAAGCACACACACTCCGGCCGCATTATAGATATAGACAGCTGACGTGTAAAAGCTATGCTGCAACAGCCTCTATTTAAAGGAAAAGTTTCTTGAGGAAGGAAGAGGAGCAACTTGACTGCAATGCGTGACGTTCACTTTTTCTAGACTTGCCTGACTCCTATTTGTAATTTGCATAAGCGGAACAGAGAGAAATTAAAACGCTGATGTCGATGGAGTTGCTCCAATCAATTAAAAATTAATAAGTACTCGCCCAGAGACCACCTCAAAGGTGGATGCTGTAGGCAAAAAGATTTTCTCATTTCCGATTGGAATAATACCTCTTTTTTCTGATGGCAAACTTTGGAATAAAACGAAAGACAAGATCATTTTTCAATTACAGTTGAGTCTGAGCTTTTATAAAAATGGAAAGTATTAATAGGAAAATAATTTCCATCATATTTTCCATCTTTAATTTCCTTTGAATGTCTTTCTAATAAATCAAATGCTATTTCTGAGCCAGGTAAAGCTATTGGAATTTTGTGTCAGCAAAAGGAAATTACAAATGAGATAGGATAAGTGGAAATGGAACACTTAATCGGACACAAAATATCAGAAAATAATAATTTTATATATTAAGCTTGGTTCTCTTTGAATACCTCTTCTTTTTTATTTATCAATTTGTTTTATACCATAACTTAATTCCCCAACAAAAAAAAAACACATGGTGCTGTGAGAGCTTTTACATTAAACTTAAAATAAAAGAGGTAACAGCGAACAAATGCGTAACATAATTAAAAGTGGGAATGAAAATGAAATAACAAAAGTAAGCCAAATTACAAATTGAAGTACGAACAAAGGGAACCCCCAGAAACAGAATGAGAGGCCGACTCGAGTAGACCATAAAAGGAGCCACAAGCACCTCAGAGGAACAGGCCGCCGCCCGTATAAAATTCCATCACAATGTTGCCCCACGGCATGGCAAAAATAAAGCGCATAAGAACTTGCAGTTGGCATAAAATAGTCATAAACGGAATTCGCTCAGACTTCTGGTGCCTGCTATATTCCACATTCTGTCAGTGACCCCAGGTGAGCCTGAAAATTATTTTAATTTTCTATTTGCACACACACACACTTGTACGCTCACCAGCACACACACAACCTCATACTCATACTCACACTGATTCGCACTGATTCACACTGATTAAAAATGCATTAAAGTTAAATTGCAGCATACCCAAATATACGTGCATGTATTTACATAGAGTGGGCTGAAAATCCAAAAATTTGTAATCTAAAGTCGGCCCAGTATAAGAAGTTGTGTTAAGGTATTCTAAAGAAAGGGCAAAACAAATTTTTGAAATCGTTTTACGTTTGACCCCCCGCTAAAAAATTCGCTTTTGGCCAATTTAGTCATACTCGTATTCGTTAGAGGCATGATATGATGACAGATCCGTTGAGTGGCTTATTATAAAATACCATTGGAATACAGAATTATTATTTTAAATTATGAGGAGAATTTTTTATCGGGATTTATCGGGGTGTGTAATCATCTGATTGACAAAACTAAAGCTAAACGGATTTAACATTATTTTAATTTTTTAATTGTTTTACCCATTCAAAAAGAAAAAAGCAGACCAAAATAGTTTTATTTATAACTTCAAACTTTATCATGTTTATTTATCAAAATTATTACAGCATTACAACATTTTCTCTTGCCTTAGCCTTAGTATGTGATTGTAATTTTAGAACTATATCTTTGTCCTTGAAAATGAATTAATCTTCAAGTACTTAACCATTTCCATAGATTCCATATCCCTCGCCATAGTTACTGTTTATCTATTTCATTTTAAACATACCACCCTTCAATAGCTCGCGAAGTGTCAAACAGGCAGACAAATGCAAATTAATTGCAGCTGTCAACGGCTGGACACAACCTTTTTGGGGTGTCTAGTCACTGGCAGGATACGGCGGAAATTATCAGCTCATTTGTCAATCGTTGCCACGAGGTGGAAAATAAATTACGCGACACTTTAGCTAACCATTGTGCTCGTACGTTGTCAATTCTGTTGTGGGTTGGAGTGTGGGTTGGAGTGCTTTTACAAGAACGAGTATGGGTGTCAGAATACCACCAGAAGTGACTACTAGTCTGGGTTGCTGTCGAATTGCCTACATTCCCACAAAGTCACGCACAACAGGCAACGAGACGTGTTTGTTGGCCCTTGCATCGCATTGTACCCGGCATCTGGTTTATTTGTTTGTTTGTTCTACGCGGCTTTTGTTTGATACAAGCCATTTGTCAACTCATTATTGGCCCTTGCTGCTGCAGAGAAAGTACTGCCAATTGAAAACGTGTTTCAATTCCAATCCCCTTTAAGTTTTTCAATTTTTCCCTTGATTTTTTTTGAGGGGGCTACCCAACCCCGACTGCTTCAAACCGAACGGAATATAAAACCAAAGTGCATCGCTCCATTGCTCTCCGCGCCCGGTCAGCTGCACTAATTGAACCGCATTGCGCTTCTGGCAGCAGGCCTTGCAGTGTTCTTTATTGGAGAACGTAAGCGAAAAAACAAAACAAAATTAAATAAATACACTTCAAAGAAAGTCAGCAGGTTTTGATTTGCTCAAACGCTCTGAAGTAAGATCAGTACAAATTTATTGGGAGTATTCCGTAAATAAATGCATTAAAGTTTATATATAAGCAACAAATTTTATTGCAATATTTTATTGTTATTATCAGAGCTCGACTCTCGTTGTTTAATTCCAATTTATTTCATGAAAACTCCCTTAGGTACCACCAACTGAATCTGATATCGACATTACCACCAGGCAAGAGGCAAGAGTATGAAAAACAATTACCCGTTAAATGACTTTTAATGAATTTCAATCCAAGGTTTATTCTTCCCGGCTTGTCGGGTAGGGCCTTGACAGGAAAACAATGAAAGCACAGGGTGCGACAGCGTTTAAAATGCAATCCACAGTCGTCAGGAATGACCCGACCAAAGTTCAGAGCCCACTAAGCCGTCCTTTGTGAAATTATGTACCAGTTTACCACGTGCTGTAGTTCTCTCCGAGTCGTAAAATCTGTGCACACATAAAACTGGAGCAAACACAGCTTGAGGTTCTTTATTTCTGGTTATAAAACTTCCAGTTGAAATAAAAGGGTCAACATTGTGATTTTATGTACAAAGACGACCTTGCAGCCGTTTCCGTTTCTTTCTGCACTTGCCGGATGAGGGCTTTCGGCCACCCAACTACGTCCCAGGTAGCGCAGAAACACACACAGTGAAGTGTAACATGATATGTTGACATTCATACATGGATGTGTTTCTGAGTGTGTTCATGCATGGGTGTTCAATAGCAATCCTAAGACTTTGAAGTGCTCTGGTGCGCAAAGCTGCTGGGACAACACTTCCCACAAGTTGTACAATGTACATTCCTCATCGGCCGAAAGCCTTTCGTCTGCATCCATCTTGCAACCCCGCGCTCAGTGTCAGTCATGATAGATTAGACATAGACTGACCCGCATTCCGGTAGCCTCTGCCAAACAACTTCAATTTGCATTTGTTGGCAATGCCGATATCTGAGCCAACCCACTGACATGTCATTTCCAAGGATTATGCGCTCTGAGGCTCCACTGCAACTGCATCACTTGTGGTCTGGTGGGGTAAACGCTCTTCGCGAGCTGAATGCTGCCTTCAAAGTTCCATTCTATAATTTGTGTCCAATCTTGCAAGTATTTCCAGCTGCAGCTGCAACAACATTCATCGATATGCCTTCAGAGGGAGGACTCGAATATAGCATTCATTTCGTCTAAAATTTTGCCAAGCGACCGTAGAAATAAAAGTAAGCAAAGTAAGTAAAAACTTGTGCACTTTGATTTACCTGGGCGTACGCCGTGCTTTACCGAAAACTGCAACACGGCCCCGTGAAAGCATTTAGAAAGTTGTGGACTAGCGTTCATGGCTGCAGAACCACAAAAAAGTTAAAGAAAGAAAACTTTTTGACACTGCATTTCGATAGCCCCAAGAGGGCAAACATTATCGCAGACAAAAGCGTAGCAATTGAGGAAACTGATCTGAGCTCCTTATTAAAACAAAAGTTTTCCGTAGGAACAGGACTGCTATCTGGTGGCATTGTCTCCATTGTTACAAAGAAACGAATGAGGAATGAAGAAAGAATGAACGGATGATCGCTTCAATGGAAACTGAGTAGCATTTGCTCATTTTTATTTAGGCAATAACTGAAACAAAATTCAAAGCAACCACTTTTGGAATCTACAAAATTATAGATAATGTGCGCCTGCTGCCATCGTGGCTGCTGCTTTGCTCCACGGTGCAGGGAAAAAAAGCTGGTGGTGACCAATCAGTCGCGCATTTGCAGACCTAGGGAGAGGGCAAAATGCGACTGTCATCGGAATCGCTGCCTCTTGGTGGCACTGGCGTACCTGTTTCGCTGCACAAATCTTTCCATGCTGTCCACGCTCTGGCAAATGGCGTACAACCAGGGCCAGCCGCTGAGGGGGTTCGCGCGGGACCCCGCGTGGAGAGTGATGCAGGGGGTGAATGCGCCATACACCGAGCTGCACGACTTGGAGATCTATGACAGCTTGTATGATCGCTGCGGAAGAGCCATCGATCCGTTGGATCCCAACAACACCTACAAGATACTGCGCCTGATGTTCCTCAGCGCGGCACTTGTGCCGGATCAGCGCACGTGCCTCATGCTCATGCTGGAGAAGCTCAATGAACTGGCCTTTCGGCGCGTGAATGTAGACATGCTTCTGCAATCGATCGCCTTCATCAATATCGAAGAGTTCGTCTACAGCCTTGGACATCAGGTCAACATAGGCGCATACAATTCCAAGCTATCCGAGGATCTGTCGCAGCTATACGAGCGAGTGGTCACCACCGATAAGAACGCCATCATACGAAACCGCAATCGCCTTGCCAGAGCGAGTGTCGACATGGGCATGGCTGTCGTTCTTGCAAAGACGCCGTCCGACCAGTCTCGCAATCCCCTAATGTACTGCATCCCCAGGTCCCGGGATATCGACTTTGAACTATCGCGCTTAAGTCCCAGTGGCTGCCTGCGGTACGGTACTCCCAAAGGGCAAGGAAAAGCGGCGAAAAAAGAACAGCAGCGGAATAATTCAAGGTGGCCGCAAGGGCACAAATCCATAATTTTGTACATCAATTCACAAATCTTTCCATACTTCCAATAAAATAAATGACTGCCGTATCTTAAAGTTAGAATAGAGGGTTCCTGAGAGCACACTTCCAATAGAGAGAGAAAATGCTTTGCACATATTTCTCATCATCCACAACTTTTCTGCAGTCTGCTCTTTGGTGCAGAGGCAGATAGCTTGGGGCCAACTAACTCTTTAAACACACAGAATTTCATTAATTTTAAAGTTAGCCAGGCTTTTTATAAGTGAATTAAATATCCCATATCCAAATATCCAAACATTTAAACTTGCCAAACAGCAGCCACAGCAAAAGGCAAAGGCAGCAACCGCTGTACATAACCAACTTGTAGAAATATAATATTTAAGCTACTGCTTCAAACTTTTGGCTTTTGCATGGAAAGTTTTTCCAGCGCAAAATTCTGCTGACCCAAAGACAAAGTTAGCGAGCGATTTCAATGAAAAGTTCAAATTGATTTCGTTAATTTGTTGTGGGGTGTTTTTCTCCTCGCCCAGACATAAATTTTGCACACATATTCGGATTTGCTAAAGCTCCAACCATTTGGGGGACATTTTCCCAGACACCTAACACAACCCGCAGCCACAAACATTTTTCACAGCCAAAAGAAGACAAACAAATGCCATTGCCAGCCATTTGACAACGCAACTGAGTAAACAAAGATATCAGTGGCCATGGGAGGTTTCTAGGACTGAAATAGAGTAGGAGGTCATTTACCATTCTCCATCTGTTATTCCGGCACTCCCCCACATACCCATCAACAAGATGAGCTCTCATTTATTAGGCGTACTTCCAAGCATATGAGGCTGGGTAATTAAAGCAATGCGATGGCGGCGTGCTGTAAACATGGCAGGCAATTTGTTGCGCCGACTAACCAGGAATGTGGGTGCGAGTGGAAAAAAAAACCACTAGCAGGTCGTACTCTAGCAAATGAGAGGCGTAGTGAGGTAATATTTTCTAAATGTGATATGTGGTCTCGAAGGGCTAATGATCAAAAATGTAGTTAGAAGAAACTGTAGAAACCAGGGTGGGGAATATAAAAGTTATATACCTAAATACTCTATATATAAAATGTTTTATACGATACCTATCATTTAAAATGTTGAATAATATTCCTCTGCATATAGCTGGTCTCTTTCATCTCTCAACAATTCGAATGTCGAAGATATTTTAGTTTTACACAAGCAAACTAACAAAAGACATGTCCTGTCGGAGCATCGAACAAGCTCGATGGCAACGTGCTTTATCAGGAATCATACTGAAAATTCCCTCTGTTATAACATTTTTATAGCTCCTGTCTCTGTTAAGAGTTCGGAGGCTATAAACAGCTTTTAACATGCCCTCCGCTGAGAGTCCGCATTCAGTTCGTCATGGATTCTGTAAGTGTGCGGGTTGGGAAGCGGATAAATCCGAATGTTCTTCTGAAGTGTAATATTTTTAAGAGTACGTTTTATAAGAAATTAAATCATTAAATCTACGAAAAATATACAAAAGGAATAATAATTTACAAGCATCAAAAAAGATGAAATAAATTGTATGTGTGACGAAACGTCTTTAAGAAATTATATAAAAATCGGAATTATTAAAATCCTAATCAGTTTTCTACATTATCTTAATGGAAAGTGAGTTTTAAATCATAAAAATCCACATAAAAATTGATGTATGCAAGGAATACCACACCCAAAGCTTATCCGGACAACTAAGGGCCATATTGGCCTATGCGTGGCCCCGTGAGGGCCGTCTGGGTTAACCTAACCTATTTGTATTTATTGAATATCAAATACAGCTGTAGGAGCCGCAGAAGAGGAGCCGTTTCTGAACAAAAAAAGAATAAATATGAATTTAAATGGCTGAAAATGTTCCACAACGGGCATAAATAAGTAGTATCGCATATGGTTCCGCCCGACTGGCTGCGCCAGTAAGTACGCAACGTTCGATTAACTTGTAATTCAGATTTCACACACACTCCCCCAAATGAAAAGGCTTTTTCTTTCTCTATACTCTACACTTGCAGAGGGTTTTGTGATAATTTTGCAGTGAATAGAATGAGGAACTTGTGAACGTATAAACTATTTTCATTGAATATTATAAATGATATGCCTGTCAATAAAGTCGACGTCCGTACAACTTGGAGCTACAAAATAATCCAAATTCGTACGTCTCCTATCCACATTACCGTTACCGTTAACCGGCAGTTTCGATAAGGTTGGGTGCCTCATTACCTTCGATTCCCATTTCCGCTCGCAAAATTAAGCTTGGACATTGGATCTCATCTACTTATGGCTGTTAAACAGTAATGCAATTTAAATTATTGAAATGAATTTAGTTGAATTGAGTGGGGAAATTTCCACGACTATGTTTTAGTTTGTGTCATGTTGAAACATAAAAAAAAAATTGAAAAATGTAAAAACGAAACAAATAAATGAATTTAATTAAACTAAGTACGATGACTAGGTAGAGTCCCTGGTGCGCCTGAACTCATTTTATTTGCCTCAGCTCGGAAATTCGGGTTTTTGGTATTTTTTTATGAAGTTAGCCTTTTAAGGGCTTTCAAACTTATGTATCGTTGTGTGAAGTAGACCTTTCCAGGGATGTCAAGTGTATGCTAACTAAACAAAGAGTATAGATACAATAGTGAATAGCAGCTAAGTTATCAACCAGAAACATTCAGCTTATCATTCTCGAGTACAAGGCTTATTCATTACAAAAACTATAGTCCATATTATTATAGAGGTCTAATCTTTCCCAAAGGACAATTAGGCTACGGAACATTGCGAATCAATTAACTGATGAAGAACGTAAAATTGACTCGCGGGGCATCGAATTATTTCATACCTTCCAATTATTGCAAAACGTTTACTTCTCATACCATCTCTTTTAATTCTGATATTCCATAAAATATAATCGTTCTACTACTATGTAAACATACTAATTTCCATATACCAAAGCCATCTGCATCCGCCAGAACGGCAGAAACCCATCATTAATTTGTCAATTGTATTGGCAAAGCAGTCACTAACATTCTTTCCACAGAGACTGATGATGATGCCAAAATACTTTCAGACTTTGAGCCGATTTGCTCGGCGTTTTTACGGCTGCCATAGAAAGTGATTGATAAGAAATTAGCTTGGCTTGGGTTTGGTTTTTATTGCGGTTGCCTGGTCGTGGGCCTGGTCGATGCGGGGTGATTGTAAAAAATTATGTGATAAGACAATTAAAAAGTCATTAAATACATTTTGTTGTCGCTGGCATTGTATTCATTTCAGTAGAACTCAAATAAATGGCTGGATAGGATCCTAGCGGATGCGGGCATCTCTGCCACATAATTTAGAGCTGACCCAAATGCATTTTTTTTTTAGTTCAGCATCGAAAGTCAAAGTAATTCAATTTCGGTTTTTCTTTTGCGCCACTTTTATGACACACACATTTATGAGCCATCGCGTTGAAAATTTTCTTGTAGCTTTTTAATTAAATTTTTCCAGATTTTTTACCCTATATTCGTGGACTAAAAAAGGTGCACTGTAGTTGTTTGTTGTTTGTTGTTTATTCCGTCTTCCCACACATAAGAACTTAGAGTATTTAACTGTAGATGATCTAGGAACTTATTCACGTGCTCAATAGCATCTGAATACCAAGAACTCCATGGTCAAGTCACTTGACAACAGCATTCTATCTTACACTATTTGTAATTTTTTTATTTTAATTTAAATCTGTTTCCAGATTAATTGTTCAGTCAGGCAGAAACAATTACATCCATGCTGTCAAATGGGCCATACATGGGTTTGTGTCTTGCTACCAGGGATCTAAAGTTTGGCAGTCAGTAAAAAATCAAGGGAAAATATCAAAACCTTTCAAATGGTGCCAAACTAACTATTCGGAGATAATGTCAACGTAATTTGAAAGGGACTTATAATTCTGTGATAAAGATCTAAAAAAAGAATATAGAAGAATTGGGGGTTTTCAAACGAGTGAAGCGAGTGAGCAGGGGGCTGCATTAAATGGATAAAATTTACGACTGTGTGCCAAATGAAATAAAGTGATAATCACGGAAAATCAATGACTGCAAATACCTTTGGATGGTGGAAAAACCACGCTAATCTGCAGAGTATTTAAAAAATTAAAAATATAATTGATTTTAATTTCGAGCTGCAAAACAACGAAAAAAAACTATGAAACACAAAAGCGAGCAAAGGGAAAGTAAACAAACTGCAAGACGATAAAATCAAATACCAATGGAAAACGGGAGAAATCAACCAAATCAATTCGAAGTGAAGTGGAGTGGTGGAATCGAAATAGTTAATGGAAATAAATTGAAATTGATAACTTTACCAAAAAATATTTAACTAACTAATCACAGAACATGTGTAAAATGTTTGGATAAAGTAATATCTTCTCTGCGAAAGGTCGCGCACTGCATAGGGCAGAGTGTGTGCGAGCGAGAGTAGCGTCAATAGCGTCGGAGGAGGTGAGGAAGCAACTGAAAAATAATTTCTTTACTCTGACTATAATAATGATCCGATCTAATTCAGATTCGGCAATCTGGTAGAAATGTTCATTATCTACGATACTGCGCTTTCAGTTGTTTCGTATCTTTAACATTGTGGCTGCCACAGATTTTCGTGTTTTGTGCGGCGGAAGGGATTGGCAAAATTTAAAAATACTCTTGTAGCAGTGTGGTATCTCATGAGCCTAGAAACAAAATTTGGTTGCTCTAGCTTTTATAGTTTCTGAGACCTAGGCGCTCATCAAGACGGACAGACAGTCCGACAGACAGAAAGAGACTCGGCTATTGATCCAGATCAAGAATATATGTGAACGGAAAAGTTTCCTTCTCTGCGTTGCACACATCCACTTTTACCACAAATACAATATACCCCTTAACTCTTTTTGAATACTGGTATAAAAAAAAATACTTAGAGGAAAGATTTATTTTAGGTTGTTTATACATATCTACACCCCACAATGTGGGCGGGGCAGCCATAACTTGTAGTTAACTATTTACAATTTTTGTTGAATTCGAGAATACGTTTTCTGTTTTTTTCCGCCTTTGTAACGCTCACTTGAGAATGGTACTCGTAATGTACAGCTTCCCTAAAACGTAGGCAATACAAAAAGTAGATCTGTATGCAGATAAGAGAAAACTCGTCTCACACACACAAGCACATAGCCCCGCACACATTGATACAAAAGAAACCATACAGATACGTGTACCAAACAGGAATATGGAAAAGATAGTAAAGCTGTAAAAGAAGAGCAGGAAAGCTTAACCCGTTTAATATAGCGAAGTTTGGATACCCTTTACACGTTTAAGTCCATAAATCTGCATAGCTACACAAATTTTATTTTTATTAATCAGTCAAAAGATTATTCTGGGAAATATTCCTTCAGCAAAATCGTAGAATTTCATCCTAATACTGATTGAAGTTTTTTCAAATAAAATAGTCTTATATCATTATATTCCAGCAGCAATACGATATGATTATAGAATTATTGAGTACTTCACAAACGTACACATAGATTTGTACAACTATTTTAAGAGAAAGAAAGATGAAAAAAACAGATGTATTTTTTCTTAAATAACCAGGAAGGGGATTACCAACTTCGTAAACTAACGACACTTAGGTCTAGCATTAACCGGCTTTGTTCGTGAGGGATCAAGACAATTTTAATACAATTTTTAATAGATATTTCAGATGTAAAAAATATTTTTGCTATCCAATTGTTCAATTTTAACTGGTTTTTCCAGAATATGACAAATTGACAGACATAATTTAAAATACAAATATTTCAATTTGCAAATTCTTTCTTTTTTCGTTGCAAGCATCTAACCTAAATCATGATACTCTCTTTAAGTATATTCAAATGTAATGTAAATGTATGCGGCATGAGCCATAATATTGGAGAAATTCTAGTTGAAACATTTCTTTTGGCACATCCTCCTTTTCAGATTTCCTCTTCAATTGACTGAATTATGCAGTTTGAGGGTTTCTTGGAACATATGTGTACATTACCATTTACCCATTTTCGAATGTAAATGTAGGTTGTCCCACATGCGTGTTTTTAGCTAGTAGTTTTACCCAAAAAATATTTCAAAGTTCAATAATACAAACCTCCGGGGATGCTCATTCAAAGCTCATTCACAATTCACTTTGACTATTTTCAATTTGACTACATGCATTTCAAATATATGGTCTGTCGAATGGATACACCTCGTATCCCTGCACGTAATCCATTTTCTGTTGTGACTGGGTATGGCCACATTAAAATGCAGATTGTACACAGAAATTATTTATTATGCATGGCTTATGTAATGTACAAAACACACAAAAACACAAATAAAAATAGTGTGCAAGAGTTGAAGAGAATTTCATCAACAAATTAAGGACACGACACATGAATCTGGTTTCATTAATTGGCAATTTGTGACTGGCGCAACATTTGACGCCTTGGTATGGGGGTGTAACTAAAGTTATAATGAAGCTGAAGCTGTCAATGAAAACGAATAAGCAGATCAAAAAGGCATTGGTTAAGGTAAAGGTGCTTTAAGTTTGGATCGATTTCTTCTTCTGGCACAGCAACTGTTGAATTTTTTGCTGACAAAAGCCAAGACTCAAACATGACGACGAGCCGGAATTAGATTAATGCCAATTGGACAGGTGCGGGAGTGCACTTTCTATAGCAATTTACTTTCAGGCAGTACACACGTCCGCACTTCAGTCACTGCCTTTTGCGATTCATGTCTATGCATATAATTATTATTTAATGGGTACTTCATACATTTGAAGCTGCACTCTGCCAAGCTGTCGTTAAAGCCCACTGCAACTGCCGTATTTCTTTAACGGAATGCTTCGAAATTTTTGCCCATGTGAAAATCCCCTCACAATATGCAAAACAGTTTCTCCGGCACATCCTGTTGATATCCGTATTGTTATAGGTGATTTTTGTTTCTTTGTTTCTTGTTTTCTGAGAAGGATTAAACTGTGAAGCGTAACTTTAATACCATGAATAAAACGAGACAACACGATTGAAGAGGAAAGGGGTAAAGACTTTAATGAATTTTTGTTGAGAGAAAGAAATGATTCTCTTTAGAGCTAATGAGACTCTTAATGAATTAGTGAATGTTCGTTTATCACACACATATAAATGTCACAAATATTGAATGCTTGAGAAGCCTAACCGGAACACTACCATAAATCAATATGCATACAAAAACAGCCTCAAAGGTTACATATTTGTATATTTTACATGGATGAAATTCAGAGTTCATATCTAATAACCACAAGAGCAAAGTATAAAGAGTCCGTTCGCCTCTATCCAAGGAAAAATCCAGGCCACAAATGTTTTTTCATTTATAACATTGAACCAATCTATACTATACATCATTGATGAGTTTTTTGGTACATATCAGTTCTTGCTGGACCTTAACGCATCTGCAGTGAGTAATTGATTGCCATCAACCCCAGTAATAGGAAGATTCCTCTTCCTTCCCCTTTCGGTTACGCCTTTATTGACGATGCGCTCAATTGTTTCTATGGACTGATGAGTGACAAGTGGGCCCCAAGGGATAATAACCCTAGCCACAACCAACACACACACTGAGGCAGTAATAGGACAAGACCAGCACTTGAGCACTTGTGGAAGAGCCACACGGCGTATGAGTAATGTGCTGCGATTGACCGTAAAGTTGATGTGCTGACGCCAAGTGGGCACAGAGTATTTCCCCGACTCCATTTTTGATTTGGCTGTTTTTTCTGTTGCAGGAAGTGAGGAAAAGCCAAGAAGTAGACTTCCCCGGTGTGGAAATTGGTAAATCGGGAAACGATAAATGGAATGAAGTGTCAACTAAGCCTACCCCAAAGGATTAAAACGGAACTCGAGAGTCGTTTGTTCAGTGCCCGGCAGTCGAACATCTAATCCTTCACGAAATTGACGTTTGATTGCATGACACCCACACCCACTGTCACCTGCATGTCCAGCCATGGAGAAGGGTAACTTTTCACCAGCCCGATCCGTGCTCATGCATTAAACAAGAAGGGGAGCCAGTCCGAGGGACCCACCAACCCAGAAGCAACTAACCCTCACAGCCCACATACACATGACCGCGTCAGGACCGGCTGACCGAACGTGACACATGGCACTGTACTTTTATGCCAGTAAGATATCCGCCATAGCCTGCGGCATGCGTTGCAAGCAGACCGAGCTGCAAAAATCGCGGGGCCAGCGGGATCGCGACAAATGGCGCCAACGTCGGCGTCGTCGCTGCCGCCACCCCAGCAGTAGCAGCAGCTCCGACAGCGACGACTGCTGCCTGGAGAACGAGCCGGTTTCATCTCTGGAGGCAAAAAATTACGGCGTTTTCTATCTGGATGCAAGCAATCTGACAGCGGATACAGCTTTCCTTGGTGTCGGCCCAGGCAGCTTGGGCATACGCTACAGGCGGCGACACAGCGCGGAGCAGTTGAGTGCATATGACTTGGATATGGGGTTTCAGCAAATCGAGGTGAGCGATTACTAAGGGACTCCGAATTCCATGGTTAAATCATTTTTCCAATTGATATTTTTTAAATCTATTTTGTTATATTTTACATTTTTAGTTAAGTTTACCGGAACACGCAATAACATATACGTACTTAAAGAGATTCAAACAATTTTCATTTGAATATTTTTACAAACAAACGACCGAAAAAAATTACGATTTCCCTAAAATGACATTTCAATATTTTAGGTATACAACCTTCGAAAGAGCAGGTGTTATGCTCCTCGTATAGTTGTTAATTCCAGAAAATACACTCGAATTTTTCTATATTCTGACTTCTGGAAAACATATGCACAAACATCCATGTATCAACATTTTGAGGACGGACCCTTTATTATCTATTAATTTTCACTTTGTTTGCTTGCAGCTAGCCGCAAAATCGTTTGGGCACAACCGTGTGGGTGTCGGTGACGATGTGGTTCAGTACGATGTACCCAAAAATCCGCACGAACGCAGCCAATGTGATATTAATTTTGAGGTAATGAAGCATAATGTTTTGCCAAATGGCAGTTGAATAATAATTTGCCGTTTCTGTGCCAGAAACAGTATGTAATTTGCTAATTAAATTGGTTTGAAAACAAATTTTCAATGTAAAAAAATATATTGACTGTTTGCATACTTTTTGACAGGGCTCGTTCTTGGGTTCCGGTGGCATTATGTACATAAATGGTAGAATAGTTTCTGGGCCATTGGACTCCCTCATCGAGGCACTCATACCCAAGAATGTCATCGACTTAGATAAGGTAAGAATCATCTCTGCTCTTAAATGTTTCACCTATTTCCAGCTTACAAAAAATAAGCAAATAAGTGTAAAATTCAAAACGCAATTTGCAACGAAAAATTTTAGTAAATATTGCAAGTATTGCAGCTGTTACTGATTGATTAAATGTTGAATAAAATACTTGCCATAAAATAAATCATATTTGCTGGAAATTTTTCATTGCAGTTTGTTCAAAATAAAATGTACTTCAAATTCATTTGGTGTTTAATATCTTTTAAAGTGATTTAGTATTATTAATCGATGAATCTTTTTTTAGTGTCGGAAAAAACATAGATGTTGAAGTCATGAATACGTAGAGAAAAAAAAAGCAAAAATCAAAAAATACAACTTAAAGCAGAGCACAACATTGCTAATATAGAACCCAAACTTTCCTTGTTGTTTTCAACTATTCTCTGTTTAATTTAAATATCCACAAAAATTGTATTTACATGCAACTTTTATGTTGAAGTCGTCAAATGGAATACAAATCAGTTCCTACTTAGTCACAAACACTTAAAGCTCTTGAATAGCTGCCAACTTAAACTTTCTGGCACGAGCCAAAAAACCGCAAGCCAAAAAGCAGCTAACGGTCCAACAGACCCTTTTCCCGGATCAAACCGAAATCCAACCCCAAGACCCGAACGCAGACACACCCAAATGGCAAACAAAACATGAGTCTGAATACATCCTGACCATCCTGTATGTGATAGAGCGCACTTGGGACCACAAGGACCAAGTGAAAAAATAATTAATTCGTTGCAAAGAAATCCAAATCCAGAGATTAGTGCTAATTTGATAGAGATGATGCTCGATTCCCTTCGGCAAGAGAAAAGTTGGGAAAGCCCAGCAACAACTACAAGGATTAAAGCTAGTTGCAGACATCCTCCAACTATGAGATCAGCATTTGGTATACCTCATGCTAAAGCGTACTATGATTTTGACTAGATGTACTACAAATATATTTTCTGAAACTTGTTCAGCATCAAAGCAGAGACCAGAAATGAATACACTCGTACTAGAGTGAGGAAAGCAAACACAGCAGAGATTTTTTAGAGTATCACAACGTCCGTCCATTCGACCAAACCGTTCCCTCTGGTTTTTATTATGCTGCGTGGATAAATGTTAATTGAGATTTATTTTATTTGCCTGCAGGAATTTGTATACTCGTTTTTACTATCGTCACGCTTATTTCTGCGTCCCTATGAACTGCTGGGTAAACTATTGGACTCAGTACCTGAAAGCGAATCTTTAGAATCATTAGTAGTCCTCTTGGCCGAGTGGACAATGAAGTTCCCCTACGACTACCGGGATGAGCGCATGATGAGCCATGTCAAGCATATCGTTGCCAGGTGGGCAGAAGAAAACTACATTTTCTTCGTCATGAACTCAACAATAAAACCACTTGAACTCAATCTCCCTCATTCAGATGTTCCAATTCGCATTTGGGAGCCGTTGTCTCCCAGACACTGAGTGCCTTACTAAAACGTTTGACTGATTTAGAGAGACATGAGGCCGACCTCCGTGCTTGCCAGCAGACCAACAGCACTACCGACAAGGTAAGGGGATGCGGACCCCTGAAAGAGCAATCTGCCTAATCCATTTTAAATCATTGTCTTGTTTTCCATTCTTTGGACTCTTTTTTTGTGGTGCCTGCACCAGATCGTAGTCGAAACAGCATTCAACACTACGACTGCCACGCAATACGCACAAATCGTCTGCCGGCTGGAGAAGAAATTGGCCAAGCACATTGGCGGCGAGGAATTTTTACAGTGCAGCAGCATGATTCTGTTGGGTAAACAGGTAAGTACTGGCACAAATTCCAGGCTCAAGAAGGAGCATGCAGAGATTGATAACTGAATCGTAATTGAGTAATCAACAACAAAAAGAAATTACTCGTTAAGAAGTCAGTCCCAATGTAATCCAGAATTGAATGAAAATGTGTTGTAAATATGTCCTTGGACATTTTGGCACCACTTTGATCGTTGAACTTCTCTCTAACTGACATAAATCAGCACTCTATTAGATGCTGTATTCTTGAACCCCAACCTTAATAGATCTCAAATCTTCAACCAATATCCTAAATGAACCGCATATTATTCTCTGTCTTAATTAAATTATTCGCGTATTCCTAAACTTAAATGTTCGTTCAATTCTAAATGTTTCCTACTGCATAAGTCAACAGTTATTATAAGAACAATCTGCACCCTTGCATAAATTAAATGAAATACACTCATGTACCCAGTCATACTTATGGAAGGACAAGCAATTAAAATAACGACAAGCAGCTTCATGAACAATTCTCCCCCTGCAGGGCCTCGTTCCACTCCACTCCTCTGCAGTTCCCACTTCATTTCAACAGCACCTTATTTTTGTAAACTGGATATTTATCTACCCACTAGTCGCATGGATGACTTCATAAAGAATATGTGATCTAAATTTTTATAAGAATCTCATTTGGTATCCCTTAAAGCCGTGCTTCTATCTGATCGGATCGTATAATCATTGCAGAAAAAAAGAGGAAACGAGTATCTAGGCATTCATTAGATATACTCTGCACATATGGGCGGGTTTTCATGTCCTGTCTTGTCAGACGTATTACGTATTATCTAAGTAATGGATATCTCAATATCGAAACCCTTCACTATAGCATTCTCTCTTGTGTTTGCGTTTTATTTAATGCAGAAGAAATGGGACCAACCATGCACATCGGGCGGACCACCCGGCGCACAGGATCCAAAGAAGACTTGCAACCTGGAAACGTATCTGGATTGGTCGGCACGTCTGCGTCTGTTTGTTTGCAATGAGATACTGCAGGTGAGCGAGGGTATACAGAAGGAGCCGCAGAAGACGGGTTCATAACCATGAGGAGGTCTCAACACTCTGCTCCAGTCCAGTTCTGACCCATGCTAGTATGCACGGTGCTCCAGTTAAACGTAGCGCATGAATCCTTAGACCCTGTGGATTGAATTAAAATACCCATGCATGCTGAACATGCAGAGCACTACGTGTCCAGGACCACGTCCACGGACTCACATGACTTTGCATGGAATATCAGGAGGCAGGGAGTCGGGTAGGCAGCCAGGCGAGATGGCTTATAATTTATGCCGCTCGTAACTGTCTCATTGACAGTTTGCCAGTTGGCCGTGTAGGCAACTCGTTAAAACTTCAGCCAAGTCACGTCCATCCTTTCCCGTAGGTCGTCGCGCAGCTTTTCTCCTTAGACCCATCCAATGCGAACGTCTAACTAACTTCCGTAATCAAATAAATCTTTCATTTCGTATGCTATACCGTGGGACATCGCTCTGCCTGAAACATCACCAGTGTGGTGGCATCGAGGACCGGACTCGCACCGTTGAGCGCTGGAGTGGCACAGCCCAGTATTGTCTGCTTGTGGGCAACTACAATAGCGCCACAGCCATTCTGGAATCCCTGGAATCACCCGCGATAGCGAGGCTGCAAATCTCGGTGAGTCTTACTCCGAATTAACTATCAAAGGCTAAGGTCTATAATTAAAACAATTTGCTGAATAAATCTATAGTTAATCACGCCCTCAATGCTAAGTGAAAATACTCCTAATGTATTGTAGTACGTCGGAAAAAAATTGATAATTTACGTGGAACTTATTTTATTAAATGTACAAATATAATAATACGTTTGATGTAATTAAGTAACCACATCGATTCTGATGGGAAAAATATATAAACGAGTGTATTGTAACGTAGAGATATGGTAAAACTCACTAAATAAATCCAAACTTTCCTTTCACTTAGTTTCTTAGACTATATTTGAACAGCCCCTCGATTAAAAAATATACATTTGTGCACATTTTCCTCCTTTGATCAACCCATGGAAGTACAAAGCAACCACACAGCTCTCATCGCTTCTATACATTTCTTTAAATGTTTTATACTCTCTTCTACTGTTTCAACATTCCCAGAAATTTCTTCATTTAAGCAAAATTAATTTACACATAAACTAAATTTTCATCGCTCAAAGTAGAATAACCTTAGGTTCCAAATTCTTAACTTTCCGAGATCTCAGGTCCATTCGAATCTACAAAAAAGAAAAAGAAAAACTTCAATTCAGTCACTTTCAAACCGAGACAAAAGCTAACGAAAATCAGGATCGACAATCAGAGGAACGTGGGCCGTCATAAATTCAGCGAATAAATGCTAGAAATTAAAATTTACTTCAATTTTATAGGCAAATTACGTGGCAAGGCTGCGTAATGGGTTCGTTCATAGTTCCGCTAGCAAATGGCGCTGTGAAACTTTAATTGGAGTTAGGGCACAGCACTGACATTTCCCTAAAGCGGAAAGAATGAATTTCTTCATAGTATTGAAAGACCTAATTCTATGCTAAATTGCATATCGTATAGGAATGTATCGTAGTGTTGTAATCGACTCAAGGAAGACAATGCAGACGGAAGAAATAACAAATAGAACTTTCTTCTATACATCACAAACTTCCATTCAAAATCGTGCTTAGCTAGGGCATAACCATAAAGATTCTGCCCTATTCACAAAGCAAGCCAATCGAGTTGCCTTAAGAAAATTTGTTTTTCGCTTTGCTCCATCATTTTCTCTTAGTCTTCTTATGTTGTGTGTGTGTGGTTTCTAGTTAAATATTGAAAGAATATCAAAGTTATATGAGAGTACTCCCCTAAATGGTATTTGTTCGTACTCCAATTTAATTGTGTTGATTTTATTGGCCATACTCTCTCGTAAATCTAACACCTTTCGACCGGTTGCCATTTTTCCAGCTTTCCTTCAATAGACCCCAGCGCGCTGCAGCGTGTTGTCGTGCATTCAGCGGCAAATGAAGAAAGTTTTCATTAAAAAACATTTTAATTAGTTAATGGATTCCGCGTTTTTTTACTTGTCTCTGTCTCCCTTTGTTGCAAGCACATTTTAACACTAGGCCTTCCTTTTTCCATTTATAAGTATGGACGAAGAAAAAAACAAACTGAAAGTTACGTGCTTATTTGTGGTGCATTAAATGCCTTTGGCTTGTATTTTATTCATTATAGAGTTGAAATTTTGGTGCGGTTCATCTGTTTGGCATTGGCATTTCTTTTTTACTTTCAGTGGAAGTAATATTTGTGTTACCTGGAAGATGCAAGCATGGCGAAGTCTAGTGAAACGAAATTTCATCATCAGCTTCAAACCTTTTCAACATACAAAGATGTAATTCTGGCTCGCGCCAATCTTTCTTTTTAAATTATAATTCTCATTGTTGCTGCATTTCGTTGGTCATAAATTGTAAAATGGCCCTGTACATTTCCCTTTAAAATTCTGGTCGCTGAATTGAATGCAAAGCGCATCGAGAAAAAAGAAGAGAAATTCCTGCTGCCCATAAAAAATGCAAGGGAATTTCATAAATTTACAGAACTATGCAAAATGGTGGCTGTGGATACTCATAGTTCTGGGGCGTGGGCGTGGGCGTGTGATGGCTGCATTGTGTTCCAGAAATGTCTATATATGTAAATACATTTCTATAGTGGCTGCTGAAATTTGTATGAGTGTCTATTGTGGGATGGCAAAAGTGTTGCTGACTGGTGCCACAAATAAAAGTTAGAGAATATAAAAATACATTTTCTTCTTACGAGTATGTTCTCCTATTGGCTCACAAAAGAAAGTCCTATTTCAATGAAATGCCAATAGATGAACGAAATCATTTAAGATTTACTTTGGGTCACATACCATTTAATGGCGAAAAAATCGCCGAGGGGTACGAAAAATTTTAATTCATATGTTATCAGTGGGGGACCAAATTTCGCCCATAAAATTTGATTTAAAGTTTTTCGGCGCAAATCACAAACATACACATCACACAAACAGAACAAACGAAACCATTAACGTTTACACCACACAATCACACAGCAGAAAACAAGAAGGAAATCCAAAAACACAAAGCAAATAAAATGTTGGGAAAGTCCGGGCACAGCAGGGTTGCGTCCCATCAAGATTACAACTACAAATTATGTTCATTTATGGATTTCGATTGATTACAGTGGAGCAAATTGCAAGTGACGTGCCAACAATTAGATTGCATGCAGCGACATGCCGAGGGACATGGTCATTTGTGGCAGAAACAGGCAATCGTCTTAAATGAACAGGGCCAACCACAGAGGGTCAAGTCTAAGGACAATTCGTCCTCATCAATAGGAGGAGAAGGAGCATCAACAGCATCTGGAGGAGGAGCTACCACATCAATGGACTCAGATGTGAGACCGTTGACAAGTACGAGTGCGAGTGGGCGACCAGATAGCCTAACAGGCACTTCCGGTATCAATGCAATGTCGGCACCGGAAACAGGGACAGTGCCTGCGGCTGACAACAGCAATGCGAAGCAGACACCAACATCATCCCCTGCCACACCATTAACGGGAACGGCATTGGGCAAACCCAATGATTGGGTTGTTATTCCAGTGTTTGCGGATATTGTTAAATTGGCATTGGGCGAACGTGAGAACTGTTTGCAGCGGTAAGTTTATTTTGCCTGTAACCCTCCCAATTTGATTGATGGTACATCATTACTTAACCTGATGTTATACGATACCTTTTCCACCGACGAGAAAACGTCAAGTTAAGGCCACGTAAAATTCTAGCACATGTAAAGAAACAATAATTCGAAAATCGAGTGGAGTAAAGCTCATATTTTGCACACGAATTAATACTAGTATGTACAAAATGTACCTAAAGCGCTGAAATCTAAATATGATTTTTTTTTTTAATTTCAAATTATCACCAGTAGGGTTTCTGTTTAATTATTACTTTAATTTAGCCACATCAGCAGAAAAGGTATCGTGTAACAGCAGTTCATCACCATATGCAGCCGCATCAGCATCCACAAGCAATTGGATTTAATTTGAATATATATTCATACGCTCATTTATACTTATATTTTTTTATGTTTTAAATTTAATTAACCGTAGAGTGGCCAAACAAATGATTATGTGCCAAGCGATGAGGATAAAAATCATTTTCATAGCAACTCAATTTATAAAACAGGCTATTAATATGTTTTTCTGCATACAATATGAATATGAATATTCAAGCTTAATGATGTTCATGTTTATTTTGTGAGAGAAAATATTTTATTGTTAGTTGGGCGTTGGATCGAAAATAAATATTGGATTTGGGGAAAAATTATTTTAAAGTTGGAGTTTCCTATTAATTATTCTGTTGGTATAATTTTTTTACTTGTTCATTATTGAGAACTAAAATAAAATTCGTCGAAACTAGATAGGTTTCTGTGCAGTTTCCTATCAATAAGCTCATTTGACTAACTATTATCCCATGGATGGACCACCTAAATGCCCACTAAAAAACCTATGTTCCTTCTGTGCTCCCGCTATGCAAATTAGTCCTATTGGGCCAAACGGTACAAAGCAGAAACAAACAATAAGGAATGCATCGGTAGTAATCATGCAGGAACACTAGTAAACTCACTTACACATTCAAGCGAGTACGACTATACATATACGTATGTATGTAGTAATTATAATCGCATGAGAAGTATAGGGAATTTATACTGACATAGGAAAACGTTGAAATGTCTTTTATTTCTTGTGTTTTGTTTTATACATCCACTGATAGAAAAAAGGCATAGTTAAACTACACTCATATTTGATTTAAATGTGATTTTTAAATACAAATAGAGTAAAATTAAATAGAATTCAGTTTGACTTAAAAATAAATGTCTTTTTTAATACGGTCATAATTAATTTAAACACAAAACACTTTAAAATAACTATAATATTTTAAATTACTTAGTTTAATATATTTCATATTCATATTACTATTATTATACTATTATGACTTAATTTGAACATTTTTATTTTGAAATCTAATGGAAAAACTATTTATTTTAAATATTCTATATTAAATGAAATTAAATATTTTTTGTATTTATTTTAACTAAGTTAATATTTATTTTGTATGCCCCACGAATTCAAATCATCTTTGCGCAGGGGCAATATCACACCCAATACAGTTTTATTTAGGCTGCAATTATTTCTTGTTGAAAACTTTAACCAACTCACGCCATGAGGACATGAAATGTGGTTAAATTTAAATATTTTCATACTTATATCAAAATGTAAATACAAAATGTTCAATTTTAGTGCAAGCACTCTTGAATTAAGATGAATGGCCTAAATATTAAAATCTAAGTGAAAATATAAAAATTGCAAAGCTTTTTTCTATGTGTGTATATAAGTTATTGTTATCTTCTCATTTCTATAGTAATTTCTTTTTATATTTCGCCTATAGCGATTTTCCGATTTTGAGTTTCCATTGGTAGTGTTCGTAGATGTCTAGAAGAAAGCTTGCCAGCAATATTTAGTTAGAAAACCACATGATCAATTTCTGTCGTTTTAGTGTAGCATAAATAGTGTTTTACTATTAAGTCAAAGATTTCTTCCATCTGTTACTACTACAACATACCATTGAATTCCACATCGCGATAATGCGATGTTACCTGACACAGTTTACCTTTTATTCTACCTGAATTATGCAACTTTGATTGCTTATATGGAAAGTTCTCTATTGGATTCGTGTATTGGATTTATCCAAAGCGCTAAAAAAATTAATTGAATTTGACCACCTATTTACGTCGTTCGTTCGTCGCTGCATTAATTGCATAGCAACCCGTACCCCAAGACCCTCGCCCAGAAATCTCTTTCCCCTCTTAAACCATTTGAGTCCTGCACCATTTTGCATTGCAAATAAAGCCCTTGATTTCTCACTCGCTGCCACTTATACGCTCGTTCTTTCCACCTCCTTTTTCTTTTGTTTTTGCAGCTTACAAAATGGCCACATCAATATGGCAGCCTTCGATCGGATGGCGGCCATTGTCGGCGCATTCACGAAGCACATGCAGGCGATGAAAGCGGCCCAGACGCCATCCAGCGGGGAGTACGAGCACTTTGGCCGGCATATGCAGCAGACTACAAAACTCGGCGAAGCGGGTAAGTAATATTCGGAAAAGTTGAAAACTTTCTTCTCCTCCTCTGCCTTTTTTGTGTATGTGTTTGTGTGTGCTTGGATTTTTAAATTTTCCTTTTTTATTTCCATTTCTGGGTATTTTATCGCATTTTTCCACACTTTTCACTGGCTCTCGGCGCAGCCAAGTGTTTTGATACCAATACAGAGGGCTCCCAGCCTCGGTCCCTCGCTGCAAGATTTGTTTGCTTTTCCCAGTTTTGTGTAAAGTTTGAGTACTGTGTCTCGCTGGATGCAACTTTAGGTGTACTGCAAGGGGTAACAGCAATCATCTGCTCTATTTGTAAACGTGTGCTAGTTAAATTGTTGAAATGCCTGTGGGAAAATCAAATGTATTCGCTTCCAAGTGGCCCAGAATCATTTGATTGTAACTGTACAAAAGCGGAAATTAAAATATAATTCAAAGAAATATGCAACCTAACGACGGAACACAGAGAACAAATGAACTTATTTTAGGAGTGAAAAAGAAAGAAAATCTAAACAATAACAAGGAATCTAAAGTGTTTCCGTTTTGTGTATATTAAACTTCGTATATCCAGGAAGACCTCTTCCTTATCACAGTCCAAAGTCCCACAATCAAACCTTCTCATTCATACTTTTTCATCTTCATTCCCCCACGGATTTGTCGCTAATTATTCAAATTAACAACCGCAATAAAACAGCAGCAAACACTTTATGACCAAAAACTGTTCATGAACTTGGCGCAAAATTATCCCACCTATACCCTGTAGCAGTAAAATAAAGGATCCTCTGTTCTAATTAAAATTAATTTCCGGACTGTATCGCTCCTTAGCCGTTTCTATTTATTGTGTGGGACAATGATGACAAGTATCCAAGAATGGACAATGCTAGAGATTAAATAGAAAATGTTATTTTTTTTTATGGTAAATTAGTAGCAATTCTTCACTTGCAATTTGTTTTGAAAGTTTGAAAGAAAAATATAAATATATTATTCTAAGAGAGACTAAAATGCCTTGTTGTCAAATTTTTCGACGTACTCTTAAATTGATCAACAAATTTGCATATTTGATTGTATGCAATTTGCATACGACTAAACGACCAATTCCCATTAGGTCGTCCATTTTATCAACAAAAATTATAAATTTGTAAAATTGAATGCAGAGTGTTAAGAGTGTTATAATTTATTTAACTTTTGGGATTGGAAACTGTAGATTGAAGAATTTCACTGAAGAAGTTAGGAAATTAGCTGGGGTTTTGATAGCTTATGATGGAATCGTCAATGAGGGAACGGGAGAAAATATTTCAGCGACCTAAGAAATTAAGAAAATTTAAGAAAATTAAGATATTTAATTTGAATTAGTTCGCAACATGCGGAATAAATTGTAAAATAAATTCTCCACCAAAAAGCCAAGAAAAACTCCAACATGAACTTAATTCATCCGCACATACTCACCCTTTAGGATAAAGCAGATAAATTTCTCAGAATGAAACTAAAAACTGGAAAGCTTCACATATCCCCAGGCCCCAGACGTCACAACAAAGAAATGAAACAGCTCCAGAGAAACTAAGTTGAAAACTTAGTTGAAAATGCAACAAAAATTGCAGCAAGGTACAAGGTCGGGAAAGCATGATGCATGAAAGCAGGCAAAGACATCAAAAAGGAACAAAAAAGTGCAGAAAAGAAAGGCCCACGAACTCACTATAAACCGATGGACACAACATACACAACAACCGCAAGCAAAAAAAAAGGGTTAGAACTTGTCAATACTTTATGAGCACATAAATTATAATTCGTTGCATTCAAAATACAGACAAAGTTCAAACTCAAAATACTCCTTTGTTATGGTATAAAACCCACATCTAAAGCATAAAAAGAAGTTGTCTTTGGGTGTTGCGGAAAAACGCAACTTAATAGCAGCGGAAGCTAAATAAATAAATGAATGAAAACTTATGGAAGAGAGCATTTTTGTGGTGTGTTTTTCTGCCTGATAATTCAGCAGCAATTCCCCAGTGAGTGCCTGATGTCATGCATAATGATGAAGGCAAATGATATTTACGAGGAAAAGAAAAAAACGAATGTGGAGACTTTCTGGCTAACCGAGTAAACTTTACTTACCTTTGAGGGAGAAATTTATTTGGGAGGGAAGGCTCTTCTATAGCAATATTAATACTCTAAGCAATCTCTTTAACATGTTTTTCTTACAAAAATGTTGGACGAAGATTTGTGTAAAGTATAATTAGCATTTAATATTAGTATTTCATTTTGAACATGTTTTACACGTACATATTACAATTCCAATTTGAACAATATAACACCCTTATGATTGGGAAACACAAAATATGAAGGGAACCAGTTTCTTGGCAACATTTTAAATTCAGGCCATTATCTCCATTATATTTGATTAAAAATAAATGCAGGCAGTGCTCCTCCTAGGTATATTGGAAATCATTTATTCTTAAACATACTTAAAGTTTTAAGGAGAATGCTAAATGGTATACTTCATGTGTGTTAATTAAGAGTAAAACTCACACGTTATCATAAGTTATCTAATTTATAGAATATGTTGAGGAGAAGAGTACTTCAGAAATCAATTCCACGGTCTGGATTGTGGTAATAGCTTGCAGAGTGCAGAAACGAAATAAAATATTAGGAATTCGAATCTATTTAAGTCTGTGGTCTGTCCCCTACTCCTTTTATTCACGGCTTTAGGATTTAGCAATATTTTAGTTGAAAGTTGGACTTGTTATTGTGGTTAGATTTCTTTTTGATGTCGCATCGATGACAAACTGGATTTTCTGGCTGTCTTACACACATGTCTTACATCTTTTAGGTTACATTCATTTTCAGTTAGTGTAGTTGTTTAACTAAGTCAACCGAGCATCGTCACAATCAGTTTCCTCAGCATATAACAAACAAAAACACTGTCCAGCATCTTAAGATAAACTTTAAGCTAACGTCAGCAACGTAAATGCTAACGAATAAATACGAATAAAAGTTTATGTCCAAGTTTGGATGCACTTTCGAAAACTGTATAAATAAATTTTGGCTCTCTTCTTTTTGGAGTCCATCTCCGTACACACATACTCGAAGACTTAGGATGTTGGTTTATGGTAAATACATTTTCAGTTAGGCCAACGTATTGACCAGCAGAAAAGTGTTTTTACAGATGGAAGGAAGGAAGTTTTCCTTGGAAACTTCTCCTACGCGATATGTTTTCCTTCGGAACTACATTATTGTTTCTTTATTTGGCCATTCGCATCGAGGTGCCTATGTACGAAATGTATGTTTTAGGTTCAGAGAACATCAGACATTCAGGAAATGTGTTTCGAAAAATGTCAAAAATTGATAGAATCTATTAAATAAACCTTCTGGTATGTCATTGAATTTGAGACAGTGAAATAAATTGGTGACAAAATATCACTTATTTTCACGATGACTGTTTTATACCAAGAGCCGTCGTTTGAAAAGTTTCCGTATATCAGACGCTTTATAGTTTTCGAAGTTAATCCTAGTGCATGCTAGCGAAATTCAGACCGTCGGATAACCCCCAATCTATCAAGTTGCATTTCAACACAACACCGCTATGACATTATAATGTTTGTAAGCAGTCAACGGAAGCAGAAGTGTAGCAATGCGCCTGCTGCTGGTAACAAACGGGGAGTCCAAGCCAAAACCAAACTGCGCCACACAAAGACTCTACGGTAAAGAACCGTAAGAAGATTTTATATATATTCTCGTACTTCCAGAGATGGCAAGTCGCAGGAAAAAAAGAATGGATAAATTTGGATAAGTTTTAATCAACTTGCTTGACTTCATCATGTTGGCTTAATAATCGCTCGCTGTACTTTGTTCTTTCCAGTTTTTCATCCTTTGTCTATTATCCTTTGGCCCCGGATGGACCACTTGCACAGCTTTTTCAGTTGATTTAAGCCTTTCGTGTTTCCATTTTCCTTTTAACAAGTAAACATGTGCTTATTCTCAGTTTCTCTGTTTTTATTCGCATAATCTTTATGGCCCCATTCGAAAATCAACAGCATGACCCGAGTGGAGCTCTGCTACGAATTATGTACACTTCTCTTATTTTTTTCATAGCCCGTGGCAGGATTTTTTTAATAAAAATTCCTTAATACAGAGGTTATTGCCTGCTAGTTGCTTGTCCTGGTCGCAGAGTTTACCCTGGCGGCTGTCCCAGTTAAGACCCATGGAAAAAATTTTGGATTAATTGCAAACAAAATGTTGGTGAAATTCATAGTCTAAGGAAAGCGATCCCCAAGTAGTTGGAATTCTCATGGCCAAAGATGTGAGTGGCTAGCCTTTTTCGCGCTTATTGTAGTCTAAGGTCTTATAACTTTTTTACCGATAAGAGAACAAGATTCAATCGATAAGTTCTGTTTCAGCTCAACCCACCATTTCTAATTAGCTTTAAGTAGGATATTTCGGAACTGAATCTGTTTTATTAAGTGGGTTGTAGGATTGACTGTAACGCAAAAAAAGTTCCCTATATTCCAAAAAAATTACTGTCCCCACAAGACTGACAAGAATCAGAATAATGAATAATACCTCTCCCAGATACAAATATCTAAAAGTAAACCAACAAGTAAACACTTTCTGCCAAACAATTTAGCAAAGACTAACGGCACAAACAAAATTCTTTCCAAATCAAATGATCCCCAAAAGCATTTAATTGTTTTTCCTTTCCTGTTTGCCCATTTCTTGCTCTAGTTTATTTATTTTTCATTTTATATGATTTATTTTGCTTTGAAAATCTAACCATACACCATCCACGTATCTGCGCAGTACGTAAACACTTGGCTATGAAGACACGAGCATTGTTATGTCAGGGACGCACTCTAGTCTCTCTCGCTTTATACGGGCATGTGATTGAACTGGGAAAAGTATAAAAATAAGAAAAAATAAGATTATTAAAAAAGGACCAGCGATGCATCAAAAAAAGAAAACAAGCACAGCTCTCACTTGAATGCGACATTGAAGCCCGTGTCTGTGGGAACAGCCTCATCCTGTGCTATCTGATGGGTCCTCTCTTCCCTGCCTACCCAAGGAGTGGCATGTCAGCGCAGCTATGCCAATTGGATGGGGCACGCTTGCTTCGGCATGGCACAATAACTCGGAAGCCACGAAATTGCAAAGCGAGCAGCATGTAGAAATTGCATTTAGATGTGCGAAAATAACATTTACTTTCGGAGAAATTTGAAATTTTGAAAAGCAAATGCTTATCTTCAAAGTTTAAACCATAAAATGCACTTGCAAGTTTCTCGTATAATAATAATCATATCGAGTGTCTTATTTCAGGAGCACAAAACGAAGCCAAAGTTATTGTTGAGCTATTAAGCGTTTTAAGCTATTTTAGGCCTAATTTTATGAAAAGAGCCGAGAAGTTTTATTACAATAACAATTTATTAGTATGTAGCGGCAGTACGCTTATTTAAGATGATTGGTAAAGGTATATAGACCGACGGTTCTGAAGATCAATAACTGACTGAAGAGGGCAGGCGGGCCGAAATGCCCGTGCACTACGCGATGCAACGAAAGAGCGATAAAGCGAGATAGAAAAGTAAAGGAGAAAGTTGCATAGACTAATGACTAATTACACTAGTCAACACGATTTTTCCTCAAGGAACAAAACCAACTTTTTATTAAAGATTTGGGGCTTAGAAATGGTTTGATGATATTTTTTTTTTTCTATGGCAGAACTTTTTTTTGAAGAATTTTTGAAAACTGGTATTTTTTTTTTAAGCTTTTTTCAGAGGTAGCGCTTTTTTTTCTCACATAACTCTAGTATCTTACGTCTGTTTGTAAGGAACTTTGCTATTTTGAAAAGATAATTAAAACAGCTAGAAGTTAAGCCCAAACACTTTGTGATTTTAGCTTACCGTCTGGGAAATATAAAGCATTGAAATGCAAAAATAATGATTTTTGTGCGGTATTATTTACGAAATTTTGACTTTAAAAACTCAGGAAAAGTCGAAAAAAAATTATATCCTGTGTTTTCTATTTTTTTGTGTAGAGGTGCATTAATTTGGCGTCGTTTAAGGTATCGCTCATTTAAATCTATGGAGAGACTTTGGAGCTAAAATTCGTTAACCAAACCTAAAAAATGGAAAAAATGAACAAAAAATACCTTTTTGAAGGTTGCTGGCCATCGGGAATTGCGATCGCGATCAGGTACCCAATGTACAACCCTTTTTCGTTTTCGTTTTCCCAATTGGCAGTTGGGCCCGCAACCTTCAAAAATGTATTTTTTGTTCATTTTTTCCATTTTTTAGGTTTGGTTAACGAATTTTAGCTCCAAAGTCTCTCCATAGATTTAAATGAGCGATACCTTAAACGACGCCAAATTAATGCATCCTCTACACAAAAAAATAGAAAACACAGGATATAATTTTTTTTCGACTTTTCCTGAGTTTTTAAAGTCAAAATTTCGTAAATAATACCGCACAAAAATCATTATTTTTGCATTTCAATGCTTTATATTTCCCAGACATAAAGCTAAAATCACAAAGTGTTTGGGCTTAACTTCTAGCTGTTTTAATTATCTTTTCAAAATAGCAAAGTTCTTTACAAACAGACGTAAGATACTAAAGTTATGTGAAAAAAACTATCGCTACCTCTAAAAAAAGCTAAAAAAAAAAATACCAGACTTCAAAAATTCTTCAAAAAAAAGTTCTGCCATAGAAAAAAAACCATAATTCTTTAAAAAATTTTAAATCCCCATATCTATCAGAAAAAGTTGGTTTGGATCCTTGAGGAAAAAAAAAGTTCGATTTTGTCGAGTAGTGTTATAAGCGGCTGCAATTTTTATATGCAGTGGGCAATCCAAATAGAAAACAAAGGTGGGATTACTCAAATTTCTCTAATTTGAGGAATTTGTTGGGGAATATCAGACTGGGAAACCAGACAGTTATATTTAAATCTACAATTAATTGCATTCTGTGGGTGCCTGGGCCAACAAGTCCAAGGAATTTACCACAAGCATCCACAACACTAGTACAAACCTCTTAGAGAGCATGGGGCATAAGCAATTTGTTTGAGTCTGCTCTGTGCATCTGTGTGTTATTTAAATTTTGCTCATTAGGCCTTATATATGGTAATTAGGGCAGCAGCCAGTTCGTGTAGCCAACCCAAATGCAATTCGGCCTGGCCAAACAGCTGGCACAATTATCCTTAGTTCAATGACAAAAAAAAAACGGAAAAGAACGTGTGAGTCGTTTCTTTGGACGCGACTCTACTTTTATACCTTTATTATACCCGTACTCAAAAAAGAGTTAAGGGGTATATTAGATTTGTGGTAAAAGTGGATGTGTGCAACGCAGAGAAGGAAACGTTTCCGACCCCATAAAATATATATATTCTTGATCAGAATCAATAGCCGAGTCGATTAAGCCATGTCCGTCTGTCCGTCCTTCTGTCCGTCTGTCCGTCCGTCCGTCTGTCCGTCTGTCCGTCTTCATGAGCGCCTGGATCTCAGAGACTATAAGAGCTAGGGCAACCAAATTTGGTTTCCAGACTCATGTGATATCACACTGCTACAAGTGTATTTCAAAATTTCGCCCCGACCCCTTCCGCCCACACAAAAGACGAAAATCTGTGGCAGGCACAATTTTAAAGATACGATAAAACTAAAAAAGCAGTATCTTAGAGAATGTAGATGTAGATGTACATTTTTTTGCTACATCTGTTATCTACAATGTATATTTTACATCTAACATGTAGATTATAGATGTACCATTCATATTCTACATCTCTTCCGCTAGGGGTTGCTCGCGCACTGAACGAGGCAGAGTGTGCGAGCGAGAAGGAGATAGAGTATCGTTTCTCTTGCGGGAGGGGGCGGGGGAAGCAACTGAAAATTAATTTATTCTTTGTGGCTATAATTATAATCCGATCTGATTCAGATTCGGTAATCTGGTAGATATGGGCATTCTCTACAATACTGCAATTTTAGTTTTATCGTATCTTCAAAATTGTGCCTGCCACAGATTTTCGTCCTTTGCGGGGGCGGAAGGGGGCGGGGCGAAATTTTGAAATACACTTGTAGCAGTGTGATATCACATGAGTCTGGAAACCAAATTTGGTTGCCCTAGCTTTTATAGTCTCTGAGATCCAGGCGCTCAACAAGACAGACAGACGGACAGACGGACGGACGGACAGACGGACGGACGGACGGACAGACAGACATGGCTCTATCGACTCGGCTATTGATGCTGATCAAGAATATATATACTTTATGGGGTCGGAAAATTCTCCTTCTCTATGTTACACACATCCACTTTTACCACAAATCTAATATACCCCTTAACTCTTTTTTGAGTACGGGTATAAAAATTGTCACAGACAATAAAGTACAATTACTTAACGTACTGTTACTATTGATTAGAAACTTTTGTTAAGGGTCAAGGACAATATCTATTTACTATTTTAATTAAATGCGGGACCAGCGGATGAAAACAAAAACGGAGAAAACAGTGCAACAGGAATTTATATATTCCTGGTGGCCAAGTCGGACCGGTGGATGCGGTTTAACCTTCACCTGGTTCTGCTCCTTACCAATCTTTTAGCGAGAACGTTCGGGTGGCTCCTTAGTTTGGTCAAGTATCTTGTAGCTTGCTTCTTAATAATGTTACCGACTGAGGTGACTCCAAGGACTTTGTCGATTTCTCTATTACGGACATACCATTAAGCACCACAGATCTTAGCGGCTGAGCTTGTTTTTAGGCTTAAGAGGCCAGTAGAGTTTTCTAGCCTTGTTTTCCAAGGAGCTTCTAACCATCCTTGAGTGGCTGGCAAAGGTCAGGCGGATGTCCAGTGTGATTCCCAGGTACTTATGTTCCTACCGCTGCTCCAACTGCTCGCGATGAAGAAATACCCCAGGGCACGTTCCTTTCCTACAGGGTTCTCACTGAGATTCCACCTAAATTCCCAGTTCTCAGTTTTGCCCAGTTGCCCAGTTATAAAGTAAAGCTGGAGGTTGTCCGTGGCGGTGTAAACGCAGTTGCCCCTAAACAGGACTGCCGTGTCGTCGGCAAATGTGGCACACATCGATTGGCTGGAACATATTGTCAATGCAATCCTTAGGCATATAGTGCGTGCAAAGGCTGTACAGCGTTGGCCTAGCACGCTACCTTGCCGGACTCCGGGGACTTTAATCATTTTTTACACTATAAGGAACATAATATAGATCAGAGTCACGACAATCCTACGAAATTGCTTGGGATTTTACTTTAAATGGGTTCCTATATATAGTCAGTCGTGAGATAATATGATACAAATTAATTTATAACCAAAATGTAATTTTCTGCGTCCCAATATTTGAATTACCTTTTATCCTATTATGCTATCAGTACAGTACGAATCCTTCCCATGCGAATCTGATTGGGTATCAAAAATCTTTTTCATTCTTAATTCCCTCTTCTATTCCCACCGCAATCAAACAATCAAAACATACATGAACTGCAATCAGCCTGAGGCTAAATTTCTTACTCCATCACAAACTATATATCACTCATATTTTGAGAATTTTTCATTTCCCAGGCTTTTAACCGCTGGTTAGACACTACGATTAATGGTACGGTTTTTAGACCGTAACAAACTGAAACAAGCCAAGCTGAATCGAGCCGCCTCACAAATCTGCAGCCCCTGAAAACGGGAAAATATTGATACCATCTCGACTAAATTAAAACTAAACAAGAGGAAAAATGGTTAAGGGGAAAAAAGTGAATGTCAGGCAGAACCATTGTTTTTTCTGTTCTATAACCAGAGGCAACATTTCTTTTACTGTAAATTTTTACTGTGTGATTGTCGATGAACGCATGGCAGCCGTTAAAGAATTTCTTAAATTTCTTTTTGTATTTGTGAACACTAAATTTTTTTTAATACTTTATTACATTTCCTTCTATTAAAATTTCAGAGAGTAGTGCTGACCCACTTGCCAGCACTTTACCGCTAGCTAACCAATTCCCCAAATAAGTACCGGTTGAAGTTGCTCCACTTTAGCGGTTTTCGGGATTATGACGATAAGTCTGATCGCAAACTAATCGTAAACAAATCTCGGCTGAAAATTCCTATTCCCATATTCATCCCTCTATATACCTGGGAAAATTCAAATGAAATTCCTTAAAACAATAAATTTGCATAAATTATTATGATAATTGAAGTCCCGGCTGGGGCGAGCGAAATCGTTTCGTAAATTTTTGAACATTAAATTTAAATATTGAACTTTCTGCCTTCATAAATTTTAACCGTTTTTGTCCAAAATTTTTGTTTACCAATCTCCGGGTGCGTAGTAAAAGTAACAGCAAATGATGTGCCCTTCCATTGCAAACAATCGAAAATGTTAGTTGTAGATAGTCAAAGTCTAAGGTTTGTTAGAAATTGGAAAATTCCTGTCCGATTAAAAAAGTTTAGTTACCCTTTTAAAACCAATCATAGTAGCCAAAGACCTTCCTTGTTGAGATGATGTTCGTGGTATTGTTCGGTATCGCTGATATAAAAAAAAAATAATCATATTTATTAAGGGCACCACTTAATTTTATAACCTCGAACAACTTCAGCGCTTGAGACATACATTTGGGACTGTTTGCTTGCTCATTTCTTTTCTTCCTACTCAAGATTACGTTGAATTCGCTACTGCTGAAACAGACACACAAAACATACACATAAAAAAATGCATTAGTTCACCGAACCGACTGTGGAATATCTACCCTTCACTCGCATTCATGAAAATGCTCAAATTGCATTAAATTTGATCGAGATATAGTTTTAATTTTCAGGCTTTCTTTATCTTCTGTATATGATGGACCTCTCGCTGTTATCTCCGTAGCTTACTGCGGCACCCTCAGCCGTACGATGTTATTGTTGTTGTCGTACGATGTTGGAATCAGCCCTCTCTTCTCAACGATGATTGCCTTCGTCGTTGGCTTGGTGCAGGAAATCTCGGTTGGAAAAAGGTATATGTTGCATAAGAATAGAAGCATTATATTAACTCCGATAATTCCAGGTTTGGTCACGTCTGCACAAGGCACTTTCTAGCCAGTTTTTTTACCAATAGGAGAAAAAAAAAATAGCTTAAGCTTATTAGTATTAATTAATTCGTATTAATTCGATAATGTGACACAGATTTATTTTCAAATAAATTAAGAAATGTCCCGAAAATTTGTTTTGTATTTTATTCGAAAATGGCCATAGCTGTTTTATCACGAAGATGATCGATCCACTATGATTTTATTCGGATTTATTTTCAGTGCATACGATGTCTAGCGGTGAAGACATTACATCTTCAACATATACGATGATGGGCACAAGGCCCATTGTAAATTTATAATTTGGCAATACGAAGAGATAAGTTGTTTTTGTTCGTCAGAAACCATGAGAAAATTGGACAAATCAATGACAAAAAAAATAAACGAAAAACGGAGCACTTAAAATGAAAAAGATAATTTTTTTAGACTTTTTTCTAAACTCAAAATTAAGTGAAAACCGGAGACAAACTGTATATGGAAAAAACATTTACAAACTAAAAATAAAAGCCAAAAGCGAGGTTTCTGCTAAACCAATACAGTTAGAGTTCGCAAACATAAATTTCTTATCTTAAAATAGAGAACAATTGGTGGAGGATCCCTACAGCTCTACAAATGAAGAAGTTCTGCAATATTATCTTGTTGAAAACACATCTGAAGACAAAATCCGATTATAAACATATTCGATTACTACGTTGCATATATTTATGAAGATAACATTTCCGCTGATGAACAATTGCGGTGGCTTTTAACCTTAGATATCATAAAAGACCAAAAATTCCATTATATTTCATGAGGAGCAACCAGTAACCAGGCAAAAATTAAATCCAGACGCTCTTCCTCGTATTTAATAATCACTAAATCAATGTTGAAACTACACAATACATCAATCGAAAATAATCCTAGCAGACAGTAAACATTTTTGAGTAAATACTAACATTAAAGTGATTCACCGGATAGGCCCAAAATTACTCATAGGATATATAAAATTTAAGCTGCCACTGAACAGCTTTTTACCTTTTTCTAATAAAAGTTTTGTACACAGTAAATCCCCAATGACCCAAATAAAAATGGAAATTTTACTTCGCTAAAAACTTTTCAGAATAAGTGGAGGAGCAGATACAGAAAGCTATACAGATAGCGGTGGAGAGTAGGTGAAAATGTGTTAAGTGCTTTTGACCGGAGAGCATAGACAGGAAAATTCAACGGAAGCTCTAAAACAACTCCGCCCGTCCCGAGTAAACATAGAAATCCTGAATCGCAGAAGTAAAATATTTCGCCCATCCACGAATGGTTACTTTGATTGCCAAAAAATCTATTTTGGTTAGTCTTGCGGTTTCCCTCCTGTATTTGCATAATGGATTTTTAATTGGGGTCTCACACGAAACATTTGTCGTGCCAAAATAATAAAATATGCATGTTAATTGACCAACAAATGATATTATAATTATTTGGAGGAGTATGTTGAAGTCCAGCAAATATAAACGGTAAATGCAGATGTTGGCATTTTCCATTATTTATTGAATTAAGTCATGTATTAATTCTTATTTAAAGATCTATGTAGTGGCCAACGGCGCACCCAGGGATATGCATTGGGATTAACTTTGTTTAAGTGAATTTAAAAGATTCGTAAAATCCTGGGTACCTCCTCATATTTTCAGTGAAAACGAAACGAAACTCGTATGATAATACTACTCGACGAAATGGAACTTTTTCATCCCGCTCTGGAACAAAATTACTTTTTCTGATACATTTCGGGATTTTAAAATTTGTATAGTACTACCTTTTAAAAAAACATTTAAATATGTTATGTCTAAACGGTGGCCTAGCAATGACGGTCAAAGGAAAATGATTTGTGGCCCAAGCTAAAAAATTCATAAGAGAGTGGTTATCGTGGAAATGGAATTTAAATGGGAAAGTTCTCCCAGCAAAACTCAAAGTATACTATACTGTCTGCCACAATTTCTGTGTGACATTCCAAAGTATACTCTATATGTCCACCATTTATAAATGTATACCTGTACGAAAATATAACATTCCAGTGTTTATTTAAATTATTTTAGGATATGTTTCAAACTTGATAAAATATTTGCTTAGTTTTCGTAAAAGTATTTTGGGTAAACAACTGTACTTTGCTTATTTTCTCAACGACACGACACGAACGACTCTCCGCTAAGAGACCATGAGAAGATTTAATAAAAGAAAGATATTGGTGCGAACAACTCTCTAATTAGGCACATAAATTTAGGATCTTCAATTATTTGCAATAAACTTTCTAGACTTTCTTAAATAATGTTCGTTTTTATCTTTCCTTGTGGAAATGTTAAAAAGTTTGGACTCAAAATTAGCCTTGGCCTATGATATTCACTCCTTTGAAGTGGCTTTCTAAATTAATTCAGTCATTAGACCTGACTGTCACACTAAATAAAGCAGCCTTCCACTCCTTTTCCACAGCAGAGTGCCCCAATGTCTCATACATATTGAAAAAGGTTACCGGCTGACACAAAATATGTCCTAGAATCTGTGAATGGTTCGTTCTAAATTCTTTCAACAACAGGTAATAGGAAGGTCCAATAGATTCTACCCTCGTCGCAATTAATCGAGGAATGTGACAATACAAAATTTTGGTTCTGCCATGAAATTTCAATACATTATTGCCATCAATCCAGCTACTCCCCTGAAGTGTAGGTTTCGGCTTTAATTTTACCTTAAATGGTATCCATATTCTTGGGGATACTAAACTGTGGCACAGATTTATGATCTGCAATGCCGGAAGTTAATTTAATTTATTTTAAAATGAAAATAAGTTAAACATTCACAAATTTAAGGGCAGTCATCCGCACAGGGACGTTCGTGTCACAACATTTTTTCTGGCGGAAAATTAAATTGTATTGGTCCGGAGTTCAGAATTCGTCTGTGTATCTGGGAAATTTGCAATAAATTCAATTTACTGCTCTCTAGCAAAAAATCCAACACAAAAACACCAGAAAATATGAGAATCTGTTGGGGTACACTCTGCCTAAATATTGTATTATGATTTTTTTAAATTTAATGAGTTTTGCAGTAGTATTGTGATAGGCAACAATAAATTAATTTCATTTTTTTTTACTCTCTCAAAAAGTTGACAATGACTTATGACTTTTATTCAGGCGTCGGAGAGTGGGACCTCAGCCGCAAAGAGGTTTAATCAGCATTTTAATCAGCATTTAATTGCATAGGCAGGCAAAAATGGGCTGTCGCAGCTCGAATTACCATACAAAATACAAAAATAAAAAAATTATTATATGTAGTTTATTATCACTGTAATTTTATTTACTAGCAAAGAATAGAATAAGGGGGTGTCCAGTTTGTGTATTCCAGTTTCATTTATTGTGCTTGGTACCTTATCTAACAAATTTTTGCATGGAATGTGTATATGGGCTAAATTTTAGGTATGTTTATTATGTGCAAAATATCTCTATTGTATTTTAAGGCTGCGCAATTAAAGTGGCACATTATCAAAAGTCAAAGTAAACTTATCCCCAAAATTCTATCGAAAGGGCGGCAGATAAGGGATTCCTTATTAAGATAGTACTTGGAGCGTGTATTCCCAGACGATAAGGCGGCAACGTCTAGACGAACGAAGTCCGACTACGCCAATCCCTGTCAAGCAGAAACTTATTTGGTCGAGAAAGAAATGGAAACAGAACTGTTACGCAGTGTTACGACTGATATATTTCAAGAATGAAAAAATTTAGTAGGAGATGCCAGTGTGGTCGCGGATCCAGTCAAGGTAGCTGGTGACACGGGTGAAACCATCAGGCAGACCGGAGGTGCATCCGTTGGAAGCAACGAAAGAGGTGACGCCAACCAACCTGCCGCCTTCGTGGAGAACCAGAGGGCCGCCAGAGTCGCCGGAGCACGTGGACTTGCCATCGGGAGTCGATGTGCAAATGACGTCGTCGGTGACCACATCAGTGCCGTACACGCCTGAGCAAGCAGAACGGTCAATTATCTGGGAGTCGACGCAGTTCAAGTAATCAGAAACGCCGCTGTTGTCGGAAGTCCTGCCCCAGCCGGAGGCCAGAGCCCACCATCCGGAGTAGGAGTTGTAGCGGTCGTTGTAGCTGGGCAGTTCCACCTTGTTGACCAGGTGCCAGAAGTCCACGTGTGGGGTGTTGATCAGAGAGATGTCGTTATTCAGGTTGTTAGTGTTGTAGTGAGAGTGCTGTCTGAAGCTGCCGCTGTGCACGGTGTGGGTGTACTGGGCCTGCAGGCGAAACAGGGCGCCGTAGTAGATGGTCACAGAGTCGGCGTCGTGGGTGCAGTGGGCGGCCGTAACCACCCAGGTGTTGCCGATGATCGATCCACCGCACCACCAGCCGCTGCCGCTCTTGCTGAAGCCCAGGCCAACGACGTAGGGCACCTTTCCCTCGTATGCAGGATAACCGTTGGTAATACGACCCTCAATGGAGCCAGTCGACGAGCCAAGGACTGCGTCCTTCAGTGGCACAGGCTTGGCGATCTGCGGCATAGCAGAAGCGCAAGCCACGGCCAGGGCCAGGAAAGAGAGGAACAGTTTCATTTTGGATAGATGAATACAACTGAATACTGCCAATTCCGACAGCGATTTATATAGCCGGATTTGGGGTATCATATTTGAGATGTACAATAGATACTTGAAAGTTCAATCCACTTAGACCGGCTATCTTATCTTCGAGTTTCTGTTGCCCATGCCAGTCCACTCTACTCGAGCCCACTCTGTTCATTCATTAAGAGATTGTGCGACTCAATCAGAGTCGTCGTGTGGGCCTTTCCAGTTGATACCCCGATAAGTTCTGATTGCCAGCCAACTAGAAGCGAAAGAGGACGCGACCAATTGAAATAAAAATTAACTGATTTGCATAGGAATATTTCCGATAAACTATTTATTTATTCGTAAAAACACATATGTATTTATACATTCAATATTATATGAAAATTCTATTAAGGGGAATATAAAACATCTGAACTTTTTTTGACTAAATACCCCGCTATATAACAAATTAATCCAAGAACTTGTTATACCCGATACTCAAACAGTATAGGAATATATAAGTCCTGTGGTGGATGTGGATGAGTGTAAGCAGGAAGCGCTTACGACCCCATAAATTATAAATATTCCTGTTTTTTTCATCTCTCTCCATTCGTAACTTTTACTAACAGCAATACCAAAAGACGCAGATAAAGGGCATGCGGCAGTCATGTCGCCCTCAATGCCAATTTCAACGCATTAATATCATTACGTATTAAATATTAAATATTGTATAGGTTACATAAATCATAAGCTCACATATGTATTTATGCATATACTGACTGAGTAGCGAATATAAAAGAAAGGGCCGCCTGCTTAAAACGTTCCCGCTCGCTCTAATAGATTTCAAACATTATAATATAGTATTTTTTTCGCTGAAATTACCAATATTAATCCATTGTTTTTAATATAGACAAGTAAAATTAACAGTTTTTCAAATATCCTGTTTGTGAATTTAAAAATGTGGAAATGCGGATCTGTTTATAATCCTTTTTGTTATGGCCCCTCTAAAAGTTAACAAATATCAGGGGAAAATTATATGATACAAATTATTCTGAATTTACGAATGTAATTTAAACGTTGTGGGTCCTGGCAAGTTGGCCATCTGCGACTATATCTATGAAGGCACATGAACTGCCTTTGAATAAAGGCACAAGGGTAAGGAGGAGAAGGATTAACGTTCCACTTAAATGGAATGTGTACAGTTAATATTCTCTGATCCATGGCAAGGGAAAGCGAGATCAAGCGTGCGACCAATAAAGACGACAAGCATTGGATGCTCGGACGGATCATTTCTATTCTGTACAAATAATAATCATTTGGAATCCTTTTGTGTGAATATGAATGTAAAATGGTTTTTGTTGTTAATTCATTTTTTTTATTAAAACTTGAAGCCGGACTTATTAGTACGAAACACCAGATTTTTCGCGGATCCAATCCAATTGGTTGGTGACGCGAGTGAAGCCAGATGGAAGACCAGCGGTGCAACCATTGCCAGCGACCCAGGAGGTAACACCAACCAGTCTACCGCCGTCGTGGAGGACCAGAGGGCCGCCAGAGTCGCCCGAGCAGGTGGACTTGCCGCCAGATGTGGAGACGCATAGGATGCCATCGGGTTGGTTGCCATAGGTCCTGGAGCACTCAGAGTTGCTGATGATCTGCAGATCGACACACTCCATCCAGTCGGGCTGGGAGCCGGCGGTGGTAAGACCCCAGCCGCAGGCCACGGCCCATGATCCATCGTACATGTTGTAGCGGTCATTGAAGCTTGGCAACTCGACCTTGTTGACCAGGTTCCAGAAGTCCACGTGTGGAGTGCGGATCAAAGCGATGTCGTTTCCGTTGTCGTTGGGCCATTTGGTGTTCTGAATGAAGCTGCCGCTGCCAATAGTGTGGGTGAACTGGGCGTTGGTGCGCCAGGACGCGCCGTAGTAGACGGTCACCTGACTGGCTCCGTTGGTGCAGTGAGCAGCAGTCAGAACCCAGTCGTGGGCAATGATGGAACCACCGCACCACCATCCGCCGTTGCCGCTGAAGCCCAGTCCAACGGTGTAAGGTGCCTTGCCCTCATATGCAGGGTAGCCGTTGACAATACGGCCATTGATCTTGGTGTCCTTGGACACATCCTTGGGGTGAACCTGCTGGACAGTCTCGGCAGAGACGGCGGCCAAAGCCAGAGCCAATACTACGAACACTTTCATGGTGGTTGAGTAACTTCTGGCTAATGTCAGGCAAATAGATGCTTTTATACAAACTTCTTATCAAAGTCACTCCCTACTGTTGAGTGCCCCCACTTGATGTTATCCTACCCTAAAGAGTACATTGAAATTTTTTCAAACGTATAGATAACGTATTCGCGTATTTCATAACGCACTGCTCTGAAGCATCTAGATAGCCAGTTTTATTTAAAAAATTCTGCGTCCTACATTCCATTTTATACTTCATAAGAGTAAATACTCACGTAGTAAAGGAAAATTGATAACTCTTTCTAACGAAAACGGAAATGAAGGCATGAAAGAGCCCCATTGATAATCCTACACCTGACTCTGATTCTACGGCACCAAATGACTCTCACTAGAATCGCCCATTCTGATTAATTTTAGATAACGCACAATTTGGTCAATTTGTTCGCTTTGCAAAACGGAATCATATTTCTCACCGAAAGTAAAAGTAAACAACCTTTTATATAACATAACGAACATAATTCCCAACGAAACAAATAGAAAACCTATTTATGCATATAAATTTAATTATTGGCACCATTACCAGGGCGATTAAGCCTGCGCCTCTGCACAGAGCAGAGTGTGTGCGGGCGAGAAAGAGAATGAGTAGCATGGTCTCATGCTGGAGGAGGTGGGGGAAGCAACTGAACATTAATTTCTTTATTCTGGCTATAAGTATGATCCGATCTAATTCAGATTCGGCAATCTGGTAGATATGGTCATTCTCTACGATACTGCTATTTTAGTTTAATCGTATCTTTAAAATTGTGGCTGCGCTCGTTCGTGTTTTGTGGCGTCGGAAGGTGGCGGGGCAAAATTTTGAAATACACTTGTAGCTACATATGTGATATCACATGAGTCTGGAGTCTCTCGACTAGTACTTAACTAAACATAGTGTGTAATATGAACTTAAACCTCGTGTTTAATAATAAAAAAAACTTAAACCTAGTGAGTAATAATATAAACTTAAAGGAGGACTAGTAAACTAGTAGTAGTCAGCATACTTTTCTAACATATTTTGTTGAACATCTACTAAAAATGATGGCATTAGAAACTGAAATATTTTATTTACCTCCCTCATACCAGTAAAACGTTCCTTTAATTTAACTATTATTGTGTCTAGTACATTATTAAAAATAGTAATTTTAAATATTTGTTCCCTGTTTTTAAACCGCTAATCAGAAGCTAAGTCATCAAAGTGTTTTTTTACTGTTCTTTTCCTTTTTTCTTTAAAATGAGGATCTATACCATATTTATGTGCAGTTTCACTGGCTTTTAAATGAAACGTTTCGAAGTCATTTCTATAAATTTGCATTTTTAAGGTTGTCTCTTCTAATACTTGACTTGCCTCGCCCAAATTGATAGAGCATGTTTCTAAAGTTTTATAAGCATAATTATTATCATTCAATACACGGTGAATGAACAAAGGAACACAAACTCGAAATTGAACATATTTGTTTTAATAGAGTCTGCTTGACTACGCTACCCTTCCTCACTTAAGTTTTCTCGATGTCCTCTTAAAGCCAACGAGTTCTTTGCTAGGGTTAGTATGACATCGAATAACCTTTTAAGAACCATTTTCCAAAATGACGCTTCTTTCAGAATTTAATTTTCAAGTTCCTTGTCGACAGTACCACTTTTCTTCCAAATTTCATACACAGCACATTTTCCGCATGACCACCAAAGAAACTGTGCTATTTAATTTTTTCTGATAAATGTATCCAATCCCGAATGCCAGTACACCATCCATTACTCCTTTAAGAAGCAAACAACCAGCAGGATTGACAGTACGCAGTAGAGCCCTGCACGAATCCACATGATTCATAAAATCACAGTATACTCATGCCCCTTCAATGCGTTCGATCATTACGAATGATGCCTTCAAACAGATTCGAATCACCCGCCCTAAAAACCGAATCCGAGCACTGCGAATCAATATCAGCAAGATTCGTTCGCTTGGCGAACTGATTCGAAACATTCCAGGCGGACCTTGTAGAAGTGGTTGCAATATAGAACTGGTTCTTCACTACTTCCCTGGCAGGCTTAGTGGAACCGATTCCACAAAGAATGGTTCTATCATGCATATTTTTGCACAGAAAAATATGGAATGAAACCCAAACCGATTCCCGATCGTTCGTTTTTTTCACGAAGCGGCCTATGCATTCTTTATGCCTTCTAATAGAAGCGAGAATTTCATGCATCGAAAACGTTCGCGGACAGACGACATGTAAGGCCTTAATAAGCGATAAATTTTCCTTAAAAAGAAAGGCCCTTATAAGTGATGTATTTAAGTAAAATTTTGATATTTTGAGGAAAAAGGCATGGGTAATTTTTGTTTTAAAATGTTAAATTTCTTTTATTGTTTTCTCATAAAAATGTAAACATATTCACATTTTTGTGCTGTGTGTTATTTTTTCCACAGAACCTTTTTAGTTTTGTTGATTTGCTCATGTTCGTAAGGCCGTCGTGCTCATTCCGGGCACTTCAACTGAATCGCCTTTAAAATAAGATGGGTTAATTAAAATATTTTTTTTCGAAATTTCTGTTGAATTTGTTAACAATGCTCTCAGTAGATCAGCAGTGCATTTGCGCCAAAAACAAAACACCCGGCAAGATATGAACTCACGACTTGCAAGAACCACTCGGTTGGTTTTTTTCTGTTTTCGTTGTTGGAAATGAAAAATTTCGTCCAAACACATCACATTTTCTTCATTTTTTACAATGCACAATAGACTAATTAAATGAAACACTGCACTTACCTTACCGCACAATTCTAACAACGTTGTTGACGCCGACGGCAAAACCGAATTCTGTTACGGCACAGAGAAAAACAAAGAAAAAAAGAGTTTGGTTTGACCAAAGACAATATAAGTATAAGATAAATAACGCCATACGAAAATTTGGTACACGATTTTTGAATGCTGGCTCTAGAGCTGGCTCCAGGCTCTCTTGAAATTTTGAAGAGAGAGAGAGAGCGCTCTAGAGTCAGCCGCTCTCTTGTATGCATACAGCATACGAAAGCACACGAAATTGGTTCTATGCCGATGCGACAGCCGAGCCGAGTCGTCGCGACGACTGTATGTGTGCACATGCATACGTTTTTTACAGCGCTGTCGAAATATACCCTTCACTTTATAAGTTTAAGTTAATTTAGCAAGACGCTTACCACCCCAATATTAATAAACTCTTTTATTGTATATCCCTGCAATGATAATTTCTTTTAACATGGTATATTCGATAATAATTAGCGGATATACTTATATAAAAGTACATAATATATTTAATACATGACTTCACATTGGAATAATTGTCACTAGGGTATTCAGCGCGACGTATTCAACGCCCGTAAATAATTTTGTTTCTCAACTCATTAAAAGGTTTTCGTCTCGAAAATCGTTCTGTTTTGCACAAGTACGCACACATACGCACTTGCTGGTTCTGTGTGTACTCACACATGCAAGCGGATTCTATTTTTTAGATTCGTACGCTGTCAAATTTGTGTGAGCGAGATGGCGCGAATTTCGTCGCCGGCTGAAAAATTGCCTTGCATATGGCAATTGAAATGTATGAGCGTTCCGCATCTTATACTTATATTGTCTTTGGTTTGACCGACCCGTCGATCGCGACGTCGACTTCTTATTCTGCTCGTCTGCAGCAGTGGCAGAGAAAAATCCTGAATGACGCGTAGTTGACATTTGTCATCGCTCACTTCTGGTACTGCAGGGCATATAGCAATTATTTGCACATAAAAAGGAATTTATTGACAAATTTGCAAAGTCGAAAGCCGAGTCATTTGCACAATATTTGTGTACATGCACATTTTATTTAGTATATACATTTCTAAAACAGGGATATGTATATGTAAGTGTGCAATATCAAATAAGTAAAAAAATTAACATATTTTATTTTTATATATTGTATTTATTATATGTTATATGTTGCGGCAGGTAAGCTCATGTCACTACATCAGCCCTCAAAACAAAACGAAAAAGGAAATTCAGTTCAAGCGGCCAAAAATTTTAAAGCCCACACTCAAGCATAGTATGTGTGAATACATGGCACACACACAACTTGGAAACTTGCTCTATATACTGTATGGTTAGTGATTCAGATCGAAAAACAAAAAGGTCGCTATATACTGGAAAAGTATCCGAAGTATTTGCTTGTTTTTTTGGTATGTTTAGACCCACCTCGAAAAGATATCAATTTGATATCTTTTGCCAGCAAACACGAAGCAAACATTGCAATATGAGAACAAATAATGAAGACAAATAGAATCTAATTAATGCAGTATTATATGAATGATAATTATATGGATATTATAATTTATTATTTCTATTAATTTTCATAAATATAAAACAAATATAGTTTGCAAGACATTTTTTCTTCACGCTGTCCGGCACGGAAGGCGTCGCCATCTGCTGCTGCGGATAGTCAGACACATTACCTTGCCAATAAAATGTTGTGGAGCCCAGGATATGGCTGGGGAAGAGCGGCCCCAGCCGAAGAAGTTCATTTTATTAATTTTGAACAAAACCAAGCAGCGGTCTTAGCAGTGTAACCGTACGGAATGAAGTGCACACCTCTGGTCACACACTGGCCGCTCGAAGAATATATGACATTTGTTTGCTGGCAAACAGTTTTTCGATCTGAGTACTAGGCTTTACCAAAGACAATATAAGTATAAGATAAATAACGCCATACGAAAATTTGGTACACGATTTTTGAATGCTGGCTCTAGAGCTGGCTCCAGGCTCTCTTGAAATTTTGAAGAGAGAGAGAGAGCGCTCTAGAGTCAGCCGCTCTCTTGTATGCATACAGCATACGAAAGCACACGAAATTGGTTCTATGCCGATGCGACAGCCGAGCCGAGTCGTCGCGACGACTGTATGTGTGCACATGCATACGTTTTTTACAGCGCTGTCGAAATATACCCTTCACTTTATAAGTTTAAGTTAATTTAGCAAGACGCTTACCACCCCAATATTAATAAACTCTTTTATTGTATATCCCTGCAATGATAATTTCTTTTAACATGGTATATTCGATAATAATTAGCGGATATACTTATATAAAAGTACATAATATATTTAATACATGACTTCACATTGGAATAATTGTCACTAGGGTATTCAGCGCGCGACGTATTCAACGCCCGTAAATAATTTTGTTTCTCAACTCATTAAAAGGTTTTCGTCTCGAAAATCGTCTGTTTCGCACAAGTACGCACACATACGCACTTGCTGGTTCTGTGTGTACTCACACATGCAAGCGGATTCTATTTTTAGATTCGTACGCTGTCAAATTTGTGTGAGCGAGATGGCGCGAATTTCGTCGCCGGCTGAAAAATTGCCTTGCATATGGCAATTGAAATGTATGAGCGTTCCGCATCTTATACTTATATTGTCTTTGGTTTGACCGACCCGTCGATCGCGACGTCGACTTCTTATTCTGCTCGTCTGCAGCAGTGGCAGAGAAAAATCCTGAATGACGCGTAGTTGACATTTGTCATCGCTCACTTCTGGTACTGCAGGGCATATAGCAATTATTTGCACATAAAAAGGAATTTATTGACAAATTTGCAAAGTCGAAAGCCGAGTCATTTGCACAATATTTGTGTACATGCACATTTTATTTAGTATATACATTTCTAAAACAGGGATATGTATATGTAAGTGTGCAATATCAAATAAGTAAAAAAATTAACATATTTTATTTTTATATATTGTATTTATTATATGTTATATGTTGCGGCAGGTAAGCTCATGTCACTACATCAGCCCTCAAAACAAAACGAAAAAGCGAAATTCAGTTCAAGCGGCCAAAAATTTTAAAGCCCACACTCAAGCATAGTATGTGTGAATACATGGCACACACACAACTTGGAAACTTGCTCTATATACTGTATGGTTAGTGATTCAGATCGAAAAACAAAAAGGTCGCTATATACTGGAAAAGTATCCGAAGTATTTGCTTGTTTTTTTGGTATGTTTAGACCCACCTCGAAAAAGATATCAATTTGATATCTTTTGCCAGCAAACACGAAGCAAACATTGCAATATGAGAACAAATAATGAAGACAAATAGAATCTAATTAATGCAGTATTATATGAATGATAATTATATGGATATTATAATTTATTATTTCTATTAATTTTCATAAATATAAAACAAATATAGTTTGCAAGACATTTTTTCTTCACGCTGTCCGGCACGGAAGGCGTCGCCATCTGCTGCTGCGGATAGTCAGACACATTACCTTGCCAATAAAATGTTGTGGAGCCCAGGATATGGCTGGGGAAGAGCGGCCCCAGCCGAAGAAGTTCATTTTATTAACTTTGAACAAAACCAAGCAGCGGTCTTAGCAGTGTAACCGTACGGAATGAAGTGCACACCTCTGGTCACACACTGGCCGCTCGAAGAATATATGACATTTGTTTGCTGGCAAACAGTTTTTCGATCTGAGTACTAGGCTTTACGAATTGCAGGTAAAAGATATCGTTATAGTTTTTTTCTTTTAATTAAACAGAAAGAATGGAGGATAACTAAAAATTATCCTTTTTTTATTATTTTAAATCAAAGGGTTCAACTGTTTAAAAAATGCGGGGTTAAGTGGGTTAAGTTCGATAAGTCCGCCGTCCGCCGATTTAAACCGATTTCGACTTACAATTTGTTCTTATTTATTGTTCTAAGTTATTTAATTTGTTTAGTATGTCCACTTGTAGCATTGCTGAAATAGCAGAAAAGAAGCGCGCGGCCCTGGCCAAACTGCAAGCCAAGAAATCACAGCTCGTCAACTCTAAAGCGCCGTCGACAAATGCACAGCAACAAGTAAAACATCCTTCCCAGCTGGCCCCCAAGTCTCCATTTAACTTCTACAGATCGCCACCAGCAGCGGAAAATATCAGCAGAGCTCCTTCCACGTCCAGCGCTGCGGCGAGCGACAACAGGAGCTCATCCTTTTTAAATGCCCTCAAAGCTATCAAGCAAACCTCTGCGCGGGAACAGGGCCGTTCAGACGCCCATCCATATCAGCGCCCAAAGGGGGACAGGGAAAGCAAACACGAGCCGACGTTGTGCCTCGTTGAGGAGAAGGAAAAGCCATTGGCTGCTGTGTTCGTTAACTCCATAACCTGTACTGTTTATATGATAAGTGCGCACCGTTTCGAAGCCCGAATGTCGGGCTATCACGAAAAACTGATTGCCGTGTTCAAAAACATACCCACCAGATCCTACGACAGCGACACTCGTCTCTGGAACTTTGATGTGAAGGATTACCAATTGTTCCAGACACATGTTGCGGACCTAAAGCCACATGTGACCGTTAACGCTATACCAAAAAAGATCCTCGACCTTTGTCGGCAGCCGCCCAAGTCTTTGGAGCGGAGTGTGCTGGCGTCCATAGAACCAAAGCTGGCGGACAGGCTGATGCCCTTCCAACAGGATGGGGTATGGTTAGTATGGTAGATTGCGTGAGATTATACAAAGAAAAATTCAGAGTCAATTTCGTTTTAGCTTCGCGATTGCACAAAAAGGAAGGATTATGATCTGTGATGAAATGGGATTAGGCAAGACCTATCAAGCTCTGGCTGTAGCCGACTACTACAAGGAGGATTGGCCCCTGCTGGTTTGCACCACGGCCTCCACGCGCGATAGTTGGGCTGCGCATATAACAGAGCTGCTTCCCAAAGTACCACTCCACTACATCCAGGTACTGAACAACAATCAGCAGTATGTGGGCGATGCCCAAGTGCTAATCACCAGCTACAACATGATGGAACGCCACATTGAAAAGTTGTATCAGCGCAAGTACGGCTTCATCATCTTTGATGAGTCCCACACCCTGAAGAATAGCAAGGCTAAGTGTACGGCGGTGGCCAAGCGACTCACGGATCAGGCCAAACGCGTTGTCCTGCTGTCGGGTACTCCTGCTCTCTCACGTCCAGTGGAGCTTTTCACCCAGGTGCAGATGGTTGATAGCAAATTCCTAAGTTTTAAGGAGTTCTGTAAGTCCTACAGACCTATTTTCTTTGGCTATTTCCCGTGTACAACCCTGGATTATTCTGCAGCTACGCGCTACTGTGATGGCAAGCAATCACAGTTTGGCTGGGATGCCAATGGACAATCAAATTTGGAAGAACTCAAGGTTATACTCACACTAAAGTACATGCTCCGACGCACGAAGTCTGAGGTGCTACCACAGCTGGCTGGAAAGAATCGGTGGGTCAAGAATCATTTTATCTATATTACGAACCATACAGTTCTAATTGTTATTCCATAAATGCGTTTACTTATCCTCAGTGAAACTGTTGTTCTAGACGCGTCTTTAATTTTGACCAACGACGAAACAAAGAGCAGTTTCGATGCCATGCACAAGGAGCTTCAAAGCAGCAAAGGCAAAGTCATGGAAGAGATTCTACTGCGTTTCTATGCACGCACCGCGGAGGTCAAAGCCCGGGCTGTTTGGTAACGCCTCTTGGAATTACAAGCGTTACGGGTTTTTACAGCTTCTCTGTTTTTAGTGCCTACCTCAAATCGCTTGTCAAAGAGCAAAAGAAATTTATCGTGTTTGCCCATCATCGCGTCATGATGGACGCCATTAGCGATTGCCTCAGTGCGCTCAATGTGCACCACATTCGCATCGATGGGCAAACGCGCAGCGATCTCAGGGCAGACTTGGTATCCACGTTCCAGAATATAAGCAGCTGCCAGGTGGCTGTGCTCTCGCTGAAGGCCTGCAATGCTGGCATTACCCTGACCGCAGCCGAACTTATAGTCTTTTCCGAGCTGGACTGGAACCCAAGTGTAGGTTATGATCGCTGCTTATCTAACGAATCACTAATCGCTCATTTTTGTATGATTTTTCAGACGCTTGCCCAGGCCGAAAGTCGTGCCCATCGTATTGGCCAGACAAAGACGGTAATTTGTCGTTACCTATTGGCCAATCAAACGGCTGACGACACCATTTGGAAGATGCTAATAAACAAGCAGAAGGTTCTGAGCAAAGTGGGAATATTTGCCGAGAACCTCCAGCAGGGCACCCACACATCGGCCCCCACCTCGGTGAATTTGCTGCACATTTGACTGAATACTGAAAGATCTAATTTGTAACACTTACAGTCCAACAAAATTGAGCAATACTTTTCGCCTGCCAAATCGACGGTGCCCGTACAGGGCACCATCAAACAGTTCTTAGCGCCAGTTCCAATGATAACGCCCAGCGAAACCAAAAGCAATCTCGTGGATAAACGGAAAGAAGGCCATGCAGAATCGGGGTTTGCGGATTTCTTTAAAGATGATGACGATGATGAAGCTTTAATGGATTTAGATGTTTAGTGTTTAGGAGTGCTCTTTTGTTTATCGACTGTTGAATTATACAAATAAATAATAGTCTAGAATATTGTATGAACAGTTGCTACGGATCTGCGCATGCTCCACGTCGCTTAGAGTTTTTCCAAAACGCCCCAGGCAACAGGCAAACAAAAACAAAAATGTTGAAGCAAACATTTTAAAGTTTATCAAAAATAAAGTTCTGTCAGCTAAAAGAAATGGATAGTTCACAGGTGGATGAAGGAGACTACGATCTTTTGGGCGAGGAGGAGGGACTGCTGGACGAGCAGGATGTATCCTTCCGGCAGGACATCATCACCTTGGAGTGAGTGGCTGGTTTCCGCAAAAACACATCCAATAAATGACATCTCTCCCTCTGCCAGGCACTCCTTCGGATACAACTGCAAGCGGTTATTCAACCTTGTGCTGGTCGACCCGGACACCCTGATATTTGCGTCCGGAAATTATCTACACACCTTCAGCATCTCACGCCGGGAGGTGACCTTCCAGGAGACCGTCTCAGGGTGCGGCATTGGCTTCATAACGGTGAGTACCATTCCATTTAAATATTAATATTGATGGTATATTTATTTGGCTTGCAGAAAAATGAGCATCCCGACTACCAGAATCTCTACACAGTGGGCGAAAATGGACCCAAGCCGACGATATACGTATACGAGCATCCCTCGCAGAATGTGCGCGTCAAGCTGTTGAATGCGGCCAAGGCCTGCTTCACGGCAGGATCTTACAATTCCACGGGCGACCTGTTCGCTTCTCAGGCCGGATATCCGGACTTCATCATCACCATCTGGCGCTGGGAAAAGGCTGAAGTAATACTGCGGGCCAAGTCCTTTCAGAGCGACATCCTGTTCGTGCACTTTTCCGTGTACAATCCCATCCTGCTCTGCTCCTCCGGTCTGAGCCACATCAAGTTCTGGAAGATGGCCAACACATTCACGGGCCTGAAGCTTAAGGGCGACCTGGGCCGTTTCGGAAAGACGGACTTCAGTGACATATACGCCATGTATATGCTGCCAGACGAGAACGTGATCTCCGGCTGCGACTGGGGCAACATGCTGCTGTGGCAGGCGGGTCTGATCAAGTTCGAGGTGTGCCGCAAGGGTCGCAAGCCTTGCCACACCAGGCCGATCACCCGAATAACGATGAAGAACGGCGAGGTGACCACGGTGGGGATGGATGGCTACGTGCGTGTCTGGTACTGGGAAACAGTTGATTTGGCCGATCCTCCGGAAGATGATCTCTTTGTGGAAATCGATCCCATCTACGAGTTTAAGATCGCCGAAGTGGAGCTGCGCGGCATGCAGAAGATCCTGCCCTTCGACGAGATGGACTTCACTCACTACGCCCAGGACGGCAAGGGTGGCATATGGTTTTGCGACATCAACACCTACGACGTGCCCCAGAAGCCCCGCCAGCTGTACTCCTGCATTGGCGGTCGGGTCCTGGCCGCCCAGATGTCCCCCGTCTCGCCTCATTTCCTCGCCCTCTCAGAGTGCGGCAAGATCTTCGTCTACGACTACGAGAAGCGCCGTCTGCTGCTGGAAAAGCAGTTCGCTGCCGGCGGCGTAGACTTCCTCTGCTTTGACACCCAAATCTCTGCGCATGGCACAGAGCTGGTGGCCGGATTCGGGGACGGCATCCTTCGCCAGCTCTTTCTCGACCTGAGCAAACCCAACCAGCCAACTTTGAACCGGGTGCGCGCATTTAAGGCCCACACCTCGCCCATCACTCGGCTGACAATCAATCGGAGCAGCTCCCTTCTTCTGAGCGGGGCCGCCGACAAGAGCATCTTCATCTACCAGCTGGGCCGGGATGAGTGGAATTTGGTGAGCCTTACGCCGCTGGGATTCGTGGAGCTCGCGGCGGTTCCCAATTGCTTCTACTGGCACAAGGTGGAGCCGAACGTGGTGCTCATTGGCTGCAAGACGGGCGAGGTGTTCGAGTATGACATTCGCACAGCGGTCACAGAAGAAGAGACCTATCTGAGCTACAATATCACGGAGCCGTCGCGTCTGCGCAGCACCCGCTTCGTGTCTGTAAAGAGCCGCATCCGCCGGGATATCCGCCGGGAGAAGATTAAGAAGCGGAAGGAGCGCAAGCGGGAGAGAAAAATGTGGGAGATCGAGAAGCTGAAGAAGGCCAATCCGGGGCTGCAGATCGATATGGAATCGGCGTTGGCCGACTCAGAGCCGGACGAGGAGGAGGAGCCGCTTCACATACCCAGTGTTCCCAACACCATCTTATGGCTGCGCTACACGGTGCGCGACACCATCTGGGTGTCCATGGCGGGCTACGATGCGGGCTACATATACGAGCTCGAGTTCGAGGGCGCCGAACCCACCTACAGCACCATGATAGAGGATGCGGATGACCTGGAGATCCACTCCTACTGCATTATGTGAGTTTATCATCAACGCAGGATAACTGCGAGAACTGCTGCTAAATTTATAATCTGCCCACAGCGATGAGTACCTTATCTTTGGGCTGATCAACGGACGACTGCGCATCAATCGGATGAATCCTGAAAATTTTACCGACCTCACCGAGTATCGCATGTATCCCATGCACGATGCTCTGAGGGGCATCATTCCCAGCATCCAGACCAGCTACAACGGCGAGCACATGCTGACCATTGGCCACGACGGCAATATCTTTCTGTACAAGTGGAACGGGGAAACTCGGATTGTGAAAAACGAACTGTTGGCGGATCTGCCTCCGCTGCCAGTGGAAATGGTGGAGCCCGAGGACATCATCGATCCAGAGACCCCATCTCTAGAGCAGGAGAAAATCAATGCCGAGCTTAAGCGCCAACAGGAGGCGGCTGAGGCGCATGACCGAGCTGTTCTGGCCAAGATTGGAGCCTTGCAGAGTGAATACTTTGAAATTATCAGACGCAACGAGGATGTCCCACTCGGACTGCGGGCCAAGGACACTGATTTGCTCCTAGACGATCGCATTACGCAGCAGATACGCGGGGAGCTTCAGGCAGAGCTTGACGATGTGCGCGAGGATCTTGCCTACGACTTGGAGTTCGCTCAGGTGGGGCACTCAAAGTTGTACACTCACTTCCTAAAGGAGCTCGACCATGTCCCCTTCACAGTCTCCTCCTTGCGGTGAGTTAAACCAAACCAGATCTACTCTGGAATGGCGTGACGTGATCACATGGTTTCTCCCGCAACAGCTCACGTATTTCGGGAATTTCCACCTTTCGCCTGCAAGCCCTCGGCGAGGAGTTTGAGCAGATCAAGCGGGACATCGAAGAGCGGCTAAAGCAGGAACATGATCTGGAGTAAGTATGCGTGTGCACACGAAGGCACTCCAACGCGAGTACCGTACCTGCCACACTTGACGTTCGGCTACACAAACATGAATCTCTTGCCATCTTCGACATGCAGCCTACACAGACAGGACCGCATCGCAGAACAGCCTGAAGTGTAAGCCTGATATCCTACAGAGTCTAGACTCTACACCACTTGCACTTGTCAGTTCGTTTTTGTGTATCTTTGATGATCACCGGAGTCCCAGTTCCATATTTAATTTGTTATTGCATGTAACCGATTCAAGCACCTTTCACATTGGTAGATTTATGCATGAGACACAGTTCCGCACACTTCGCTTAGGTTTCTTCCTCTGTCCACTACTGCACGACTAAACCAAACCACCTGACACCACTTTGCCAATAGTCTTCATGATCTGGTCGCGGCTGAAGAGAAGGACGATTCAATCGGGGAGCCACCGCCGGAAAGCTTCTTCTTTGGACGCGATCCCCGTAGCATAACGCCCCGCTTTAGCAGGAAAATGATGCGCCTTCTGCTGCGCTATCGCAAGCGGCAGCTATACGAAATTCGGCGCATCTTCGACTGGGACAAGTTGGAGCGGCAGAAACCCGACCCAAACCGGAACCATCCTGATGACGATGCCCAGATTGAGGAGGCGATGCGCAACCTGGGCGACTACAAGCTTAAGATCGGGGCAGACTACGAGCCCAAGTCGACCGAGACGCTGACTTACAAGTACATAGAAATAGTGGAGTGTCGGGAGCGGCACTTTGAGCTGGTGGACAGGTTCAACCAGCTGGTGATGGCGATGAGGGACCGCAAGAAGGAGCTGATGGAGTCCATCCGCAAGAAGAGAGAGCGCCTCGATGTCATCCATCAGTATATGCCGGCGAAGGATCGCCTTCAACTGGAACCCATCCACGAAGTGGACATGGACTCAGAGTATCCGGAGTTGAATCTAATCGAGCACTTCCAGCCGGGCTGCGGGGTGAACATAGACGATATCCTGCACTTGGAGCGCAACGTGGAGGAGGTGATGGCCTCCCTGAAACCGGAACCATCTTTCTTGTCCTCTAGCATTCACATGGTGGCCGACATGAATACCACAGAGCTGAAGGAATCCATTATATACGAAGCGCTGCAGATATCCATGGTGGGGCAGACCTTGCCGAATAGCGAGCTAAGCGAGGAGTTGCAGCAGCTACCACCGCCCAGCGAGGCCGCCTACTTTGAGAGGAACGAGGAGGGCAATTCTCCGATGATGCTGGAACTGCGCAACCGCTGGCTGAGGGAGCTCCTGTGCGAGCAGGCTTTTATCCGGGCGGAGATCGAGGAGGAGGTCCGATTGTTCGACAAGGAACTCGAGAAGTTGCACGTCAAGCGCTTCCACGTCAAGATGGAGGCCGAGTTCATGGCCTCCTTCTTGATCAGCCTTAACCAGGAGCTCTACATCCTGCGTGACAGCGAGGAGATCGAGAACCAGCTGCTACAGAACGCCAAATTAGCCATGAACACCCGCAATGAGCTCCAGCTGGTGATCAATGCCACCAACCGGCAGCTGGACGAGCTGCGCAAAAACATCGACAAGCTGGCAGAGCAGATTGCCGCCCTCCAGTTGACTTTCATAAGCACTGTCAAGGGCCACAAGTTCTTTGATTTCCTGCGGCGCATCTTCAAGAAGAAATGGCGTCCGCCCAAACGGATAAGAGGCGACGACGAGTCCTCATCGTCTTCCTCAGAGTCGTCGTCCTCCAGCGAGGACGAGGAGGCCGACACGAAGAGTCTGGACTCGCTGGACATGACCACCATTCGGCTGGACGAGACCACCTGTCCCACTGGCCTGGAACGCCCACTCTACGAGCTGGCCTTCGTCATGCGGGCCGATCGCCACGAGCTTGAGCGCGCCGTCCTGGACCTGCAGCGTGATGTGGACATGAAACGCAAACAGATCGCCGAGATGCAGATCAAGATGAAGTACCACGAGGAAGTATACCAGCGGGAGAAGAATGCCCTCCTGGAATTCAGGGTAGGTTCTCAGCCATTTCCGTGTCTGCAGATCTCAGCAAATATATATTTATATGTAGAAATCTCTCACCCTCTCCCCCTCTTTCATATCTCTTTCAGCGACAACGGCAGCAGGAGATCAATAAGGTCAAGCTGAGTGCCATCCTGCGCATGGATCAGTTGCAGCACTTCTACGAGGGTGACGACTACCGCGACCTGTCCAAGGCCATACTCTTCGATGCTGACATGCTGTTAGACCTACGCCGACGGGCGGACAAGCTGAACGAGGAGACCTTGGCCACGCGCCGCTGGCACCGGATCAACATTATTCACCTGCGACGCATGAACACAGACATCAAGTTCATGAGGTATGAGATTACGCGACTTGAGGAGGAGATCAGGCAGGCCATGCTAAAGAAGTTCGGCCTGATTGTCAATCTCGACGAGCTGGAGGAGGAGGTGCTGAGGCGCTACGTCTTCGATCTGGAGACCACCGCAGAGGATGAGCTAAGGGCTCTCGAACTTGAGCTCTTGGAAAGACAGGTGAGTTTTGAGTCGCATATCTGGAATACGAGTACATACACTGTGACATAAATAATAGCACCATGATACAAACTTTTCGGAATTGAATGAGTTTGCTTAAACAGGGACTTTAATAAACGGCTTTAAAACTAACATATATGCTTTAGGCTGTAATTGAACTTACCCGAAGGCACACTTCCAACGAAAGTATTTGAAAGGAAATGGAATTATTCAGTAATCAAGCCGACAACAGAAATAGAACTGATTTCCAAAAAGTTCTAAAACTACAAACATTGCAGAAATTTTCCATTAAAGCGGGTTACTTTAGTTGTATTGAAATTATAAATGTTTGGTTGCAAAGCCTTTGGAAGCAACTACAGAGGCTCCGCGTCCTGTCAAGAAAGTTCACCTCATTTCGCATCTTTCCTGGGAGATATGGCTCCACCAATAATGCATGATACCCCAAAGATCCATATTGCTCTTTGGTTTCGTTTTAGAAGCATATTTTCCAGCTTTAGCGCAAATATTTTGTATGGGGTTCATATCTAGGGACTGCACAGCCAATACATTAAATTAAATACACTGTTCTCGAACCTCTTTCGAGCTTCCTTGCTGGTCTGTTTTGGATCATTGTCTTGATGGCAGACACAAAACGAAGGCATTTCCTCAGGGATAGGCATTATTGCATTATTATGGAGGTGCTCCAATACATGGCACAAAAAGATGATTGATCTATGTTAATAATGCTTATCCCTGAGTGTTTATTGGTTTTATATGCTAGTCAGGCGGTTGTATTCTGCATTAGTTGTCGTCTTATATAAGATCGAGAGCCTTTTCCACAACAAAAAACATTTGGCTTTCTTCGGACCCCATAATGTTTCTTTGGGACAACTCCAGTGCTATTTTGAATACTGCATTCCATCACCTCGAATCAAAATTCCTGTAAAAGGAATAATCCTGTTGTATCTTTTGTGGATATCCGCGCTGCAGTCAAAATTATCTGAATTAAAAAAAGATTTTTGGTGTGTATTGCAAATTCTAAGTATGAGGAAGTGATCTACTCATCTCGGCCTACAACCGAATTTTTGTCTCGTACAAAGTACATTTCAAACTTTACCATTTGTCGCACATTGCTATTAATTTAACAGTGCTATAATTTTCGCCGCAACTGTATATTCATTTTCTCCGCAGCGAGAGCTCTGCCGCTGCGAGGAAGAGCTGATCCAGGAGAGGCAGAACAACACCGAGAAACTCAACATACTCACTGTTCTGCGCGAGGAGAAGAACATCCTGGCGATTATTCTGGACATCCAGGAGCGCAACTACTCCAAATGGACAAGGCCTCAAGTGCTGAATCTATCCTACGACATCGAGAAGCTGATGGGCATTGAGAAGTCGCTGCTGCAGCAGATTGAGGTATTCCGTGGTATTCCTATACTCATAGCATCATTGCCAGTCCCCTCGCCTCCCCCAACAGTGCCTGGAGCGAGAGATCTGTGCCCTGCGGCTCAAATCAAAGCCGCTGCAGATCAACAATGAGATGGATCGCTCTCAGGAGCCGCAGGTGACCAGCGAGCTTCTGCCCAACGACGATGCTCACGTGTGTCCAGCCATACTAAATGTGGATGCCTATATGCTGCCCCCCATGCCAGATGATTTCATAATGGACCGGGTGCACACCATCGTGCAGAAGAGCTTCAATCGCTTTTTTGGCCGGAGCACAACCCCAGAGAATGTGAGGAAGTTCTCGCAACGAGCCTCCCTGTACCTCTGTCAGGCGGCCTACAGTTTTCAGGTAAGATCTGCCGCCCCGATTCAAGATTCAAGATACAAATTCAAAGTGCAATTCCTCTTTCAGGGAAGGTACACGGATCGGATTGCAGAGTGCATCACGGATCACCTGCAGACGATTGTACCCAAAAAGTATTTCATCCACATCAGCGCCGATGAGCTGCGAAAACTGTTCAGCGAGGTGGTGGCCGTCTTCGACTACGAGCGGAGCGATGTGAACACCGAAGAGCTGATCTCGGGCATTTTTGATCATGCCAAGGACTCGCTGTGCGCTCACGTTCATATGGGGGATGCGGACGTGGTTAATCGTACTCATTTCATTGTGGCTCACATGTTTAAGGAGCTGATCGAGGTGCTGCCACTGGAAGAGTTCCTGGCGGACGAGACGCTGCGCATTATTGTGGACATACTGGAGCGTGAGCCGATGGTGGATCCGCGTGCCATCAGCGTGGAGAAACTGATCACGAGTACCCTGCAGCATGCCCAGGAGAATCTGCTGGACGGCATCACGGCCGTTCCCGTCCGCAAGCTGGGCAGCAATATCCAGCGGGACTTGATCAAGCGCCGCCAGTACAAGCCCTCCAGCTGCGAGTCACCCATGTCAGTGCGCATCGCCAGCAAGAAATCTTCGGGAAGCGGGCTCCCCTTTTAAGTGCAAGCGTTTTATTATTGGACTATGTATAAAGCTTTCGAAAATGTAGTTCATTATTATGATACTTGTCTTGAAATCGTATTTTTACGACAACCTCGCCTTGACCGTGTTCATCTTGAGGGGAAGCAGCTCCAGCATTTCGCGCACCACACCAATCTCCCCATGCAGCGGCTCGGCCGCCTCCTTGTACTGTTCACAGCCGGAGATGAAGCGCTTGTAGTAGGTGTGGCAGCTGTTGAGGTGCTCCAGCTGCTGGAGAGGGTGGGCGCTGATCAGCTTGTAGTAGATTCTGCCAATGTGGAAATGGGCGTACAGCATGGTGCGCTGCTCTTCCACATCCATGCTGGTGCGCCACTCCTCGCTGTTGGGCGCGGCCAGGTAGGACTTCACATAGCTCTCAAAGTGTTTAATGGCCCTCATGCAGCTCTGATTGACCTTCTTGATTTCGTCTGGGGAAGGGGTTGGCTTCTCCCTGATGATGTCTAGACGGACGTCCAGGACAGCAGCGTGTGCCGTTCCGGCTCCGTACCAGCACTCCCTGCAGATCTTCATGTAGAAGATGGGGTCGAGCAGATCGATGAGGTCCTCTAGATACTTGGCGCGCCTTTTCTGCATCTTAGCCTGACTATCGGGATTCTCCTCGAAGAATGCAATGTGCTCGTAGGCCTCCGCGTAGTCCTGCATAATCTTGGAGTACTCAGTAGCCTCTGTCTCTGCCTTATAGTAGTCTTTTGCTATGTCCAGCCACTCGTTCACAAAGTGAAACACCAGCTTGGCATCGTCGAAGGTCAGGCAATAATCACAGCTAATACGGCTCTCGCAGGCTGTCAAGTCCAGGTCCGGGAACCGGAAATCTTCCTCTGTCAGCCGCAGAAGCTGTGCGGCCTTGTCCAGTTTTTGAGCCGCCTCTTCATCTTCATCGTCGTCTTTTAGCAACCGACTCTTTGATGTCTGCAGTAAATACAAGCCGTATTTGGCCCAGCAGCGGGCCACATCGGCATAGCGATGCTTGAAGGTCTCGATGGCGTCCTGGCGCTGCTGCTCGCTCATCTCCGGCGTCAGCATGGTGATCTCGTACTCAGCCATGACAAGCGTGGCCGCGGCCAGGTGATGCCGTGCCTCCTTGAAGCGCTCCTCTCCAATGTAAAACTGCGAAAGAGTGGCCGTGTTCAAGGCAAAGTCAATGGCGTCGTACGACTTGTACTGCAGTTGCCGACGCAGTGTGCGATGACAGCAACTGGCCGACTGCTCTGGTTCGCCCAGATGACCATACATCTGGGCCAAATAGAAGCAACAAAGGGTATACAGCTTTTCCAGCTCTGTCGGACCAGAGGCTATTGCCCCTTCATCCGGCGGGCTGAACAGATCCGTTATGGCCAAGGCCACAATGCCACTGGCCTTAAACTCCTCGTAGTTCTTCTCCGCCTTGATCAGCATGTCCGCAGCCTTTCTGTACTCCTGCCGCGTGGCAAATACAAGGCTGAGCTCGTTGATCGCTCCCAGATAGGGTATAATACCTTCGGCACACTGCTTTACTGGATCTGTAAGTTCAATGCAGCGTTTCAGCAGGCTTTCACCCTCAGACAGCTCCTCCGTGTACACGTGGATGCGCCCCAGATCTCGACAGATGAATGCCAGCATGGACTTGTAGCACAGGTCATCGCTACCGCCATCCTCCTCGCTCGCCCGGATGGACACGATCTGATCGTCCAGCTGCTTTTTCAAATCTCTGAGCACATCGCGCGCTTTGTAGTGTGAACGGAATGGATCTGTGGGCGGATCGCCACGACTGTCCTCCTCTACCAGCTTGTTTGCCTTCTCGTAGAGCTCCTTGTAGTCACTCAGTGTTTCCTTTGCTATGCCCATTCTACTATAACCTACTATAACTAACCAATGTGACTTTTAACTCAATTTAGGCGAATATTTACTTTTTTTTTAGTTGCCAGGTTATCGCTACTGCCGCACCGTTTGCTTGTCTATCGATGTTCTGCAGTCTCTAAGTGTGACCGTCTCACGCACGGCATATGCTGAAGAAAATGTGGTATTTTTACCTATCAATATACAGGCACACACTATTTTTTCATTCCAGTTTATATTTTCACAAATATACCATATACCAGAAAATTCCAACAAAAAGATATTTGTTCTGTTTTTTGGCGCCGCGAGGCACATACTTCAAAGAAATATCGCAAATTTATTTGAATTTCAATTGACACAATTAGATAATAATAATGAAAGATATCAAGGTCGAACGGGGCGTCATGTCGTCCATGAAGGGAGGCAAAGTGAAGAGACTGTACCACCAAAGATATCGCACCGAATGGGAAAGAAATCCAGAGTTTACGCATTGGTTGCGTTCAAGCAATGACGGTTATTCCGCTCATTGCCAAATATGCGACGCGGATATGTTGGCCAGATTGGCCTCCGTCAAGCAGCATCACAATACGAGGAAGCACCAGGAGAGCATTAAGTGCAACGCATTCCTATCAATGGTGAGCATACGCAAACACAAACAACGACAAAAAAGGCAAGCAAATAAACCAAACAATTCTTTTAGAATATGATTAAATCCGAACAGGCCATTACCTTCGAATCGAAGCCAAAGGTCAAACCTAGGGCCAAATCAAAGCCGAAAATCAAGCACATTTCAAAGTTGGAGCCCATTGAGGATCAAGAAATAGCGTCTAACGACGATTCCATATTAGACGATTTGCTGGGAAACGATGCGATGGAGAGGCAATATCTCTCCGAAGTGGAACAAGTGGACGCCAAGGAGCTGCAACATTTTGAAGAGCAGGAAGCCGAGGAGATGGAAACCCAGATAATGCATATTAAGCACGATGAGGATAACGGGATGCGACTGGAGGATATACAGGAAGTGTCCATAGCCGAGGAAAACATAATCAGCGAATTCGATTTGTTTGGCAAGAGTGTGTCGCTGCAGTTGAACCACATGGAACTGGAGGATGCTTTGATGTGCCAAGAGCGCCTGCAGGTGGTCCTCACGGAGTTCCGTCTTACCATACTGAAACGCAATAGGGAGGCCAAACGCAGTACTTAAGATTACATATGTTTATATCGTTGTTTCTTATGTACGTAGAATAATTAACACTGGAATACCTAAATAATAAAACTATTCCGCTTCTATTTCGTCTATAAAAGCGCGGCATTTCTTTTTGAGAACTTTGACAGCTTCCAGGAAGATCACGTCTGGTTTCAGAGACCCTACAGACTCGACAGTGAATATATAATGATCTCTCACACGCCCCAGGCTCACAGAGTCCGCAAGCTGGGGATAGCGGTAGACGTTGCGACTGCAGCTATCATAGCGGGCGTCTTTCACATAGGCACACTCATTCTCATCGATTCCAATTACACCGGGCGAGAAGCAGCTCTGCAGCAAGTATGCATCCTTGCCAAAAACATCGCGATTCAGCTTGATCTGTGGCAATAGGCGATAATAGGCGGTTGCCACCGGCGAGAACTTTGCATGATCTTTGCCCAGTCCCTTGACAGCTACCAAACGCAAGTCCAGCTCGTGTCCTGGTCGCAGTTGAGCGATGAGTATGTCCTCGTGGATGCAATTGACCATGCTCTCGCTGTAAATTTGTGCCTGCTTTCCCTTGGGCAGCCATTTTAAATGACCCGAATAGACCTTGTGGTTCTTATAGATGTCATCGAAATTCGACTGATCTTTGCTGGCATCTTTGCGGCGGGTACACTTGACTTTGAGCTCGTACTCTAGAGTATCCTGCTCGGTTCCAGCCTCGCTGCTCTCTTCAGTGCGATAGGAAAATAGCCGGGGGTCGGCCTTCAAGGGCAGAAGTCCCATACGATGCGCCAGCACTTCGTCTTGTATAATGGAGGTGTTGTTATAGATGTACACCTTCTCTATGGCCATGCTGGGCACCTCGCTGAGCATTAAGCGGCGAAAGGCGTTGGCTATGGCCGGATACACGCCCATCATGTCAAACTCCAAGCCGTCCTCATCGTTTCTATAAAAACAAAATACATATTCTGTCAGACGGAACCGAACCAGAAATCGAATGTACTTTCTATTCTTACCGGATGATTGCCACTTGCAGTTTCTTTTTGAAGATTTCCATGTTAAACACATCGTCGGCCAGTCCATAGTCCTGTGGATCCTCTTTGACTCTATGCTCCTCCATGTACAGCAACGGCTCATTTCTCTTGGGACTGGACATTTTAGCTTATAATCTTATTTATTTCCTGCACGTGTTGAGTCGAAAATAAGGCCAAGATTGCTCCAGGTTGGCAGCACCAATTTACGAACAGCTGCGATTCCCTTGAGAATGTCAGTTTAATAAGAATAAGAATCGGACCGGCGAGATTTTATTCTCCAGCCGATTTACGTAAAAGTTGAAAATTCCTGAAACAGCCGGATAAGATGTCACGCTCCTTGCAACGTCTGCTGGGCAGCTGTAGACGCTTGGCCCACCAGCCAGTTCTCCGGCCGCAGCGTAATTTGGCTGCGGCGCCAGATCCCGTTAAGGGAAAGGGGCCGATTTCGTGGAAAGGCTTGGCTGTGGTTGGAGTTCTGGGCGCCGGCGGACTGGGATTTATGCTCTATGTGAAGAGCGAGAAGGATGAGGCACGAATGTTGGAGCGTAAGAGGCAGCTAGGCAAGGCCGCTATCGGCGGACGATGGGACCTGGTCGACTCCCAAGGAGAAGTGCGGAAATCTGAGGAATTTCTGGGAAAATGGCTGCTTATATATTTTGGCTTCACCAATTGTCCAGACATTTGTCCCGATGAACTGGAGAAGATGGCGGCTGTCGTCGATGAAGTCGGTGGGTAGAAAGACAAAATTACAACACGCTGAATGTGAATCATACTGTTTGTTGCATTTCAGAAAAGTCTCCACAGACGCCGGCAGTGCAGCCTATATTCATCACAGTGGATCCAGAACGTGACTCCAAGGAAGTGGTCGGAAAATATGTCAAGGAGTTTTCACCAAAGCTGCTGGGACTAACCGGAACTGTGGACCAGATCCGAAATGTTTGCAAGGCCTTTCGCGTTTACTTTAGTGCCGGTCCACGCGACGAGGATAACGACTATATTGTGGACCACACCATTATTATGTATCTAGTCAACCCGGACGGAGAGTTTGTCGATTACTACGGCCAGAACAGGGATAAGGAGCAGTGTGTGGCCTCGATTCTCGTCAATATTGCCAAATGGAATTCGCTCAACAAAAAGGGATGGTTCACCTAGGTTAGGCAACACCTTGAAAATTTAAAATGTTAATTTTGTTGTTTTTTAAGTTAATATTGGTATGCTGTCAAAATTATAGCAACAAAATAAAATATAAATAATGTAAATTGGATATTTTGGAAAACAAATATAACGATATAAAAATATTTTTATTTTGAAAAATTGCGATATTTTTTTTTGGCAACAACCCTAATTTTCATTTACGCCAGGTTGACAGCTCTTTTCGAATTGTAGTGCTGCGTGGAAGTGCAGAGATTATTGTTTTCTCGCAATAAATTAACAATAAATACAAAATGGTGCGTTATAAGTGATGAAACACCTTGGATTCTTAAGTCTAAAAAATAATTGCAAGCGGATTGCAAGAATTGCGACCTATGTTTTAGGTATCAAGGCTTTTGTCATTCGGTGGAAAACATAACCTTAAAAGGCGGTCGGTTCATTGTTGGCTAAAATTCGCAAAAATACTCTCTCTTTACAGCGTCCGTTGATGCTGCAAGGCCACGAGCGTTCCATAACGCAAATCAAATACAATCGCGAGGGAGATTTGCTCTTCTCCTGCTCAAAGGATCAGAAGCCCAATGTATGGTACTCGTTGAACGGCGAACGCCTGGGTACATACGATGGTCATCAGGGCGCCGTATGGTGTCTGGACGTGGACTGGGAAAGCAGGAAGCTAATCACCGGCGCCGGTGATATGACAACCAAACTCTGGGACGTGGAATATGGCACTATCATTGCCTCCATACCCACCAAGTCGTCGGTGCGTACCAGCAATTTCAGTTTCTCTGGCAACCAGGCTGCCTACTCCACGGACAAAGCCATGGGACAGAATTGTGAGCTGTTCATCATCGATGTGCGCAATGCCGATTCCAATTTGGCCGACCAGACGCCCACTCTGCGTATACCAATGACTGAATCGAAGATCACTTCCATGCAGTGGGGTCCCTTGGATGAGACCATCATTACAGGTTAGATTAGAGGTCTTCTGAGTGAGCTAACAAAATGTATAATATGCATTTATGTATAGGTCACGACAACGGCAATATTGCTATCTGGGACGTGCGGAAGGGCCAGAAGGTTGTCGACTCTGGCGTCGATCACACTGCCGGAATCAACGACATGCAGCTGAGCAAGGATGGCACCATGTTCGTGACCGCCTCCAGGGATACCACGGCCAAACTGTTCGACTCTGAGTCCCTGATGTGCCTGAAAACCTACAAGACGGAACGTCCGGTAAACTCGGCAGCCATAAGCCCAATTCTGGATCACGTTGTGCTGGGCGGAGGACAGGATGCCATGGAGGTGACCACAACATCGACAAAGTCGGGAAAATTCGATTCGCGGTTTTTCCATCTGATCTATGAAGAGGAATTCGCCCGCCTCAAGGGACATTTCGGTCCCATCAACAGTTTGGCCTTCCATCCGGACGGCAAGAGTTACGCCTCGGGAGGTGAAGACGGTTTCGTGCGTGTCCAAACATTCGATAGTACATACTTTGAGAACATTTTCGAGTAATCCACCCAATAGTCTGTAGTATTTATGTGGAGGGAAGGCGTAGCCAGTGAAGACGGGACTTAATCCTCACCTCATTCACTGGTGCCATGTTCATGTGCATAGAGAATTGTCAAATATACGCGAGAACGAAAAGAAATACGTATCGTTTTATTTATTAACATTAAGGATTAACATCAGATTACATTCGTGTGAATAGTTTTTGGATATTCAGAAAAACGACCGCTTCTTTTGCTTCAAGACCACCGCCTGGCCCTGCATGGCCGCCCACTGTGCCGGTGTGGGCAGGCATCCAGGCGGTGGCGGCGGAATAACTACAGAGCCCGAAGGTGTGGTCCTGACCTCAGCTCGGGAGTCCAACTGGAGAACATGTGCGGCCGCGGCTCCAGCCGAAGTGCTCGGGCCAGCCAGGCCATAGCCAGTGCCGGGATGAACAGGCATACCGGGCTGCGTATTGAATGTCCCAGGTGCCTGCTGATTATGACTAATCATGCCATAATACTGATTTTGTCCAGGTGCCGCAGGGTAGGATGGCTGATGCCCTCCACTGTTCCGCTGACTCTCCTCATACGTGGGAGGAGGGGCGCGCTGAAAAGAAATCGTATGAAACCGTATATACATTTCTCAAATCAGGTGTGGAATGTCTTGTGTACCATCGCAACAGAGTCCGCGGCATTGCAGTATTTGTAAGACGGAGCAGTCGCTTCGTTTAATGGATTACCTTTCGAAGGATTCGACATGGCTATTTCTTTGTCTGTTTACTTTTAATTTACTTGTGAATCAGAATGGGGGCTGCCGACTACGCTTTTTCCCGTCAGATCTGGCTATTTTTGAAAGCCAACTGCGTGAAAATTTGATTTCATAATAATTCATTAAAAATTTGTGTAGCTATAAATCTATCAGAAAAAGTCGACTTGGTTCGCTGTATAGTTCCAATGCCGCAAAGCTATGTAGATGAGGTAATGGATATACTATAAGAAACATAAATTACATCACTAAAAAATTAGTAGATCTATAAGATCCCTTTTTAGACATTATCTGAATATGTTCAGTTTTTTCCCTTTTCTTCAAGTTAATACGCCTTTTTTCCTCATTTAAGGCATTTAAAGTTATAGAAACAAGCTCGGCCTCTTCTTCCTTCTTCATATGAGGAATTTGTCCGCATACCTGAATTTTGTCGGTTATTTTATATATTTGGCCGCATACACCGTTTCAGAGTATTGAATGCAAAGTAAGGGAAAATTTTAGATATTCAAAAAATTTCATTTTCTCTGCTGATTCCGGATATTTTTTCACTTCAAAAACGTGCAGTTCATTCAATATTTTTCACCCCTATGAGGTAACTGTTATTAAATTGGCCAAAAATATGTTCTATGTATGTCATTGCTATCCACGCAATGCAATGCATTCTGTACACGTTTTTTGTAGCCGTACATACTTCTAGCAAGCAAAAAAAAAATGATAAAAAGGCCAAGTCGAACATAAAACGTTATAGACATCACTGGCAGCCAGTCGCGTTTAAAATATGTCTGCCATTCGCAGCGAAACAATCATGCAAACAGCTGTTTCTTTCAAACGGGAAGAGGAAGCGAACCGTGGTCTGCCAAAGTCAGGGAATTTATAGACAAATTTCATCATAAAGACTGTTTATCGTAGTTTTTAGTATACATAAAGGGCCAGCTTGTCAGTATACTGTTGATCTATGGCGCACGCCACACCACAGGTGAGTGAAAATGTCCAATGCTCATCCAACCCGCGCCTGCCTCCCACATTTTTGTGACGCAATAGCTCCGTTAACGTAAACTTGATGCCTAACAAATGTTTTACTTTCGTAGGGCTTAAAGCTGTTGAACGGCTGGAGGCGTCCAGGTCGCTTTGACAAGGGTCTGGGAGCCCAGCTCCCCGATGCCTATAAGAAGTTTTGGCGCGAATGGAAGCTAACGAAGCCAGCCGCTGTTCATTATATACCCAAGGAGAACGAGTGGGAGCGCGACGAGGTCACAAATGTCATTAAGCCGGTGCAAAATATCCCTTTGCCCCTGATAGATACCCCTGAATCGCACCAAGGAATCTGGGGTGGCGAGGCCGTGATCAAGGGCTTCCAGAAGCGTCAGCAGACGAAGCGGCGCGTTCCACACTTTTGGGTGCCGCAGCTCCGTCGCTCCGTAGTGCATAGCCAGGTGCTAAACGAGTACATTTCCGTAATTGTTACGGAGCGCACGCTGGAGCAGATTCATGAATGCCATGGCTTTGATCATTATCTTCTTAAAAATTTGGCCTGCGATCTGCGTTCGGCATTGGCCCTAAAACTGAAGCGTCAACTCCTGTTGGCACTTAATGCGGGCTGTCCCGCATTGGCAGACGAGCCTCAGCACCAGCAGGAGGTCCTTAAGGAATACAGCCGGTACTTGGAGCCATATACACCCGAGGAAATCGAGTGGTATGGTCACACATACCTGGAGGCCATACGGAAGCTCCAGCAGCAGCTGCGCGATGCGGAAAAGGTACAGCCGCACAAGGTGGAGTTTCGTAGTAAATTGATTGAACAGCTCAGGGAAGCGGGCATCAGAGAAGCGGGCAAACTGGAAAGGCCAGATGTACCGGCAGCTTCTACTGAGCACAAGGATGCGGATATTGAAGCGTTAACCAAGCTGTTAGTACCAATGGATGTCCTTGTACGTATTATCTCATTTATCATATCTTTGATTCCAGGGAATCCTCACCCTCGTCCTCCAATTGGCTGTCGAAGATCAATCCTTTTGGCAAGAAGGAGACCTAAGGCCGTGCACACTGTTTGTTTTTGATCTGTGCATAACTTGGAAAGAATAAAACTTATTTTGGGGGTGTCCGTAGTCAAAATCCACAACCCTTTTCTTAATTTAAACTTATTTAATGCGAATATTCGTTATATTTGGTAAAAAAAAGAATACATAAACAAATATAATCACAAACAGAACAGAAAGTACCCGGTAAAGTAGAAAAAGGAATGATTGCAAATCCCACAGAAAACACAGAACATACAAGTTACGTACAAGTCCAATACACTGATCACTTTCCATATCCTAAGACTATTTTATGTGTAGTTTATTGCTCTGCAAGGACAGGGCAGAGAGCTTTGTGCCGTTTGCTGCAGTCCTAGCCCAGGAGGGAGTGGGCTGGTCTATGCAATGGGATTCTTCTTCATGAGCTCAATGTCAGCATTCATCATGTCGCTGACGAGCTGCAGGAAACTCCACTTTGGTGTCCAATTGAGTTCACGCTTGGCCTTCGAGGCATCACCCAACAGAAGGTCCACCTCCGTGGGACGGAAATACTTTGGATTTATGCGAACGCGAACAGTGTCGGTGCCGCGTTCTATGCCCACCTCCTCTACACCGCTACCTTGCCACGTTATCTCGCGTCCAATGTGCTTGAAGGCGGCCTCAACAAACTCACGCACACTGTGCGTCTCTCCGGTGGCAATCACATAGTCCGATGGGCTGTCACGCTGCAACATCATCCACATGGCCTCCACGTAGTCACTGGCATGTCCCCAATCGCGCTTCGAATCCAAGTTTCCGAGCTCAAAGTATTCCATTTGGTTCAGGAGAATCTTTGCAACGCTTCGCGTGATCTTTCTGGTAACAAAATTCTCCCCGCGTCTCGGACTCTCGTGGTTGAAGAGGATTCCATTGCAGGCGTACATATTGTAGGCCTCCCTGTAGTTGATGACTATCCAAAAGCCGTACATCTTGGCGCAGGCTGTAGGAACAAGAGTTTAGATTGCCCCTCGTATGGACTTATTTCGATTTCTCACCATATGGCGACCTTGGATAGAAGGGAGTCTGCTCATTCTGTGGCGTCTCCACGACTTTACCATACAGCTCCGATGTGGATGCCTGATAGAATCGCACAAGTTTCTCGATACCACAGGTGCGTATGGCATCGAGGATGCGTAGAGTGCCTACGGCATCCACTTCGGCAGTATATTCACTCAAATCGAAGGATATTTTCACGTGTGATTGTGCTGCCAAGTTATATATCTCTGTCGGCTTTACCATGTTGATAATCTTTACCAGGCTGCTGCTGTCCGTCATGTCCCCATAGTGGAGTTTCATCTTTCCGCCCTTGTGCGCCTTGGGATCAGCATAGAGGTGCTCGATGCGTGTAGTATTGAAAGTGCTAGCCCGTCTGATAATCCCATGTACTTCATAGTCCTTCTTAAGCAGGAACTCTGCCAAATATGAGCCGTCCTGGCGAGATATAGAAAGTGAAAAATGGTTGTAACACGTAAGCATTGGCTGGTTGGTTGCTGACTTCTGACTAATAATTTAAAAATTGGTCACACACCTGGCCCGTTATGCCGGTTATCAGCGCGACTTTATCACGAGATCCGCCTCCATCTCCGGTGCCGTCGGCTGATCCATTTAAGTCCTTGCTGCAGCTGCTGGTGCTGTCCGTACGTGATTTCTTGCTTTCACTGGCCCCATCGCACCTCGACATGTTAATTGAAGAAGCTTAACTGTTTTACTAAGCCCTAATTGTTGGTTTTCACGTCGACGTAGGCGTAGACGCAGTGTAAACAATTCTGGTCTGTTTTATCTATTGTGCACAGCGTTGCCACCGTGAAAAGTGGCCAGACTTGCTTGGGCTGGACACGCACAGTGGTTCCAGACGTGTGAAAATTGCTTGCGTTTGTTGTCGAATACAATACTATAAAAAACGCAATAGAGGCACCGCCAGCTCATTAAATATTAAGGGACTCAATTAATCTGAGTCCATATGGGTTTATTTTACAACTAATACATTTTTCATAGCAGTTAAATAGAGTTAAATAAAAAATATTTAAATTCTATTTCACGAAAATTATTCGCAGTCAGAAAGGAATATTCTAAAAACACAGCTTACACAACACAGGTTGCAGCCTTAATGACGTCTAAAAGGAGCAGGCGTATATTTTTCACCATGTATTGGTGTAAATACGAGTATATAAAAGAAAATAAATGCTACAAGGAGCTGCCTTATTCAGTTAGTAGTAGTTAGTATTTCCTAAGCTAAGCAATCAGACATTTTCGTCAACTGTTTGACTATTCAGTGTATTTTAAAGTTATATGGAAGTAAGCGTCTGGCCAATTTTAGTGCATTTCGGTACCACGGTGCAACAGGGTTGTTTAGTCACTAGAACCACGTAGCGCATCATCATTAATTCTGCGGGAAGTAATATCTTATCAGCGCCGATTCCGTTCGATTCCCAACTGGGTACATTTACTTCATTCGTTGCGTGTTGTGTTGTTACGTGTGGGCTGGCTTTCCATTTCATTTTTCGACTAGCGGCTTGATAAGACGGGTTCCAGCCACAGCTACCGACCACTCACCGCACCAAAGTGCTTCGTATCGTCCGTGATAAAAGAGCAAATTAAAAAAAAATAATATAAAAAAATGACTGATATTATCAGGAAAGGAGCTCTGTTCCTAATGAGCGAGAAGTGTTACGATAACTACTTCCTGGATCACGACTTCTTGGACAGTGAGTGTGCTGTCGCCATAACTGGAGGAGTATCTTTTTAAATAAATTATCTTTCAGTTCCATGTTTCAAGGCTTTGCTGAGCAAGGGACTTGGGCTGGCTATTATTGCCGGGTCGGTGCTCGTGAAGGTCCCCCAGGTTCTGAAAATCCTCAATAACAAGTCCGGCGAAGGCATCAACATAGTGGGCGTCATGCTAGATCTGCTGGCTATCTCGTTTCACATGTCCTACAGCTTTATGAATGGTTACCCCTTCAGCGCCTGGGGCGATAATACCTTCCTGGCGATTCAAACAGTGACAATTGCGGTCTTGGTCTTGTATTTTAGCGGTCGCAAGGCTCAGTCAGTGATATTCCTCCTGGCATATGCAGTACTTCTGTACGTGCTCAACTCTGGCTTGACACCAATGAAGGCATTGATCACCATCCAGAGTTGCAACATTCCCATTCTGCTGGTGGGCAAGCTGTCGCAAGCGTACACCAACTTCAAGGCTGGATCTACCGGCCAATTGTCAGCCGCCACATGCATCATGATGTTTGCCGGATCGGTCGCTCGAATCTTCACCTCCATTCAGGAGACTGGCGATCAAATGATGATTATCACCTTCTGCGCCTCCACATTCGCCAATGGAGTTATTGTGACACAGCTTATTTACTACTGGAACAAACCATCTAGCGCACAGGCCGCCAAGGCGAAGGCCAAGAAGCCCAAGAGCAAGAAGGTTGATTAGAGATATGGATTAAAGTAGTACCTCGAAGCTCTTGAGTTGTAACATTTTCTCGACATTGTAGAACAAATATTCAAATATTAAATAAATTCATTCTTAGTTTATAGAAAGCGAGGTCTTAGTTGTCTTCGGCCTCGAAGTGCTTTCGAATCAATTCCAAGGCTCGATAACGGTGCGAGATGGTGTTTTTCTCCGACTTGGGCAATTCAGCATAGGTGTTCTCATAGCCCTTTGGCTGGAACACGGGATCCCTGAATTAAAAGCATTGTCAATACCACTTGCTCACATTCATTCGTGCAACAGACTCACCATCCAAAGTCCCTGGGTCCACGCGGCTCGACGATCACACCCTCTGTAACGCCCTTGAACAGCTTCGGCTCTGCATCGGCGCCTTCGCAATAGGCAAATGTGCACACTGCCTCTGCGGACTTATCTTCCCATCCGGCAAGTAACCTGTACAATCCCTCTGGCCTCAGCTTCTCCAAGAACCACTTGATGTATGGCCCTGGCAAGCCCTCTAGAGCGTTAAAGCACAGGCTGGTGTCTTCCACCAACACTGGACCATTCACCCGACGCGCCGCCTCCTTGCATTTCTTTACAGCTATCTCATCAATATCGCCTGTAAATCATTCTCTATAGAGCACTCAAACTATAGGGAAGTAATAACGTGTGTATTGCGAACCTTGCAACTCCGGCAAATCTACTCTCTTGGACACAATGGTGCGCGGGAAATTGGGGCCCAAGATAGCGACTAATTCCTCTAGCTTCTTGGCGTTGCCCGTAACAAAGGTAATTGGTTTCGACATGACGCGTCCTATTCTATTGTTGGAGTCAATTGTAACAATTTAGAATTTTGAGAGAGATAAGTGGCGTGCTTTGGAGGCACAGCTGATTTCGGCTTGGCGCCAAAGCAAAGACAGGGTGGTTATGCATTCAAAGTTTGCTCAGGTTTTCAGGTTCGGGCAAATATTCAATCAAATCTTATTGAAAATTTAAGTAGCCTTCCTAGTAGAGTAGGTTTTATTCAATGTATTGTTACTTAAATTTAAGACAGCATTTTAATTCGTGTGGAGCTTTGGGATGGGGGGTACAGGGTACGGGGCCAGAGACCAAATTCTAAATAATTATATGAAAAGTGCGTTGCGCTGCTTTGTTTGGACAGACAGACTGATGGAGTGAGACCAAGTGTGTGCCACCGACCACCATCTAGTCGTCTAGAGTGAGATGCACATTGGCCGAGGGATGCAGTCCGAGTTCTTTCAGCGAGCACTGGTTGTGCTCCGCCTCGAGCGACTTGCGCGGAAAGGCGCATATGAGCTTGTAGCCCTCTTGTGGGATGTGCTTGTGCGTTTGGCGAATGTACAAACGTAGATTCTCCAGCTTGGTGTCCGAGGGCCAGCGTAGCTGGACGACTTCATCGGCGCCCAAGGCATTCAGTAGACGCAGCTTTAAAGTGGTCACCTCGTCCTTGGCTTCGCCCAGCTGAGTTTCGTAGGAGGTGGCGGTGGCGGCAGCTGCAGCCACTTTGAGCTCGTCATCGTCGAATTCCTCAAGGCTCTCGGCATCGCTGGCCTGACCATCTTCCTTGATGGCGTCTCCATTTTCATTCATCGAATTCTTGATGGCCAGCTCGAGCTGCTCCTCCTCGGTGAGCTCCAGCAGCTTGGCTCGCTTCTTTGGCGTTCCGCGGGAACTGGCAGACGAGCACGAGGCCTCGGCATCCAAGTCCACGTCCTCGATCTCATCGTCTTCAATGTGCTTGGCGGCTCGTTTAACCGAAGTTGAAGTGCTAGGTGCATCCTCGTGGGTAAAGTCGCGGTGCTCTCGCAGAAATTGCCTCAAATCTGGCAGAACATTTTCCTGATTGGGCTCTGGGCTTCGCCAAACCTCCTCGCCGGTGCGGGGATCAATGATGCACAGATACGGCAGCTTCGCGCAGTGATAAAAGGCCACAAAGCGGCGTCCCTCGGAGGTGTCGTTGTCCACCTGCCAGAATGTGAATTGACGCCTTACCAACTTCTTCAGATCCTTGTTTGACCAGACATCGCGGTTCATGGTCTGCGACTGAAAATTATCCCCTTGTACGTTAACCAGCAGCCATCGCTGCCGCTTGGTGGCGAACTCCCGGGCCGCCGTCAAAGTTCCGGAATAGAGTATGTCTGTGGGTGGGCGAAATAGATCACCAAGGCGGGATGTGGTGGTGGATGTGGCCGCACCGGCGCGTGAATTTAGCGCGATGGCCTGACCGGCTACAACCATTTGGGCAGAGCGTTCTCGACGCCTTCGATGGGCGCCGGGGTCCGAGTAGGCGCCCGTGGCCTGCAGTTGCTCCTCCATCAGAGCTGCCTCACGGGCAAAGTCGCGCAGAGGACAGACCTTTTGCCGCTGCGAGACACGCGACAGCCGGTTGCTGTTGCTGCCACCGGACGCAAAGAAGTTGTCATCTTCTGGCAGTATTAGCTGCTCCCTAATCGGAGCTATGGGAGCACGAACCTCTTCTTCATCGTCTAGGACTGGCAATGAAGGACCCGCGCTCGTCGATGATGTCGAGGCAGCCGCGGCTCCACCCTGCTGCTCGAAAAACAGGACCACCGCGGCGGCTACATCGTTGGCACAGGCTCCCAAATAGTGTTTGGCTTCATCTTCAGTGCATGCCGTGATTTCCACAAGCTGTTTCACCAGCTCGTCTGGTGAATCTTCGCTACTGGACATTTTCTCTGCTTAATAATTAGCAATTTTAGTTTTTAAGTTGTCTCTGCTCTGGTCCAGAATTTTGAGTGAGATTTCGAGGAAAAAAACTCATATTGTTTTCATTCTTGTTTTGCGTCACCTTTTCCATTTCACTATGTGCGAATTTTGTACAACACTCTTTGTCAGTAGGGGTACTCCTTTTCCCTGCAAGGGCCATATGACGCTAGACTAGTAGCCTAGTGCTCAGATCCGAAAAAGTTATTTTAGCAAAATCAAGGATAATATTCGCATGAAACGGATAAGATATTTCTTCTAGCAAAACGTGATTGTTAGCGGCTGTACGTCGAGCAGTACTCAAGGGTATAAATTCACTGAGATTTATATGGCTGTTCTCAGTTACGACCGTATTAATACTTTTAAAATGTGTTGAAGTGTTGCTGAAATTCTGGGGTATGCATAGGAGTTTTTTATAGAGCTTTATGTATAATATAATCGGATAAATGCATTGTAGAAAACGAAAGTCAAATTTTCACACATATGTATACATATAATATTTTTTTAATAACTATAGTCAACACCTAAATAAACAAACATCAGACCAACTGAAAGATTTAAAGCTGCAAAAATGTTTGATATTTTAAAATTAAATTAAAACAAAAAAACAACTAAACACAAACCGTAATGCATTGAAAAATATTGGAGACCCATTCCATCAGAAAAATTTGGTTGGATGCCACGTTTGACTAGTGTAGTTGATGATGATAATTGTAATTTGTATTTGTAAATAACCTGTTATCGCAATGGACATTGTTACCTGACGTTTCGACTTATTTTTAAGCTTTAAGCCTAGTACTCAGATGAGATAAATTTTCCGTCGACCGAATCAGTGATGATATTCGTTTACAAACGATATGTATCATCTGTTTTTCCATGGATGGTGGTTGGGGCCAGTGTGAATCGGTGCTTCACATCGGTCGAAAATTACCACCGCTCCCACCGGGCACAGTGAGTCAGAGCCTTTTAGCAAACGAGTACTCGTCACCGAAAACTAACACTTCCGATGAATACTGAAAAAGCAACCGATGGTATTCCGAGGTATAGACATATTCCATATTTTTTCGATATACACACAACATTAAGCCTAGTACTCAGATCGAAAAAAACACCTCGCGAACAAAATCAGGGTTGATATTCGTATGAAACAGATAAGAAATTTTTTACGGCAAAAACTATTTTATAGGCTCTATAGGAAGGTACTGCCTCAGATAAACAAAAAAAGGTCAGTAAATACTAGAAAAGAATCAGAAGTATTTGCTTGTATTGCTGGTATGTTTCGACCCACCTCGAAAGTTATATCAATTTGATATATTTTGCCAGCAAACACGAAGCAAATAATGCAGCATTATAGGAATGAAAATGAATGAAACATGTATCATACGGGAATCGTAGCAACAATGAATGTACGTTCCGTTAAGAACATCTGATTTGTATTGGAAAAATTTCAGCAACATGGGAACTGAATTAGCAACATTGTTGTGCAACTTTGGCACGGAATGAGCAACAATCTGCATACCTTGGGGAAATAGATATTATGGTCTTGAGATATTGTTTGTAATATCAGGCTCCAATTAATGCAGAAACTACTCAGTCTCTTTTCTAATGATTTTAACAAAGGTTTGCAGCGTTCTGGTACCAATAATATGTATCAGAACCGGGATAAATGTATTTATAAAACACAAACATGTGCATTAATAGGTAAAAATCATGTCAATCTAGGATAAAATCATAAATAATGTTTCAATGGATCTTGGAACAAAACATTAAACATCAATTAAAAGAAATAAGGTATACCATAAGTACATACGCATTAAAGCAACTTGATTGACCAGCAACAATGACGTCACATTTAGTCAACATTTACGTTTTATACTTTGGCCGCTTTTGTTTGAACCTCTTTATGTTAGCAATGCAATTAAAAGAACTTCTAAAAACTAACCACCCTTGTAGAAAATTGTTGTATCTATCGGATAAAATAATTTTTCTTTGGAATGAAAGGCCAAATAGCTAGTAATATTAAACTGAACAGAAAAATTATGGAATACGATTTCAGTCAATAAAATAGAACGTTATCCCATTGTTGACCAGGGGGGTATTTAATATTTCCACGAAATTTATGTAACTAACATATTTTACGCATTACAAGTGAAAGATGTCGGTGGTCATTTTTGTTTTGTAAGTAAAGAGGAGGCTGGAGCTACAAGGAGTCTTTACAAACAGTATTAGATTCCGCAGTTTAACAAAGGGTGCCCAACTTTTTAAATAGAGGGGTGTTAAGTGGGTTAAGGCTCTTTTGATCGCCGGACTGCCCTGGTTTTTTTGTGGTATGGTACTTAAATGGTATTTCTCGAAACTGAATTGGTATTTAATGGTATTTATTTTTTGGACGGATGGTATTTTGCTGGGGGTGCTGGGAAACTGTTGACTAGATGGCGTACATATGACTGTTTTCTGCATTTAACCGACTTCTCGAAGTGCACGTTAATATGTGAGGCCCGGCCCCACAGCTGGGACAAGTAAAGCACTTTCGCGAGTTTTCCAATTGATCTCTGGGCCAGGTGCACTAAAGATTCACATATAAACGACAGTCGAGTCGAGAAAAAACAATTGAAAGTGACTCCCATTTGTTGCCGCCGAGGGCCTCTTTCATACTTCCAACTAACAAAATTATGCTGCGCGGACGTTGAATTAGCTGTGCAAGCGATTGTCAGGTGCCTGCGAATAGGCTCATTTGTTTATTTGGTCTCCATCTCTCTCCGAAACCGCCGTCTTCCAATTGCATCCGCTGCTGACGTTGCTAAAATGGTCTCCCTGATAAAGAACCAATTGCTCAAGCATTTGTCCATGTAAGTATTGGCTCTGCTCCAGACGGGTTTGGTTGGCGTGAAACCGAATTATAAAACTATATTTGCTGCAGTTTCTGGGTGGTGATGGGGGCATAGTAATCTAAAGCTCTTGGGGTCAGAGCGCGGACGCCAGAGCTACTGGAAACTAAATTGATTTTTCCCAGCATTCTGGCGTTGCTGCTTCTGTACATATACATACATTTATATATATATTCATTTGCAGCTCCCACCCCTTCTTCCCGTTTTCGTCACCTGTCGGCCAAATTTTTCCCCGCTTTTATGTGTTCTTTACCGTTTATGGCTTAGTTCCAATCCCCCCGCACTAATTCTTGCTTCTGGCAGAACATGGTGTGCCGCCCACCCCTCCATATCCATAGTGGAGATATTGGAGGCCGCTAGCCCCTGGCGTAACAAGTGGATTGCCAAATTTCCCCGACGTACCTTCAGTTGCGCTCTTTCCTTTTTCGCCGCCTTTCAAGCTGTTCCCAGCAAATACGTTATCCGATAGTCAGATTGAGAGCACTTAAACTTCGAATTCGCTACTATGTAGCCACATTGCAATGATTGAATTATTATTACAGCTGTTAGTGCAGAACAGTGTTTCGTGAATACATACATTGGTGTGCATAGTCCTGCCACCTGTCTTAGCAATAGCTAATTTACTTATATAACCAAGTACATCTGCATGCTATATATGTATAACCATATTTGCATACACATATGTGTACATGCACACGCAACTTTTTAGGTTTTGGGCTGGCATTGTCTTTGGTCCAATGCTCGAGTCCTTTGTGTGCCATCTTCTCATCCTATTTTCCACGTAATTAAGCTGCAAACAAGCAAAGTGTATAACCCAACAAGGCCAGAAGTGTAAATGCAGAGCAAACTTGTTGCCGTTGTTCTCTCCCCAGCCTCATCCTTTGCCAACATTCTCACATAATCGCCCCTCCCACACCGTCACGTAAAAGGTCTCAAAGAAAAGTTTAAGAAAGCTTTTCTTGCCCTTGAGGGTGTTACCATTTTGGGCCAGACACGCTCTGAAGGAGGCAGCCCATTATTGTAATTTTCGTAGGGTATTTCAGGATTCGGTTAGAGGAAAGTTAGTCAACGTTTTTAAGTAACAAGTTGCCTTTTAATAGAATCAACTTTTCATTGAATAACTCCGCTATCCGCTTCTTGCAAGATGTAGGACCCCTTTGCAGCTTGAACACAATCAATGTTTCAATTTCAATTATGCTCAACCATTAGCGGGAAGTGGGTCAATTGGTGGCAACTGACTGAGTGGCCCCATCTGGTGCGGACAGTTCCCCACGCTCCACGCCCCCTTTCTGCAAATGCGATGGGACATGTTCGACAAGGCAGAAATAATTGCTGAGACAAGGCAGACGACTCACATTGGTTCTATTTCCCTTATCTCCGGCACACACACAGCTACACAAAGAACCTCTCCTCGGACAAAATCAACCTGAGCACCTTCCGCGGCGAGGGAGAGCTCTCGAACCTGGAGCTGGACGAGCGGGTGCTCACCGAGTTGCTGGAGCTTCCCAGCTGGCTGCGCCTGACATCGGCCTGGTGCAACCATGTCTCCTTCCGAATTAGCTGGACCAAGCTGAAGAGTGTGCCCATCACACTGGTAAGTGCTTGAAGACAGAAAGGTTTCCCTTCCCATCCCTGAGTTACATTTTTTCAATAAACAGACGCTGGATGAGGTGCGTATCACCATCGAAACCTGCAATCCCATGACACGCGATGCAGGAGGCGGAGGATCGGGATCTCCTGCTGCCGCTGCCCTGCCACAAGTGCCCCAGGGGAAGTACAGCTTCATCCACAAGGTAGTCGACGGCATCACCATCGTAGTCAACACTGTGAATGTGAACTTTGTGAGTGCCGCATTCAACGCCTCGGTGCAGATGTCGCGCATTCGAGTCGAGTCCAAGACTCCAAAGTGGGCCAATGCTGACCTCCGTATGACACGCCTCAAGGACGCCCAGAAGGGTATAATACTGATCTTCAAGGAGCTCTCCTGGCAGACCGTGCGCATCGAGGCCAGCTCTACTCAGGACAAATCGCTGACCCCCCTGCGTCTGCTCACGAACCATGCCCGTTGCCGGATAACCATTCGGAAGCGTTTGGCGGACTGTTCGCTGCTCGCTTCCCGCCTGGTCCTCATCCTGGACGATCTTCTCTGGGTGCTAACCGACTCGCAGCTGAAGGCGGCTCTGCATTTTGTGGATTCCCTGTCGGGCCTTATCAAGGCCGCCACCCATGCCACGCAAAAGACAAAGGCGGCTCGCAAAATGCAGGTCAGTGTGGGCCACTGCCGGAGTGATTACTCGATTGTATCTCATTTTTTGTCTAATTGTTTCAGACCCTGCCCGAGTACAAGGCCCAGGTGGAGCAGCAGCAGAACCGTTTGTCCGAATCGGCCCACACAACGACGGCCCAGCGCATGTTCAATGCCTTCGATGTGCGCGAGACCTCGTACCACTTTTTCAGCCAGCGCATCGATCTGCATCTGTGCGACGACGAGGGGGACGGGCGTTCTAGCTACCCGGATCTGGACAAGGGGGGCGCCCTGCAGGTCTCGGTGACGGCCTTCCAGGTCGACTACTATCCGTACCATCTGGCCAAATCGGATCGCTCGCACTGGGCCAAGTACAAGGAGGCCTCGGTGGCACCAGCGCTGTGGCTGAAGGAGTCCCTGAATGCCTTCCGTGAGGCTGTGCTCAATTTGAGCCAGCCCAATCGGCCGGCCACACATGCCCCGCTCGAGCGGAGCACCCCGGCCTCACCCATTATGCTGAACGCAAGCATGCTAAGCTCCCAGCTGGGCGGCAGCGTCTCCAATGGCAGCAGCACCCCCACAGTGGCCGCAGCTGGTTCTGGCGGATCCGGCTCCGGCTCTGCCTCGGCCAGCAGCCAAATGTCACAGGCAGCTCAGCAGCGCCACACCCTGGAAAATCTGGCCAAGCTGATGAGTTCGTGCGTTATCCTGAGGATCGAGGACTTTACCCTGTATCGCGTGACTACGTCGGGCAAGAAAGCCATGCCAAAGGAATTCGTCTCAGGTATGACTCTGGACTCTCAAGACACAGCAGTTCAGAATTAACATGCCACGTCCACTGACACACGCACACACACGTACACCCACCACTACTTTAGCAGCTCCGACTAATGTACATTTTGGGATATCTCTCTCTCTCTCTTTGCTTTTGTCTGATTAACAATGATTACATACCTCATTGCCATTGCCATTGCCATGATCATGATTTACGTAAAACGGTTTTGTTGTTCCTGTTCCTCTTGTTGTTGTTGTTGTTGTCCGTTACCTTTGTAGCACAACATAAAAGGAAGAGCAAATCGTCAGGTGAATATCACAGAGCGTAATCGAGTGCCACAGAGCTACATTCTGCATTCCAACTAATCTGCCACGAGCCCCGTTCAAGTCTGACACATTTTACACCCTTTACTCGTACTTGCAGGCGACAAGGATAGGTATTCGTTTCCCGCCGAGATGCCCATCATCCATGCCGAGTATACGTACTTCTACTACCCCGGAGACTTTGTCTTTCCACGTGAGTCCTGAAGCATTCCATAACCATTGCGTTGTCATCACTGACGACTCCTCTCTCGGTTCTCCTGCAGTGCCGCCCTCGAAGATATTTGTGCATGTGAATCCCATTCAGATGCACTTCGATCTCGGCTCCATTCTCTGGCTCAACTCCTTTGGCCTGAACCTGCACGAGAGTCTTCTGCGCACGAGTGTTGGCTCCCAGAACACACTGCAGCAGCAGTCGCAACAGCAGCATCAAAGTGCACGCGGCTCGATTGCCTCCAATGGCTCCTATGGCACACAGATGGCCGCACTGAATGTGGAGCAGGAGCCGAATCTGATGTACATGGATGTCAAGGTGGAGGCGATTATGCCGCGTGTCGTCATGGAGGCGGCCCTGGATGCGCCCAACCAAAAGGACCGGCCCAAGACGATGCAGATCCAAGTGTCGCGCTTCGCCCTAACCAACATCCGTGAAATGGGAAGCTCCCGGGCGGACTTGGCCCAAGCTCTGCACTCCCTGCAGGAGGGCTCGCTGGTCTTCGGCTCGGGCTTCCCGTCGGTCGAGGGTGACATGTGCATTGTCACGGATCGCATACTGTCCCATGTGGCTGCCTCAGACGTCAGCATGATGTCGCCCATGTCGCCGGCGGGTGCGGCTGCCGGGTGCGGTGCTCAGCAGCTGCCGCGCTCCGCCTCCACTCAGTACCTGTCCCGCTATGTCATGTGGCTGGAGCCCAGGGACGTGTGGTGCATCAAGCTGGATCCGGTGTGGGTGGATTTCCTGGGCTCTCGCTCGCTGGGACCCAACAAATCTATTCCCTTTGTTGATGCTGTGCCCATCACGCTCTGGTTGCATGCGGGCTCCGCCCAGGCACAACTGGATTTGGGAAAAAGCGCCACAGCCAGCATGGAGAGCATGGGACTGGCACCACTGGCACCACTGCCACCGCTTCAGCCCTGCAATCCCTTCCTGAGCGACGAGGATGTGCGTGTCGAGGCCAGCCCTCCTGCTGCTGCTGCTGCTCCCGATCGCACTGCGGATATGCACGCCATAGCGCACATCTCGAATCTGGTCAGCCTGCAGATCGATCACTACCAGTTGCTCTTTCTGCTGCGACTCGCCGAGGAGCTCAATGAGATGTCCACCTTCCTCAATCTGGATGCCGAGCGCATCCTGCAAAAGGTATATCTGTGGTGCTTTCCCGTAGTTGAACGTGTTCTAATTACTCTTTTGGGCTCTCCCGCAGCAAAATGAACAAAACTCGATTATTTTTGGCTGCGTTGTGCCGCAAATCGAGGTGACGCTCGTGATGCCATCGCCAACACCTGGTAAGGAATCAAGTGGTGGTGATGCTGAAAGTGTCGTACCCGATTCAGCTAGTTTGGGTGACGATTTACACATGAATAGTAAGAATTTATATCTCTTTTGTTGTCTCTCTTTTCACTCTCTTTAGTTTTATGATTAAGTTACTCTCACAAAACCCCCACTAACCAATCGGAGCGATGCACATCGCCCGGATGTGAGCATTTGCTAACACAATCCACACGAAACTGGTCTAGTCTATGTCTAACTCACTTGTAGTTGTCACCGAATTCGTGTAGCTCCCTGCCCTCCAAGCAAGCTAACATTTTCTAGCTAGGAGCGGTTCCTCCTCTCCCCCTTTTTTTCGATTTGTGCTGTAATTTTGCTTAAAACTACTCATTTTATTTGTGTAGGCAGTGGGCACTTAGGACTCCTAGACACTTAAATATACTAGAAGCAGTTTGCTTGAAGCACAATGGATACGGATGCGTTTGTGTACTTTAAATTTTCCATGTACGTTTGCTTACACACTTACTAAATCCATTTGGCTTCGGGTGAACGCTCCCCATAGATATCTCGCATGTTTCTTTGTACTAAACTAACCCAAACGGCACTTCAAGTGCATCTCTAATAATGTAAAGTGAACGTAAAACTGTAATTCGAAAATTAATTGAAAACAAAGTTAAAATGGATAACTAACCTATTCCCAGGCGGAAATATCACCTGGCCCACACCACCGCCGTTGGATCAGCTGAAGAGCAACGCATTTGGCAGCGTTGAGTCGCCATCGCCTATCACCAACGATCCGCCCCTCTTTGACAGCTGCATTCATACATCTAATCCCAATACGCATGGGTAAGACAATCGGGTACCAGGCTCTCAAAGATAACTCCAAGTAAATATTCTTATAGATACAATGTTCAGATACAGAGCACCCCCACACTGGCCTCTTCCACGCCCAGTCAGGGATCTCGTCCCGATACGGGCATCTCCACGCAATCGCAATCCGTTTCGTCCGCATCCGCGTCGAAGAGCGGCAAAAGTACTGCCGGCCGCTCTGCTGGTGGAGGCACGGACCCTGTCCCTAGTTTGACGAAGGAGATCAACTCGGGCCTGCTGTCCATGAAGAAGGGCTTCTCCAGTTTTATGACTTCCATTGACTCGGCCATCAAGTCGGGCACACCCAACGATGATGCCAGTGATACCTTCTCCACGCAGAGCGACTTAAGCTCTGATTCGGAGAACTTTGCCAGTGTCATGGGCGACGACAAGACCATGGACTGCATGGACGTTATGTTCCGCCTAAATCCCTTCACCACCGACAACAACATGAAGGCCTCCCCGGTGGAGGTGGCCAGTGAGGTGTACGAGGAACCGAGCAGCTACAAGACCAATATGTCATCGCCTTCGGAGCCATCGGAGGGCAGTACCTGGCGGCGCCGCGATCTTGTATCCATGGCCACATTTAGGTTAAATCAGGCTCCCCTATTTCATGTGCTTGTATGAAATTCGAAGTAATTTGGTGTTTTATCCCCCAGGTTGACCACAGTGGAGCTGATACGGCAGCAGGAAGGACCAAAATCTTCGGTTCGTTTGCAGGTGGCGGCCGTTTCCTGCGACGAGTGCGGAGCCATACCTTGGGATGAGCTGCAGGTAATTCTCTTCGACACTCTCAATGCTTTCGCTGGAGTTTTTCATTTGTTTTTTGTTTTGTCTGATATTTTGGTTTGTGTTTGGTTGTAAATACCCAAAGATCAGAAATATTCTTTTCGATTTTCAGTTCATTTGAGGATTTTTCTCAATTAAGTGTTTTGCTGAACTTTCTTAACTTTTTGCATGTTTCGATATCTTTTATCTGAACATCTACAAAATTGAACACCTTCAAAGTTGTGACATTTTCAAATTGTGGGCGGAATGTACCCATTCGCATATTTGAAATATGCACAGCTTTCTGTAAGATAACATCTCATATAATCATTTTCTTATTATATTATCTGTTTTTCCATGGATGGTGGTTGGGGCCAGTGTGAATCGGTGCTTCACATCGGTCGAAAATTACCACCGCTCCCACCGGGCACAGTGAGTCAGAGCCTTTTAGCAAACGAGTACTCGTCACCGAAAACTAACACTTCCGATGAATACTGAAAAAGCAACCGATGGTATTCCGAGGTATAGACATATTCCATATTTTTTCGATATACACACAACATTAAGCCTAGTACTCAGATCGAAAAAAACACCTCGCGAACAAAATCAGGGTTGATATTCGTATGAAACAGATAAGAAATTTTTTACGGCAAAAACTATTTTATAGGCTCTATAGGAAGGTACTGCCTCAGATAAACAAAAAAGGTCAGTAAATACTAGAAAAGAATCAGAAGTATTTGCTTGTATTGCTGGTATGTTTCGACCCACCTCGAAAGTTATATCAATTTGATATATTTTGCCAGCAAACACGAAGCAAACATTGCAATAAGAGAACAAAAAACCAAATGAAATATTTTAATAATGAAGAAAAATAAAATCTAGTTAATGCAGCATTATAGGAATGAAAATGAATGAAACATGTATCATACGGGAATCGTAGCAACAATGAATGTACGTTCCGTTAAGAACATCTGATTTGTATTGGAAAAATTTCAGCAACATGGGAACTGAATTAGCAACATTGTTGTGCAACTTTGGCACGGAATGAGCAACAATCTGCATACCTTGGGGAAATAGATATTATGGTCTTGAGATATTGTTTGTAATATCAGGCTCCAATTAATGCAGAAACTACTCAGTCTCTTTTCTAATGATTTTAACAAAGGTTTGCAGCGTTCTGGTACCAATAATATGTATCAGAACCGGGATAAATGTATTTATAAAACACAAACATGTGCATTAATAGGTAAAAATCATGTCAATCTAGGATAAAATCATAAATAATGTTTCAATGGATCTTGGAACAAAACATTAAACATCAATTAAAAGAAATAAGGTATACCATAAGTACATACGCATTAAAGCAACTTGATTGACCAGCAACAATGACGTCACATTTAGTCAACATTTACGTTTTATACTTTGGCCGCTTTTGTTTGAACCTCTTTATGTTAGCAATGCAATTAAAAGAACTTCTAAAAACTAACCACCCTTGTAGAAAATTGTTGTATCTATCGGATAAAATAATTTTTCTTTGGAATGAAAGGCCAAATAGCTAGTAATATTAAACTGAACAGAAAAATTATGGAATACGATTTCAGTCAATAAAATAGAACGTTATCCCATTGTTGACCAGGGGGGTATTTAATATTTCCACGAAATTTATGTAACTAACATATTTTACGCATTACAAGTGAAAGATGTCGGTGGTCATTTTTGTTTTGTAAGTAAAGAGGAGGCTGGAGCTACAAGGAGTCTTTACAAACAGTATTAGATTCCGCAGTTTAACAAAGGGTGCCCAACTTTTTAAATAGAGGGGTGTTAAGTGGGTTAAGGCTCTTTTGATCGCCGGACTGCCCTGGTTTTTTTGTGGTATGGTACTTAAATGGTATTTCTCGAAACTGAATTGGTATTTAATGGTATTTATTTTTTGGACGGATGGTATTTTGCTGGGGGTGCTGGGAAACTGTTGACTAGATGGCGTACATATGACTGTTTTCTGCATTTAACCGACTTCTCGAAGTGCACGTTAATATGTGAGGCCCGGCCCCACAGCTGGGACAAGTAAAGCACTTTCGCGAGTTTTCCAATTGATCTCTGGGCCAGGTGCACTAAAGATTCACATATAAACGACAGTCGAGTCGAGAAAAAACAATTGAAAGTGACTCCCATTTGTTGCCGCCGAGGGCCTCTTTCATACTTCCAACTAACAAAATTATGCTGCGCGGACGTTGAATTAGCTGTGCAAGCGATTGTCAGGTGCCTGCGAATAGGCTCATTTGTTTATTTGGTCTCCATCTCTCTCCGAAACCGCCGTCTTCCAATTGCATCCGCTGCTGACGTTGCTAAAATGGTCTCCCTGATAAAGAACCAATTGCTCAAGCATTTGTCCATGTAAGTATTGGCTCTGCTCCAGACGGGTTTGGTTGGCGTGAAACCGAATTATAAAACTATATTTGCTGCAGTTTCTGGGTGGTGATGGGGGCATAGTAATCTAAAGCTCTTGGGGTCAGAGCGCGGACGCCAGAGCTACTGGAAACTAAATTGATTTTTCCCAGCATTCTGGCGTTGCTGCTTCTGTACATATACATACATTTATATATATATTCATTTGCAGCTCCCACCCCTTCTTCCCGTTTTCGTCACCTGTCGGCCAAATTTTTCCCCGCTTTTATGTGTTCTTTACCGTTTATGGCTTAGTTCCAATCCCCCCGCACTAATTCTTGCTTCTGGCAGAACATGGTGTGCCGCCCACCCCTCCATATCCATAGTGGAGATATTGGAGGCCGCTAGCCCCTGGCGTAACAAGTGGATTGCCAAATTTCCCCGACGTACCTTCAGTTGCGCTCTTTCCTTTTTCGCCGCCTTTCAAGCTGTTCCCAGCAAATACGTTATCCGATAGTCAGATTGAGAGCACTTAAACTTCGAATTCGCTACTATGTAGCCACATTGCAATGATTGAATTATTATTACAGCTGTTAGTGCAGAACAGTGTTTCGTGAATACATACATTGGTGTGCATAGTCCTGCCACCTGTCTTAGCAATAGCTAATTTACTTATATAACCAAGTACATCTGCATGCTATATATGTATAACCATATTTGCATACACATATGTGTACATGCACACGCAACTTTTTAGGTTTTGGGCTGGCATTGTCTTTGGTCCAATGCTCGAGTCCTTTGTGTGCCATCTTCTCATCCTATTTTCCACGTAATTAAGCTGCAAACAAGCAAAGTGTATAACCCAACAAGGCCAGAAGTGTAAATGCAGAGCAAACTTGTTGCCGTTGTTCTCTCCACAGCCTCATCCTTTGCCAACATTCTCACATAATCGCCCCTCCCACACCGTCACGTAAAAGGTCTCAAAGAAAAGTTTAAGAAAGCTTTTCTTGCCCTTGAGGGTGTTACCATTTTGGGCCAGAACTTGGACACGCTCTGAAGGAGGCAGCCCATTATTGTAATTTTCGTAGGGTATTTCAGGCTTCGGTTAGAGGAAAGTTAGTCAACGTTTTTAAGTAACAAGTTGCCTTTTAATATAATCAACTTTTCATTGAATAACTCCGCTATCCGCTTCTTGCAAGATGTAGGACCCCTTTGCAGCTTGAACACAATCAATGTTTCAATTTCAATTATGCTCAACCATTAGCGGGAAGTGGGTCAATTGGTGGCAACTGACTGAGTGGCCCCATCTGGTGCGGACAGTTCCCCACGCTCCACGCCCCCTTTCTGCAAATGCGATGGGACATGTTCGACAAGGCAGAAATAATTGCTGAGACAAGGCAGACGACTCACATTGGTTCTATTTCCCTTATCTCCGGCACACACACAGCTACACAAAGAACCTCTCCTCGGACAAAATCAACCTGAGCACCTTCCGCGGCGAGGGAGAGCTCTCGAACCTGGAGCTGGACGAGCGGGTGCTCACCGAGTTGCTGGAGCTTCCCAGCTGGCTGCGCCTGACATCGGCCTGGTGCAACCATGTCTCCTTCCGAATTAGCTGGACCAAGCTGAAGAGTGTGCCCATCACACTGGTAAGTGCTTGAAGACAGAAAGGTTTCCCTTCCCATCCCTGAGTTACATTTTTTCAATAAACAGACGCTGGATGAGGTGCGTATCACCATCGAAACCTGCAATCCCATGACACGCGATGCAGGAGGCGGAGGATCGGGATCTCCTGCTGCCGCTGCCCTGCCACAAGTGCCCCAGGGGAAGTACAGCTTCATCCACAAGGTAGTCGACGGCATCACCATCGTAGTCAACACTGTGAATGTGAACTTTGTGAGTGCCGCATTCAACGCCTCGGTGCAGATGTCGCGCATTCGAGTCGAGTCCAAGACTCCAAAGTGGGCCAATGCTGACCTCCGTATGACACGCCTCAAGGACGCCCAGAAGGGTATAATACTGATCTTCAAGGAGCTCTCCTGGCAGACCGTGCGCATCGAGGCCAGCTCTACTCAGGACAAATCGCTGACCCCCCTGCGTCTGCTCACGAACCATGCCCGTTGCCGGATAACCATTCGGAAGCGTTTGGCGGACTGTTCGCTGCTCGCTTCCCGCCTGGTCCTCATCCTGGACGATCTTCTCTGGGTGCTAACCGACTCGCAGCTGAAGGCGGCTCTGCATTTTGTGGATTCCCTGTCGGGCCTTATCAAGGCCGCCACCCATGCCACGCAAAAGACAAAGGCGGCTCGCAAAATGCAGGTCAGTGTGGGCCACTGCCGGAGTGATTACTCGATTGTATCTCATTTTTTGTCTAATTGTTTCAGACCCTGCCCGAGTACAAGGCCCAGGTGGAGCAGCAGCAGAACCGTTTGTCCGAATCGGCCCACACAACGACGGCCCAGCGCATGTTCAATGCCTTCGATGTGCGCGAGACCTCGTACCACTTTTTCAGCCAGCGCATCGATCTGCATCTGTGCGACGACGAGGGGGACGGGCGTTCTAGCTACCCGGATCTGGACAAGGGGGGCGCCCTGCAGGTCTCGGTGACGGCCTTCCAGGTCGACTACTATCCGTACCATCTGGCCAAATCGGATCGCTCGCACTGGGCCAAGTACAAGGAGGCCTCGGTGGCACCAGCGCTGTGGCTGAAGGAGTCCCTGAATGCCTTCCGTGAGGCTGTGCTCAATTTGAGCCAGCCCAATCGGCCGGCCACACATGCCCCGCTCGAGCGGAGCACCCCGGCCTCACCCATTATGCTGAACGCAAGCATGCTAAGCTCCCAGCTGGGCGGCAGCGTCTCCAATGGCAGCAGCACCCCCACAGTGGCCGCAGCTGGTTCTGGCGGATCCGGCTCCGGCTCTGCCTCGGCCAGCAGCCAAATGTCACAGGCAGCTCAGCAGCGCCACACCCTGGAAAATCTGGCCAAGCTGATGAGTTCGTGCGTTATCCTGAGGATCGAGGACTTTACCCTGTATCGCGTGACTACGTCGGGCAAGAAAGCCATGCCAAAGGAATTCGTCTCAGGTATGACTCTGGACTCTCAAGACACAGCAGTTCAGAATTAACATGCCACGTCCACTGACACACGCACACACACGTACACCCACCACTACTTTAGCAGCTCCGACTAATGTACATTTTGGGATATCTCTCTCTCTCTCTTTGCTTTTGTCTGATTAACAATGATTACATACCTCATTGCCATTGCCATTGCCATGATCATGATTTACGTAAAACGGTTTTGTTGTTCCTGTTCCTCTTGTTGTTGTTGTTGTTGTCCGTTACCTTTGTAGCACAACATAAAAGGAAGAGCAAATCGTCAGGTGAATATCACAGAGCGTAATCGAGTGCCACAGAGCTACATTCTGCATTCCAACTAATCTGCCACGAGCCCCGTTCAAGTCTGACACATTTTACACCCTTTACTCGTACTTGCAGGCGACAAGGATAGGTATTCGTTTCCCGCCGAGATGCCCATCATCCATGCCGAGTATACGTACTTCTACTACCCCGGAGACTTTGTCTTTCCACGTGAGTCCTGAAGCATTCCATAACCATTGCGTTGTCATCACTGACGACTCCTCTCTCGGTTCTCCTGCAGTGCCGCCCTCGAAGATATTTGTGCATGTGAATCCCATTCAGATGCACTTCGATCTCGGCTCCATTCTCTGGCTCAACTCCTTTGGCCTGAACCTGCACGAGAGTCTTCTGCGCACGAGTGTTGGCTCCCAGAACACACTGCAGCAGCAGTCGCAACAGCAGCATCAAAGTGCACGCGGCTCGATTGCCTCCAATGGCTCCTATGGCACACAGATGGCCGCACTGAATGTGGAGCAGGAGCCGAATCTGATGTACATGGATGTCAAGGTGGAGGCGATTATGCCGCGTGTCGTCATGGAGGCGGCCCTGGATGCGCCCAACCAAAAGGACCGGCCCAAGACGATGCAGATCCAAGTGTCGCGCTTCGCCCTAACCAACATCCGTGAAATGGGAAGCTCCCGGGCGGACTTGGCCCAAGCTCTGCACTCCCTGCAGGAGGGCTCGCTGGTCTTCGGCTCGGGCTTCCCGTCGGTCGAGGGTGACATGTGCATTGTCACGGATCGCATACTGTCCCATGTGGCTGCCTCAGACGTCAGCATGATGTCGCCCATGTCGCCGGCGGGTGCGGCTGCCGGGTGCGGTGCTCAGCAGCTGCCGCGCTCCGCCTCCACTCAGTACCTGTCCCGCTATGTCATGTGGCTGGAGCCCAGGGACGTGTGGTGCATCAAGCTGGATCCGGTGTGGGTGGATTTCCTGGGCTCTCGCTCGCTGGGACCCAACAAATCTATTCCCTTTGTTGATGCTGTGCCCATCACGCTCTGGTTGCATGCGGGCTCCGCCCAGGCACAACTGGATTTGGGAAAAAGCGCCACAGCCAGCATGGAGAGCATGGGACTGGCACCACTGGCACCACTGCCACCGCTTCAGCCCTGCAATCCCTTCCTGAGCGACGAGGATGTGCGTGTCGAGGCCAGCCCTCCTGCTGCTGCTGCTGCTCCCGATCGCACTGCGGATATGCACGCCATAGCGCACATCTCGAATCTGGTCAGCCTGCAGATCGATCACTACCAGTTGCTCTTTCTGCTGCGACTCGCCGAGGAGCTCAATGAGATGTCCACCTTCCTCAATCTGGATGCCGAGCGCATCCTGCAAAAGGTATATCTGTGGTGCTTTCCCGTAGTTGAACGTGTTCTAATTACTCTTTTGGGCTCTCCCGCAGCAAAATGAACAAAACTCGATTATTTTTGGCTGCGTTGTGCCGCAAATCGAGGTGACGCTCGTGATGCCATCGCCAACACCTGGTAAGGAATCAAGTGGTGGTGATGCTGAAAGTGTCGTACCCGATTCAGCTAGTTTGGGTGACGATTTACACATGAATAGTAAGAATTTATATCTCTTTTGTTGTCTCTCTTTTCACTCTCTTTAGTTTTATGATTAAGTTACTCTCACAAAACCCCCACTAACCAATCGGAGCGATGCACATCGCCCGGATGTGAGCATTTGCTAACACAATCCACACGAAACTGGTCTAGTCTATGTCTAACTCACTTGTAGTTGTCACCGAATTCGTGTAGCTCCCTGCCCTCCAAGCAAGCTAACATTTTCTAGCTAGGAGCGGTTCCTCCTCTCCCCCTTTTTTTCGATTTGTGCTGTAATTTTGCTTAAAACTACTCATTTTATTTGTGTAGGCAGTGGGCACTTAGGACTCCTAGACACTTAAATATACTAGAAGCAGTTTGCTTGAAGCACAATGGATACGGATGCGTTTGTGTACTTTAAATTTTCCATGTACGTTTGCTTACACACTTACTAAATCCATTTGGCTTCGGGTGAACGCTCCCCATAGATATCTCGCATGTTTCTTTGTACTAAACTAACCCAAACGGCACTTCAAGTGCATCTCTAATAATGTAAAGTGAACGTAAAACTGTAATTCGAAAATTAATTGAAAACAAAGTTAAAATGGATAACTAACCTATTCCCAGGCGGAAATATCACCTGGCCCACACCACCGCCGTTGGATCAGCTGAAGAGCAACGCATTTGGCAGCGTTGAGTCGCCATCGCCTATCACCAACGATCCGCCCCTCTTTGACAGCTGCATTCATACATCTAATCCCAATACGCATGGGTAAGACAATCGGGTACCAGGCTCTCAAAGATAACTCCAAGTAAATATTCTTATAGATACAATGTTCAGATACAGAGCACCCCCACACTGGCCTCTTCCACGCCCAGTCAGGGATCTCGTCCCGATACGGGCATCTCCACGCAATCGCAATCCGTTTCGTCCGCATCCGCGTCGAAGAGCGGCAAAAGTACTGCCGGCCGCTCTGCTGGTGGAGGCACGGACCCTGTCCCTAGTTTGACGAAGGAGATCAACTCGGGCCTGCTGTCCATGAAGAAGGGCTTCTCCAGTTTTATGACTTCCATTGACTCGGCCATCAAGTCGGGCACACCCAACGATGATGCCAGTGATACCTTCTCCACGCAGAGCGACTTAAGCTCTGATTCGGAGAACTTTGCCAGTGTCATGGGCGACGACAAGACCATGGACTGCATGGACGTTATGTTCCGCCTAAATCCCTTCACCACCGACAACAACATGAAGGCCTCCCCGGTGGAGGTGGCCAGTGAGGTGTACGAGGAACCGAGCAGCTACAAGACCAATATGTCATCGCCTTCGGAGCCATCGGAGGGCAGTACCTGGCGGCGCCGCGATCTTGTATCCATGGCCACATTTAGGTTAAATCAGGCTCCCCTATTTCATGTGCTTGTATGAAATTCGAAGTAATTTGGTGTTTTATCCCCCAGGTTGACCACAGTGGAGCTGATACGGCAGCAGGAAGGACCAAAATCTTCGGTTCGTTTGCAGGTGGCGGCCGTTTCCTGCGACGAGTGCGGAGCCATACCTTGGGATGAGCTGCAGGTAATTCTCTTCGACACTCTCAATGCTTTCGCTGGAGTTTTTCATTTGTTTTTTGTTTTGTCTGATATTTTGGTTTGTGTTTGGTTGTAAATACCCAAAGATCAGAAATATTCTTTTCGATTTTCAGTTCATTTGAGGATTTTTCTCAATTAAGTGTTTTGCTGAACTTTCTTAACTTTTTGCATGTTTCGATATCTTTTATCTGAACATCTACAAAATTGAACACCTTCAAAGTTGTGACATTTTCAAATTGTGGGCGGAATGTACCCATTCGCATATTTGAAATATGCACAGCTTTCTGTAAGATAACATCTCATATAATCATTTTCTTATTATATTATCTCTCTTCTCTCTTAAAACAAATATTAAATATACTCGAAATCAATCTCAATGTGTGCTAAACAAAACCAAACATTTATTGTGCCAACTCTATATAATCAACATCAAACGAACACACTTGTAAATTTATCTCTGACAACCTTTACATGACATTCAACACGACTTTCAACAATTACAACAACCAACACTCCTAAAACTACAAAAATAGATCGCGCATCAAGCAAACAAGGTATAAACAATATACAAATTGAAATTTCTTACTTAACTAAACTTAACTAAATTTACATTTTAAGTTTTGACGCTTTGTATATACGAGTATTTACCCAAAAGTATTGTATTAATTTTTATATTTTCTATGATTTAACGATTCCATGACTTGGTTGCTGATTATTTTTGTTAAATTGTAGTTGTCTTTTGAAACCGCTCTCTGTTGATAAACGCTCTAGTTGAGTAGAAGAATTAATCAAGAATTCTATGTTTGTAGTACTTGGAGTACAAGGCGCTCTTTTTGAACGAACTTGCTTGGAAATGTTTTTTCATTCGAATGTAATTTGAGCATGCTGAGCAGGAGGAGTAGCTACTCGTATCTCCAACCGTTTGCTAGCCTGAGCTCTTCCCATACAATTAGTAATTACACACATGGATCCATCCCTTGTATCCCCATCCAGTTTACCTTATAATTTCTTTATTTGTTTTCTGGCTTTATTGGTGGTCTATAATTTGCAACTACAGAATTGGTTTGTTCGGATATACATAGAAGTTAATTGAGAGCGTAAACAGGTTACAGGAACACGGATCAAAGCAACAGAAACAATAAATACAGGTTGAAAAAGTACAAAGGCATCAGATTGCAACAGATCTACGACTAACAAGAATGGTACCAGTAAAACTAACTACGAGTAGATAACTAAACCCACTCGCTGCCTAAACAAAAGACAATTTTATCGTCAGTGCCATAACACGAACAAACCACAAACACCACTGACAAACACCCATTGCATGCGTGTGCCTGTAGCTTTGCATGTCGTTCCTTAGATTTGCCCAGGCTAACTCTACTCAGGTCCTATCGAGTTTATTTTAATTTTTTTTTGGCAAATTTTACTACAGACCAAATTTGGAGCGCGTTGTAAGGCGTGGAATCTGGCCCCATACAACCCAGAGGCTCCGCCCTGCATACGTCTACGCCTGGAGGAGACCCTAAACATGCCCAACCAAATCGAAGGCATCATTGATCGTAAACGTATCCAGAGGTGGGATGCAATGACAGTTTAATCGCCTTACGTTTTATGAATATGATTACGATTATTTTTAGCTGGATCACTCATCATGCCGAGATTCGTGTGAAAGACATACATTTGGATCTGTCGATGAGCACCGTAATTGGATTGGGCGATCTGGCTGAGGATGAGGTCATCTGCCCGCCCATGCCCGTCACGGTAAGCTCATCCATCTACATCTCTTAAATGCATTATTTTATTGACTTGTATTGCTTTAGATAAATCTTGAAAATGTTCGCATCAACTTGCTTGAGGACCGTCCACCAGTAAATATTACTTCACCGGGTCCAGTTCCCATCAACCTGTGCATCGGACGCATGCGTTTGGAGCGTGATCAAAGCGGCCTGCTCAATATTCAGCCCATAGGCAAGGAATTAAGTTTAAAAAATTGAATCCTTCATATATTATAGTTGTTTATATTGCAGATACTAATATGAGTGCCGGGCAGCATCAGGCGCTGACCAGCGCCTTGTTTGGGGCACCTCGTGAACGCGATCGGGAATTGCTCTCCATGCAGCTGGTTATGCAGCAGATGAAACTTGACAATGACCAGCTGCGCAGGCAGCTAGTGGACTCCAAAGTCAACACAGAAAGCTATAGGTATGGCTGATAATGGGATCATGTTAGAGAACTAACTCACACATTCATTGCGCCCTTAACAGACAAAAGACCAAGCAGGAAACTGATGTGCTGCGTTCATATTTGAAGGCCGCCCAGGACGACATAAGCATACTGCTAGAGGAGAAGAAAGCGTTGTTGGACACCATACGATCCTTGCAGGTAATTTTAGTTTTAGCCCTACAGAGTCTCTTACTAGCTTCTCTCACTTATTCACACTGTCTCTAACTCTCTCTTTGTACACCTTTGGCTCGTTGACTCGTTCATTGTATGTTCCTTGACACCTTCTCTGATTAATATACTGTTGTTGTTGATGTTGTTGTTGTGTGTGAAGTTGAGACACGTTAAGCTTAAGAACACCACAAATAATAATGCAAGGACTAAAGGTCAGTTACTTCTCAGCACGCTTGAGCCTTGCTTGCACGATTCTTGAGCTTTTCACACTCCCTTCCGCAACTGTCACGCTACCTTCTTTCCCTCCATATATTTGCATTTTATCTTGCCTAATGCATTTTCTGCTCTTTTCTCTCTCTCTCTGCATCTATAGGTACAACTGACCTCATCGAATATGAGCCGAAAGAATGATGGGAACAGGTAGCACAACTGCATGGACTGCATGCACTGCTGCGGTGAAAACAACAATGCCTAACGCTAGCGTATGTCGACAGTCAGAGAAACCCCATGACGTCCTCAACATCATCGCCATTCGATTTTGAGTTTTGCAGAAGACTGAGCCGTACCGAACACGGACAATTTTCACGTTGCCGTTCGTCATACTTACTTATCAAAAAAACTGCATATATACGTATACTTTTCCATACATATATCAATATTTTATCGTTTTAAGCTGCAGCCAGCTATGTTGCTATGTTCCAAAGAATGTTTTACTATTACTGCTTTAGTTTTTGAAACGTTTTTATGTTAATCTATTGTGTAGCCACTTTTTAAGCTGCAACATTTTAACGAAGCACCATTTGTTAATTATTTTAAAAGAGGATAATCAAAGCGAAACGCGAGCCACTCGAACTATGTATAGTCGTGTCATTGATATTGCGCCTAACCGAGATATTGTATATTACTATACTGCTAGTTCCATAAATATTGGATAGAAAATATTGTTGTGATTTATGATCATATCAAAACAAACTGAACTCTTGTAACTGTATGCTATGCATTGCTGTTGTAATCGTGTGCTAGCAAGACAATTGGCCAAATATATTATTATATCGAACTTAATAGTATTCCCCGGATGTTATGTGCATGTGTATAACCTCATGCACACAACTATGTATGCATAGGCCATCCATTAGCTCTTTAAATTTATATTCGCGTTCCCATTGCATTCCAATCAAATCGATCATAGTTTTTGCTACAATTGCTAATCATACTAGCCCCTTAGTGCAGTACTAAACTAATCAAAGTTGTTACACTAATACTACCCACATTCATATACATATATACATAAATCAAAAGCAACTTAAATCAATTGTACCATGTTAAATGAATCAAAAATAACTCAAGTCAGTAAAGCAGCGCGCTTACAAATTTTAAATTAAAAGTTTTCATATTTCAAATTGAAGTCATTGATGTTATACAATATGTACATATACATACATACTATCTATATACATGGTGTATGCATATAGTGTTTGCTTATCAAATTGTAAATTAAAAAGTGTTTGTATTTGTAAAGATTAATGTTACACTAAAGCGATTATTGATTGTTATACATTATACGAAAGTTTTCATCTGTAGCTAGGCGAATAAAACAAGAAATTGAAGTCATATTAAAAATTACTAATATATTCAAATTTAATCGTTTTCAATCTATGCTGTTTATTTTGTACTATTAGTCGGAATCGGATCAGATCATCACTCAGAAGGAACGTGTGAGTCGCTTCGTTGGACGCGACGCGGGGCGAAATTTTGAAATACAATTGTATCAGTGTGATATCACATGAGTCTGGAAACAAAATTTGGTTGCTTCTAGTTCTTATAGTCTCTGAGATCTATGCGCTCATCAGGACGGACAGATATGGCTCTATTGACTCGGCTTTTGATGCTGATCAAGAATATACAGTGATGGAAAAAATAATAGAAACGGCATGCGCATTCAAATTTGAAACCAAATATTTCATTTTTGGAGCAAATTGTTTGAATAAAAACAACTGTGCTTAGTTTCAGGATAATGGGTGTTTACTTTGGATTCTCTTTTGGGCTCCTTTCGTAAAAATTATAAGCTAGGTACACTAATTTGTAGGAAGATCACGTTTTTGTCTTGGAAAAAATAATAGAAACGCATTCCAATTTTGTTCTTATATTGTAATAAAACGGTTAAAATCGAATTATATAGGTAATATATTATCGCCAAAAGACAAAAGAAGATATGAAATACCTATTCCTAAGGATTCCGTTTTTGTTGTTGTTATTATTCGGTTCAGAATGGGTCGTGGAGTATATTGTAAGGATATTAAAAAAAACATATCCAAAATCTAGAAACTGAAGGCCCCACAAGGTCAGATGGTCACACACTTCGATTTACTACACAAAATAGCGAGACACACGCGTATGAAAGCCCGCAACATGGGTTCATTTCGACAGGCGCATTGTTCGAAAATCCAAAAAAAAATCCCTTTCTCTCGTTGATAGATCTGAAAAATTATCTTAAAGCACGGGTTAGTAGTCGTACTATAAGGAATAGGCTGATTGACGCCAATTTAAAAGGTCATATAGCTCAAAAAATATAATACTACTTTCCAAAAAAAGTTTAGAAACCGAGTAAATTTCGCGAAGGTGCATTTATGTCGTCCAAGTTACAAAAACGGGTTAAAGTCATATGAAACTAAGGTAAATGGGCTTATATTTGTAGGGGAACTTCATAAAAGGCATTTTAATACTACTTCTCACGACCCAGGTATTCTGTTAAAGCGGGTATGCATGGTGGTGGGCACATAATGTTGTGGGGATGCTTTATCCATTCGATTATAGGTCCAATAATTTGGATATAGAAAAAAATATGTGCCTCCGACTATGTAAATATACTCGACAGTATAATTCTGAGTAGGAAATACCATTAAAGTGGTAGTTCGATCAGGATAATGACCCGAATCACTCTTAAATGCTGACCAAGAAATGGTTCCTGGACAAAGAAGTTTCCCTGATGGATTGGCCTGATGGAATATCAGACCTTAATCCTATAGATCACCTTTAGGAGATCTTAATGAAAAGGACTGGTGGCTAAAGGACCAAAAATAGGAATAATTTTTGTCAAAATGTTATGTCCGATTGGTTCTCCATGGATCCATCCATTTATGACGAACTGGTGAAGTCCATAGGTCGCAGATTGGTCGAAGTCACTAAAAATCGCGGTGTCACATCCAAATATATAAGCTAAAAGCACTAAGCAAACAACACATAGAGGCGTCAAATCGACTAAAAACTGCCTGCATAAAATTTTTGGACGATTGGCTCCCAAGCCTTCGGGTCGGGAGCCGATAGCTTCGGCAAGCCACTCGGCTCTCTCCGGCTTGGCAGGAGCGCCTTTGCAGCTGTGTCGAATATAAACCGTGTGCATGTGTATCTATGCCTGTATTTGTGTCCTCTAACAACTTTAAAACCAAACTCGACCTTTTCAGGGCCGGATCAACCTCAACCAGGGCCTGGGCAACCATCAATCTGGGGCCCTCCTTTTTTACGTCAGTTCTTTCTTTTCATTTGAAATAAAAAATTACAATTAATCAAACAAACATTAAATGTATATGTTCATCAGTGGCTATTTATTTTTTATCAACTATTTGGAATTTTGTTTTTTTGCCCTAGGCCCTGTAATCCGGCCCTGTACCTATTCAGTAGTCGACTCTATTTTGTTGTGCTGCTTTTGTCCTCGTGCAACATTTTTGTATTGTATAGTTTTGTTTGACACAGTGAAGGTGTGCCGAGCTTCGCCCAAAAATTTTTTTCGATTTGACCCTTATGTGTTGTTTGCTTAGTGCTAAAAGTTAACCGGCTAGTAGGTAAACTTTTTTGAAGATAAAAAACTATTTTGTATAGCTTTAAGGCGGCCGTTTCTATTATTTTTTCCAGGTCCTAAAAATGAAAAAATGACTGTATAGACTATCAATCAAAATTATTAAACTTAAAAAATAAAAATTTTGACTAAAGAAAATTTTGAAAAATGAGAAAAAAAATTGTCGTTTCTATTATTTTTTCCATCACTGTATATACTTTATGGGGTCGAAAACGATTCCTTCTCTGCTTTGCACACATCAAGTTTGACCACATAACTCTTTTTGAGTACGGGTATACAAATAGAACCTCCATGGATTTCTTGATTCACAATTAATTTCCTTTTATTTTCCGAATGGAAAAAGATCTCCGATGGATATCGGGGCTTCGAAAGATATTATTTTTATTAGAATTCGAAACCAACCTTGAGAGATTGGAATAAATTTACATTATAGACAAACCAAAACGAAAAAGTTTCCTTTTTTTGGATAGCGAAATGTTTCCTAAATATCTATTGGCTATACAGACTAATTAAATATTGAATTTTTTTTTTAAATTAATTAAATTAAGGCATAAGTATAAAAACCAATCAAAGAAAATGTTGGGAATTTGTATTGTGAGAGGTTTCAGGAACCAACGCTTATAAGAGAAGACACAGGAAGCTTAAATGTAATGCCATATCTGAAAATATTTAAAGGTTACATATACTCTGAAAATATACGACAAAGCATATAATAAAACCTCAAATCGGTTAATTTTATAAGAGTTTATTTTTATTGAAACTTTACGATCATATCCAACTGCTGTTGCTGTTGTCTCCTTTAAAGAATTAGATACGACTTAGAGCGTGTTTTCTGGTTGTTGTCTCGATTCTCTATTTATAGCAAACTTACGGCACATATTTGTTTGTTTGTTTTTTTTGCGATTACATATTCATGTAAAGTTGCACTAAACTAAAGAAAAACCCTCGAAAAGTTGTTGAACTTGGAAATTTCAATCTCTTTTCAGATGATGCCTCTGATTATCTATTTCCCACTTACATTCAGTATATTTGTTTCTATATATACTCGTAATTATACATATTTAAAGTGTATTAATTTGCAAAAATATCTATTGTTATACATATATGTATGTAGTCTGGTTTAAAAGAACGCCTAACGTACAGTTGAAGGATAAACTTCACCTTCGATAAACATGCACTTATGTGGGTATATCTCAATCTAAACGATTACTAGTACGAGTATGTGGGGAGGCTTCCATCGACATAAGCAATTCAAACGTAAAGTTTGTTCAAAAAACAAGCAACAAAGAGTAACAATTATTAAAGTAATGAACATTTAAGCTACAATTTTAATGACTGGCCGCAGCCTTAAATAAATTTGCATTAAATATTTGATTTAATTTCATGTAAAATGCTTACAAATTAATTGTACAATGTGAAACAAGGCCATGTACGAGTATGTAAACGAAGCGGCAAAGCTGCTCGAAATGGTTCATTATAATATTTAGAGTGTCATGATTCACGATGTTCCATGTTCGTATTCCTCATTAAGGTCCTGTGACAAGCGTGTTTTTGGTCCAACATTTTGGCCACGTTTACGAAGATGTGTTGCAGCGGTTGGACGCCAATTTTTGTATTTAATGACTTACGGATCAACTTACTTATAGGTATTATAAATATTTTATTTAAAATGCTAGAAAACACAAAAATCATTAGCTGTGGATTTTTTTACTTCATTTTTATTTTGATTTTTTCTTGTTTGTTTTATTTTTAGAGTAATCTTAGATATTCTTGTTGGTTTTATACAAAAAATCAACAAAAATGGTCAAATTATAACTAAAGCAAAAATTTGTTTAAAAAAAAGGATCAACTAAAAGAATGAATCGAATTGATTGGAAATTACTGAAACTCAGAAAACTGATAATTGCATTGCTGCGTCTATATGTATATATTTTGTTGTTGATTTCACATTCCTCCACTTTTCATTCTCATTTATTTTTTTTCGTTCGTTAAAAACTTAAAGACACTTGGACAATGTATGAAACTTCTACTAGTTACTGTTTCTGTTGCTGGTTGATAAGTTGTTTGGGTTGCTCTAACTTTGATTTACAATTATCGATTGATGTAGATTGCAATTATACAATTAATATGTAAACGTTGCTGATAGCTTTGTTATTTATTTATGCCTGGATGAATATTAAAACCATTCAAATAATGCTTAATAAATAAATAAACATGCTGCTGTTGCTGCTCCTGCTGCTGTAGTTGTTGCTAGTGCGGTTTTTTTACTTGTCCTTGTCAGACTCGGCAGCAGCCACGGGCTTTTTGTTGCCAATGGGTATGGCCACTCGGATCCTACGGAAAGAAGATATTTTTTTAGATTTTCAACTATTTCTGTCGACTCATTCCACACTCACTTATCGGTAATCTCTGTCAATTTGCTGCGCACCAGGTCCAAGTAGGTGTCGATCGATTGTTTGTTGTTCTCGTAGACCTTGGGCAAGGTAAACAGCGAGACAAAGGCTATACAAAGGAAAAGTAACTAGTTAGTAACTTTACAGATACAAAATTCTTGAGGATGAACCTACCCAAGATGACCAGAGTCATGCCATTGAACCAGGCACCAATGTAGGTGAAGACCCACAGGATGACGCCAAACTTGATCGAATCGATTAAATCCTCAACTAGAAACAGACGCCTCAGCTCAGCGGTGAAGCCATTGATATGTGCCACAGCAACGCCGGCAATGTTCTGTACCTTCTCCTGCGACAGCGTCAGGTCCAGCTCGAGGTATTCCCTTCAAAAATGAATAGTACCATAAGTAAGGGACAGTCCACTCACAGGCAGTCTCTACTCACTTGAAAGGATGTCCATCGCTGGTCTTTTGTACGGCCTGTGTCACCGATTTATAGATTCTGAAGGCGACGGTGCCGAAAAGGGCCAGAAGCGACAAGTACGCAAATACGCTGATCACGGAGAAGCTGGAGATGGCCACCAATGTGATCAGGCCGGCGCCGAACACAATGCCGGATTTTTTCACATCGCGCCAGTAGATGAGGGATTCCACTGTGAATGTACAGAAAATTTAAAACTTGTTAGTTACAGTCGTATATGAGTTGTGTCTTCGAATACTTGAGGATCGCTTGTTAGGGAAAAATTCTTCGTTAAAAATACTTCGGATATATAGGTTACAAATTTTGGCATATTTTCGTTTGGATCTGAGGATCGGTAGCCGAACTATAGTAACAGTTCTGGACATAAGATGTAACTCCACATTGTTTGTCCTCTCACTTCGAAAAACATTTTCTATGTCTTTACTTTCTTGGACCAACCTTTTTAGGTAGACAGGTCCGCCCAATGGACTGTATTGAAAATATTTCTAAATTATTATCTGATTCTCTTCCCATTCTCCCATTCAATATTGTATAAAAAAATGTGCGATAAAGTGGACTGTAAATTCTAAATACACACGAACACACGAACAGATACACACGAACACACACACGTATTTTCATTCTATATCATTTCGGCAATTATGCAATCTCTGAGACACTCGTAAATAGACGATTCTTTTGCACTTTTAGCGCACCTCTCGGGGCCCCCAACTGTCTAGGTGGTAATTATTGTTAGTATTTGCTCGACAACATGCAACTAAGCTCCCTTCTCTTCACCCATTGCACACCCTGCGCATCCACCCCCTTTGCCAACCCTCTTCCTGGGTCACTCACAAAATTTCGTCGACATTTCGTTTTCGTTTATTTTTTGGGTTTTTTCTGTGGATCGTTCGCAGTGCGCGTTCGACATTCGTTGCCAAGTTTTGAACACTAGAGAAATATTATTTGGCCGATTCCCTCCAAGAAGAAGAAAATTGTCCGGACCCAGCAGGAAAGCACAAAAGAAAAAGAGCACAAGCAGACAGGCAAGAAGAGAGCGCGTATACGAAGAGTGGGAGAAAGAGGAGAGTGTGTGGAACGGAAATGAAATGAAACATTTAAGAATCGATTTTATCTCATGGATCCCATGCTGTATTCTGTGTAATACACAGTGTGTATCTTCTCCATTCGAATTCATTGTTGCTGTTGTTGTTTTTTGTATTATAACAGTTGTACCAACTTTTTTCCTTGTCCGAGAAGATATATGTTAAGGTATAGCTGTTGTCAACCACTATCCCCATAAACTTAGAGCGTTAGGATTTAATAGAATTCGGCAATTTAAATTTGTTTTTTGTTTATTTTTTTCTGTTATATTCCTTTGCGATTCTGGAGTATACATAGATATAAATAGTATTAGTATATTAATGTTCAACAACGATCAAAAATAATTAAAATTCCCAAGTACTTTTCTTAAAATGAGAACTTGGTTTTAATATATCTCTTTCGAATTTTTGGAAATGCCTGACAGCCAGATAGCTCCCGAATCAGCTTAAATCCAATATAAATAGATATCTGTATAGGCTACAGCCAAGTAAATAAGTAAAACCCTCGTTGAGAAAACTAGTTTTAGGCTCGGGCTAGTTTTTTGGGTGACAGCTAGACAAGATCTAGAATTGATTATGCAAATATGATGGAAATAAATTAGAAAGGAGACAATGATGAGATGGCAGCAAAATACCTATCAACCACATGTAGACCTTAAATTGGGTTAAGCTCTCTGAGAAAGCGCTCTCACACATGGGAGAAAGTTTTCCTCTTTAACTCCGTTCTGCTATCAATTGAATAAAAAAAAGTTGTTACAATTGCAACAAAGATTTTCAGTTTCAAAGAGATCGAAGCCCCAGAGAACTGGTTTAGGTCGCCTTCAAACGGGTTTGCGCCGAAAGTGAAGTGCTGAGGCCCACGATCATGATGATGCAGTCACAGCAGGAGTTCTTCTTTTATATGGATATAAAAAAACCAGCTGGAACGTCTATAGCGACTATAATTCGACTGTCGGATACTTAATAAACAGATAATTTTTTTTATATTATTAGAACACGAGTGGAAATGGGAAAACAATCTGCTAGAAACATACATATGCTCGAATAAAACTTACGTTTGACTTAATTTTTTCTAGTTGGATAGGCAATAACCATACTTCGATTAGGAAGTGGCAAAAGAAGGAACCAATTTCATGTACTGCTAGGATCTTCCCGATCAAGGTGCTTAAACGGATAGACGGACTATGATCGTATCCTTTGCATATGCACACCTAAACGTACACACATACCCCTATGCCTTACTATTGCGGGGTATAGGATTTTCGACTGCATAGATAAGACTCTCCAAGTCTGATAGCATTGGAAAAGTCACAATTCTGATATTACAATATATGGCAGGCATACATATGCATATTGAAAATAGCAAGCTTTGATTAATTTATTTTGATGATGAGTACAAAATTTTTGGTTGAAGTGCACAACGTGGCTGACAAAAAAAATACAGCAACAAAATGTATAAAATATTTGCGCTTGCAAATAAATTTTATACAAATTTGGGACTGGAGCTGAACTTTTGATGAGAGCGGGTGTTATTTACAGTCATTTCATTTTACTGCAAGCCCTATATAAGTTGGAAACGATCGAACTATTTAAATATATCTTATCTGCAGCTGCCGTAGAAACGATCAATCTGCAAGGGTAACTAGTAATTCGGTCTCTTAAGTTGGCCTTTCATTCATGTTTCATTCGAATTTCCTTTCGGTTTTTTGTTTAGCCACGTTGGCGACTGCGCTGTCGCATGCTGCTGCTGACGTAGCCAGCAATCTCAGCGCCTGCTCAATAAATATTTCAATCAGCGCCTCGCGCAGATAAGACCCTCCTCTGATCGTTGTTGTAGTTGTTTAGTGTGCCAAAAGTGGACAACGTGGACCAGACCGAACACCAGGCACATGATAAGGTGCCTCTGCTGGGGAGGAGAGGAGGGAACTCTTATTACCTGGGCCGCGCTCGGGCAGCGACTGGAAGTTGCCGTTGGAATTGTTGCGTGAGTAGCGCTTGCTGCCGCCTGCCATTTTCCTCTGTTACAGTTACAAACGCCTGGCGCCAAAATGTATACAAAGATTGGGGTTTGGGTTTCGGTTTTTCGCGTGTCTAGCTTTAATTATAGCTAAAAAAACACTTAGTTGGTGTAAACTTCACACACGAACAAGCACACAATAGCACACGTACACGACGATGCTGCCGACCGTCTGATACGAGCTCCGTTAAAGAACTGGAAGAAGTTGGAGCAGAAAACAAACCAACGAGCAAGCCCCCAATTAGCCAGGCAAGAGAGAGAGAGAGACGGCGTATGCAGAGAGAGAGAGAGAGAGCGCAACGTAGGCGGCGGCAAACCTGTTTTCTGGAATGGCAGAGAGAGACAGAGCACAGCAAAGCTCCTCCAGACAGGCAGAGAGCGACGATCCGCATTGAAAGTAAAAGATAGCGCGCATTAACAATAGCAACAACAAAAGGCGAATGCGGGCGCATCGAAGGCAGCGACAGCGACAGAGGCAGAGGCAGAGAAATATGTCAGCAACGTGTCAACGTCAACATCGAACTTGGAGCCTCTTCAACATTGCCTTACGTTCGGCGTATGTACTGCTTTGCGATTTAATATGAATCATGGATCCGAAGCGTGACCAGCTATGGCGATATGGTGGAACGCGTCGTGGCAACTTCCCTCAGCTTTAATCAATAAATTAAATATGTGCATATGCACTCAAAACGCAGCATAGGCGGCAGTTCAATGCACTGTTGATACTCGTAAAAACGGAACTGCTTGTTTTGGAACTTTTATCTTCCATTCAAGTCAAGAGTGCCAGGGCCAGTGCCATGTGCAATGTGAGTAGATTTGGTCAAACACATTCCAGAACCCGGTTTAGAACGCAATAGAAAATGTTTTTCAAGCATTGAGAAAACGGTAAAGGTGACATCATGGTAGAAACACCACCTTTGTCCTCATCCGCCTTTTTCCCCACAAAGCCCACCCCCAACATTCAGTTCTAACGCAATCTGACATTTATTTTGCGTTTTTGGCGCGTTTGAATGAGTAAGCTTTGCTTACATGATATCATGCCTGCCACCAAACCAATAGCCAGAGAGTGAGAGAAACAGATGAAAGCAAAAAGATAGGGGAAGGCAGAGAGAGAGATAGAGAGAGCGGGAACTTTGCTTCTGACATAATTCGCTAATGTTGTTAAATAAAAAAAAATACAATCATTTTCTGCACCTGACATTGTCAGAAAGGCTGCGAAATTGCATAAGCAGCAATAATCAAAATAATTAAAAATCAGCAAAAACAAAAAGGAAACATAAAAACTTAGAGAGGAGACCCAAAAATCGCAGGGCACATTCGTTGCAGAGCCAAAGAACACTCCGCCCGCAGTGGTTTATTCGGTACTTTCGATATATATTTGATCAATAATATAAGAAGGAAATATGTATGTATATACTCTCTTCTAAACGTTCCCAACTTCTAAGAAAATTAATACTACCTCCTTCTAGGGTATTCAAGAAGCAACATGACACATCGCTCTACGCATGGGTTCCCTTATCATTATGTGTGCGTTGTCAGGAGGAGGGAAATGAGTTGGAGGAAATACCCCCTTCTGAATGCCACAACGTGGATTATAATAGTTTTATGACCTAGCATTTTTCGTATGTTTGGGCAAACTATTTCCAAGTCTAGACGCTTATCAGATCTAGAGGAGGAATAACTATAGCAACTGAATATGCAAATGTTCGCTCTCGTTTTTGTTATTCGCTAATTTTCGTTTAGAATTGACAAAGCAAAGTTCCGATGAAAGCAGAAACCAATCGGAGTTGGATAGAAAATCACGTACGATGGGACTAAAAGATACAATGGAGCCTCAACTTAATAAGAGAGAGGAGGAATGAGGAACGCGAGGAAAAGTTATCTATCGTTCTTTAAATATGAGCTTTTATACTTTATGCTCTTATCGTGGCTAGAGGCTTTCGTCTGTCATAGAGGCCGAACTAAAGCACCCTTTCCCATACTTTTCTTTCTGTACGTTTCATACGCTTATTTTTACATGTTTCTACGATTCTCAACAGTTTCCCTTAGACACGAAAAAGAATATTTATAAATAAATTATAGCTGCAATTAGAAACAACGCACAGACGGACTGAAAAAATAGTTTGAGAGAAAGATAGAGAGAGGGAAAAGAACGAGAAAATAAAAGAAATTTCCTCTGGGGAAATTCCTTTTTTTTCGGCTGGCCATGCGGTGTCGGGGGCAACGCCAAAAGCCCTGTCCACTTGGTGGAAGTACATATGGGTAAAGATTTCTGGCATACTTACACGACTCTCGATTGAGAGGCAATTCTTTAAGTTCGCCGATCGTCTGCAGCAGACCTTGCAGTGTTTCCAGAGCAGATGCCATTTCTTGTGTGTATTATTGGAAAATAACTCTTTATATGGCTAATATTCTATCACCAAAGCTTTCCTACTGACTGCAATAGAGAAGACAAGGAGAGACAATAAAGCGAAAGTTCCCTCAACACACTGACGCGAGCGATTCACGGATCGAGGAAATGCGAATGCAACGGCGGGCATTAACATTAACCGTAGAATGGCAACTGAAACGACTCGCGACGATCCAATCCGAACCGGCAATCGATCGACCTAGACAAAAGCGCCTCCGAAAGTTCCTCGCACTCGGAACTGATATGAGAATAATATAGCATGGCTACCATACACGACTCACGGCGACGGCGGACGGTAGCGTGGCCGACCGCAGTGACTGTCAAAGATAATGGGACTAGATTTTTATTATCATTTCTGCAGGATTTATTTACCACAGTCAACCTTCTCTAACTCGAATTACGTTCGGCCATCTGGGTTAATATTATTATTTAATTATTTCTTGACTTAATTATTTACTTATCATTTTTATTTTATTTTTTTTTTAGTTTTAAAATCGAAACCAAATCAGAGCACAGCTAAGAAGGGAAATCAGAGATTTGTCTAGTTCTGTACATATAGACTTTATTTAGGTGCTACAACTGCTCTTCAAACACTAAACGACCGGAATCTGTACAGCTTAACTGAAGTTTAAAGATAACTTTTTGTCCATTTAGGCTTAAGGGGATGTTCGCGTTAGAGAAGTTTGACTTTATTTGGCGCTACTATAGTGCTTTATAATGCGTGCTCGTCTCAATATGCGTTCGCACATATGTATGTATATTTTGTCAGAGCGTTGGGGCACCTATCCAAGTTATATAATTAGAAAAGACCGAGAAATTCCGCGGCGTTTCGCGAGCGTCAGAGAGGGGTGAAGAAGACAAGAAAGGCAAGAACTTCCACGGCAATGACAAAGACAAAGTTTCGGATCGGTGTTTCTGTCAGCCCCAAGTGCAGGTCAGCCAGCCGAGGAGTTCAAACAGCTGACAGCAATCTGTGGCATGCAACCAACGCACTGAAATACACACAGATACTCGAAATGAAGCAGCGTTTACCCGATGTCGTTTTCGCGTCTCGTACTCGTTTTCGATCTCGATCTCGTTGCCGTCTCTGGGGCAATGTGACGTTGTCAAAGTCCGTACATCAACTAAATACTAATTGTATTTCAGATGCGCTGAGCTCAGGGCAGGGCGCACATAGATACACTCGCACACTACACTACACTACACTACACAGGCAAACGCACGCCAGCAGACAGCACAAACACATGCAGAGCAGACAGAAGGGACAGGGACACGACATAGGGGCTGTGACTGCGGATGGGTCCCCCGTCCCTCTCCCTCTACCAATGGTATATATTGCAAATAGAACGGGTCAGAAGAGTCCGTACAAAAATGAGAGAGAGCGAGGGTGCACTGTGTGTGGATAAAAGGTGAGGCAATCCCTCTCTCCCAGTCGCACGTTACAAACTGTAAATTATTAAAAATACATATAACCAGTCGAAACGTTTGAGTCGATGGGAAGGGAAAAGGGATAGGATTTGTAGATTTCGAGTACGAGTCACACTGTGATAGAGCTAGCGGTGCAGAGAGAAAAGAGCTTTCTATTGATACCCGTACCTCTTTAGTCTTGGCGTTACAGGTATACATATAGTACATATTCCGTCTGAGCGCTCCCTGAGAGTGTCTCACCTCATAGTTCATACACTTTGGGTGCAACGCTTGGGTGAGTGTGTTTATTGTCAAGCAGCACACATTTGTTGTGGCTGTTAATGTAGTTGTCGCCTCTCACACACATCCACACGCAGTCCAATGCAGTTTAGGTAGCGGCTGCTCGGACGGATTCGAACATGTCACTGCATGCAGCGCCAACAGGTACCCGGGGAAAAGGGAAATGGAAAGGAGGTAGAGTGTAAAGACGTACACGTGATGCTCTGACAGGGTCTCTGCCAGGGTTGCGGCTCTAATTTTCCGAATCTGTTTGCCTGACCCGTCGGAACTGGTTTTATTTCAACTACAGTGAAGCTTCTTTGCGAGAAGATGAAAGGTACATATGTATATCACCTTTAACACAGTCGAATTTCCCACACCATAGATCCATAGAGTTCGATAATTTCACTGATATAGCGGCAAATATTTCATACCTAAATCATTTTCATTTGTATTATTTAACATTATTTTCCATTATAGGCCTCCAAAGTCGGGATCCACTGTAAGAGCCAAGAGCTAAACTGCTTGACGACCCAGTGCAGCCCACGTCGTAATCTTTAAATGTTAAACCGCACAACAGCAACAGAACTACATACAACAACGACAACAAATGTCTCAGACACTTAGAAAAAAAGCTAAAATTAGCAGGGAACTGTGAACGAACCAGTCGACGACGCTTTTGCGAAGCAGTGCACACTGCTTATCGTTAAATTTAAATTGAAAAGTTTCTTTTTACATTCGTGACACATCACGAGTTTGCCTGATAAAATCTGACGTCAGAGTTAAAGGAAATCGAAAGCTTTTCGGAATATATACGTATGTACAATGTACATATGACTTGCACTCTTTTTATCTTTTTCTTTGCTTTTCAGACTAGTTATCAAAAGGAACGGGCGTTAAGTCATTTTGCGCTTATCATTCCTATGAGCTTTGTTGCTAATTTTGTTTTTGCACTTGACCGCAAATTTTTCGCACATGGAATGAGATTCTGTCTTCTTTTTGGCAAAAAATTAGCAAAGCTAGAAAAAATATCGTTGATGATCTAATCGGTTTGCCTGGAACTTTATATATTGAGTGTATACATAAGATACATAAGTATGTACATGTATATATATATGTAGTAGACATACAAAACGGGAACTTGCTTTATTGATGTCGTTCGCGGGCCGTAAGCATTTCTCTTTGGCCGATTTCTCATTTTGCATTCAACAAGAATTTGCTAGAAAGAACTAAAGCCTGGTGTATTAGATTATTATTCATATTAGTTTGTCGGTCTACCTTTATGAGTCACTGTACAGTGAAAGCTACCTTGGACGTACCGCTGGTTGGGATTGGTCCCATTAAATAAGTCTAAGAAACTGAACTAGCAGATATTAATCATTATTCTTAACGCTAGACTAATTATGTGAAAATACATCGCTTATATACATTTCATATTCAGCCGCCTGCGCTTGCTTGACTGGCTTTCTTTCACGCCCAAGAATGCTAATGTGGGCCGCCGCCTCTTGGAACGAGTGGAGTGCTCACAGTGGGCAGTCCACAGCGAAAAGCACTCGAGATCCGGACAAGCCCAAATTAGGCATTGTACTCCCCAGTCAGAGACGGGCGGGCGGGTGGTGGCCATAAAGCCACAGGTTCATGTTTACCCACTCGAAGAAATTATTTCTCGCCAATAAATGGAAGGAAAGAAGCGAAGAGAACATTTTTGCAAAGTTTGGAATGGTTGGTGGGGTGGGGGTCAATTAAAGTACATACATACTCTTCAAATACGGATTTGGTGTTCTGTATTTTATCAAGAAATAATTATTCATGCAGCTCAAGCCGCCAAGACCTCGTTTCTGTCAGACAGGCAAAGAAATTTGCCTTTGTGATGAGAATTTGAATATCAGTTATATATGTATACTTAAAGTGGAGCAGTCTATTAAGATTTCAGATGAAAAATGTATAAACAGACCAATCAATGTTTAGGACAACAACATTTTACGTCTAAATATGTATGTACACTCTTTTGAAAGATCATCTTAGAATAATTTATCAGCCTTATATTGTATTCATATAATCTTATACATGAGGAGAGATAAATACTCAAAAGTACAAATATTCTTAATTTAAAAACGAATCAATTAATGTATCTATTTATTCTTAATTGTATTCAGGAATTTCAAAGCAAAGTGGATTCTTCTATCGATTTCACAATGCTAACAAAAATGTAATCATCTACGAATTCTTATTCTCTGTTACTAACCAGATCGACAAAGATCGAAGTGCACGATTATGGTGGGAACATTTTGTCATCGAGTCCAAAGCTCAACAGACAGAGACAGCCCTACAGACAGAGGCAGACTAAAGCGCAAATTAGTCATAACAAGAGTAAATGATTTTCGTAGCCATAAGCTGAAACTAAATGAATATACCATATGCATAGGGAAAGTGCATGCTTAGACGAAGCTCCGATTGCATGCGGCGCCCCATCCTGTACCCTTCTCCTGCTCCAAACAATCCAACAGCAGACGCGCCATATCAACTTGCAATTTATAGTTTGGGAAAAGTTTTTTGTATACGGAATGGAGTTCGCTTAGCATGCGAGCCGATTACGGTTACAGCTCTCGTTCGCCGCTCCAGTGCCAGTCTTTTGCGACGACTAATTACAACGCGACTGGGCAGGGAGGGTAGGGTACCTCTGGGTAGGTGTAGAAAGCTATTTAGCTACCCCTTGAATGCAAATGCAAAACGGATAAAAACCAACCCCAGAGGTTCCAGATAAAACTTAAAGATTTCATTTTAACAAGTGGAAAATGCCTTTCCCTTACAGAGTATTAAAGTTAAATAAAAAGCACGTAATATTTTATACACACACATATGTAGGTATGTACGTTATAGCCAAATTTGAAAATGCGCTAAGGCATAACATGCGTTCGGTTGTCTATGGATTGTGGGATATTTCAGGAACAATATTTAAGCTGAAAAGCACAATCGCACACACTCGAAAGGATATGCGGAATAATGTGGCATACTTTCTGGCGCACTACTTCCGCATCCCCCAAGGCGCCAGCAAGTGGTGCACATCAACAACAAAAACAACACCAAGAATTTCCAGAACAATAAGAGCTCAAAGCCTGGCGCATACTTGTGGGTATATCAAAAACAGGAAAAACAAAGCACAGCGAGCGACAAAAAAAACCGGAGAAAATGAAAATGGTAACGGGGGTGGCTCGATGACATCATAACGCATATTGACAGACAGCCAGACATGGGCGCCATTACCGCGATGCCGCTTGTACAGTCGTCACATTACCCATTCACCGATTTTACCCAGTACTACGTATTTATGGTCAAGCGGCGAGGGTGGGGTGCATACAGTTTGAGAGCCACTTCACCACTTACCTTGCGGGTGCAGACGTTCGGGCTTGAACCAGGCATCTGCAAATAAGCGATTGATATATTGATTTTCGTTAGTTAGCGGTTAGTTAGGTGGGGTGCAGAAAAAAGGATGGAAAGATATACACAGATTTAAGGCGTGCAGGGGTTGTGTGCTACATGCAAATGCGCTCTAAGAGGTATGGTATTAATGGGAAAGAAATGGTCAAAAGGATAGCAGTATAAGCAGAGCAAGCATATTAAAGCAGACACCAATTTGGAACATTTTTTCGCATACAATTGTTCAATAAATATAGCTAGATACATAAGTATGTACTTATAGTATTGGAAGCTCTATTGGGCGGACACACAGGCACAAGAAAAGATATGTCCGCCCCACAGAGATAGTCGATGGCTTCAATATATACACATGTATATGACTACAAAATGAGGTCCCTCCACAAGGAAGCTTTCCCTGCATACACCATATACATATTATACAATCTATAATTCAGATCTAACACATACGCCATACCAGAGTTGTCAGAGGTTAGTTTTGTTTTTGCCGTTTTTCACCGTTTCGGGGTGAGTTTTTCTTTTAATGCTAATGGAACTTACTCGGATCGAGAATGGAGCAAATGAATGGGCGCTGCTTGCACACGCCATTCTGTCCGGTTTCGCCAATTGCAGTCATTATTTATTTATCTACTAAAATGTAGTGTTTTTATTTTATTTCAAAATCGTTATTTTTTGTGCACCCACGAAAGGAGTTCAATTTTTCCTTTTCCTTCTGTATACAAAAATGTCCGGTTTTATTTGATTGTTGTTGTTGATTGACACGAATAGCGCTACGCAGCGACCGAGAGAGGGATATTACGACGTTACGATAATACGCTATAAGAATTTCTTAGCTTCCGTGTGACGGCTTCACGACGCGTATAGAGACTGAAACGTAAAACGGAGAGAGCTTCATCCCAAAGCATGCCGAAGACCGAAAAGGACAACCCTACGTTTGCCTAAAGCGCTCGCGCCGTGAGAGAGCCAGCTCCGGCTCCGAGCCATGCCCACTTTCCACCTTATTAAACCTGGTATGTTGCAATGTAAAATCAATGACTGGGACAACCCTAAGGGTTGAGAAACCCCTCATAGCCCTGAACTCTGCTCCGCCTTTGGCTTTAGCTTTATCTCTGGCTGTGGCTTTGGCGGAGAAAGCTGCGACTTGGGGCAAAAGTTTTCCCGTTCATCGATTTCACCCGCTGCAGCTGACCCTTGGAGACTTTTCCTGGTGTAGACTTTGCTCCAAGTCGTTGGATCTGGCGCATGCGCCGCCTCAACCGAAACTTTTGTTTTTGCGGCTGTTTTTGTTGGGCCGGAAATTACCAGACGGCGACAGATGTGGGGGTGCGGTATGTGTATGGTGCAGCCAAATTGCAGATGCTGTTGCTCCACCCACCCCCGAATCCCACTGCTCTGCCCCGCCCTTGGTATGTTATTGCGTGCAGTGTGAAAATTAGATAGGAAATCAATCAGCGAGCACGAATACGGGCAACGCACTATTGGGATACGTATATTGCCCCGAGGGGGTTGTTATGGTCTCTATTGGATTGTCCTTGTTCTTCCTGATAAATATCTCACGTTGGCTGCTGACCAACTTATGTCACAAGAATTGACGCATTCCGAATGGGATGTCAAGCGGGGGAAAAGCTACCTAATGGCCCAGTTCTGAGGAAATCAATATGGGGAATAGGAGGAAAATTTCAGATTCGGGGCTTATTTTATCTTTGGAGGCATCTTAAGCGTAATATAGTCCTATTCAAGATGATTTTGATTTGTATTAGATTTATTTAGATCAAGTAGTGCATGCAAAAAGCTAACGAAAAAATTTATAAGTTCAATTCGATTTAACGCTGTCTTTTGAGGTTAGGTCTGCTTAAGTCGTAGTTTCTATGTACATAATGTACATTTGTTTGATAGAGCGACTTTTGTATTTTTCAACTTGATCAACCATCCATGTGGTCTACTTAGACCTTTTACACAGAGCACACTCGACTCCGTCGGTCGACTTAATCGTCACAGCGTGGGAGATGCAATTAACGAAAAATACTTTAAAAATCGAACAGAAACAATACACTTTGTTTGCACAGTTATATTTTCACCCGATATATGTACATATGTATATACATATATATACGTATTTGAACTTTCTGTTCCACCAACGAAAATCAATAAAATTAAATGAAACTTATGTTCCCGTTCTGGATTGGGATATTATTAAACGATTCACGAGCATAGTACCGTGGATGTGGGCTGCCAATGAACTACAGCATTAAGCAGAATGCGCCGATAAAGCAGAGAAGATAAGGTGAACGAGGAACAGCAGAGAGAGAGAGTGGATGCTAAGCTTCAGTCAAGCTGCAGTCACACAAAGGGTGAGAGAAAGAGTATGCTGGAGGGATAGATAGCGTTAACGAACAAAGGAAACAACTAAAGCTGAATACTAGTAACGCACCATACAATACCCATTTTACAAAATTGTTTTCAGTGTGCTGAAAGCAGTTTCCCCATGAATTTGTCTGCAATATTTATCCAATCTGATGAGTACTAAAATTGTAGACGGGATGCTTTTCTGCAACAGATGGATATGGATGGACATACCATGTTCTGCACAGAAATACTCTATATTTATATACATATGTATATTAGTAATGGCTGTAACAGAAGTCGAAACGATTACAATACGCCCTTGTACTCGCCAAGTACTGGGTACGAAAATAAATCCAAATCCCAAACGAAATCAATGGCAAATTGGAATACAAAAGAAAACGCGGAATAAGTGGCGGGTGGGGGATGTGTAAAGACAAAAGAGCAACAACAACTCACATTGTACATATGCATTTAAATTCTAGTAAAAATAGCCGCATAATCATTCCACAAAAGGGATGCACAGACTGCAGCCAGATCTGGTCAGAGGCCCAGGCGTCGATGGAAAATACTAATTGGAAAAATGTTTTTTTGTAGACAGGGCATGTACACATATACATACATATGTACATATTTGCGCAGTGAGGCGCACTAAAAAAAAGAGTAGACCAGAGCAGCCCATGAGTGGGATGGATGGACTTGAATGGGAAAAATTGGATAATCCATGGGTCTAATTGGTGAAGAGGGAACACGAATAGTAGTAGAAAAATATTTCTAAATAGTAGCAGGTTTTTCAGGCAACTAACCATATTCTGCAGAGCTGTGAGTGCCGCAAATTGCTTTAATGGACAGCAAAGCCAAAGCGTAATACAAAAACTAAAACAATAAAAAAACACTTAAATAATGTGAAATATGAGCGGGCATACGAGGTACGTCAATGAACGCAGAGAGCGGGAGACGAGCCATTTAAAGAGGTGAATGTAGGTGGAGGAGGTCGGGTGGATGACTGTCCCACAAAGCAGCTGATTCATGCCGGTGGAATATCTAGAACAATTGTGAAACTAATTGCGAGTGCTTTCATTCCAGGGATTGCTGATATTAATATATGTATCTGCTCAGATTTTTGTCATAGCATGGTATAGTTATATCTTCTATAAACCGAGTTATATTATTTTAGCATTTAATTTATAAGCTTACAAGGATTACAAGGATGTCATTCATCTGATTAGAATAATGGTATTATCGGTTTTTCTACTGATTGACGTGATCAATTCTGCCAAATTTACTAACAAAGACTAGAACTACATTTAATACACATATGCATGCATCGACTATTAAATAACAACAGTTTGTCACATTTATTAAACTTTTATTGATTGAAACATTGCAGAGCAGAATTTTTCCGTAGAATTTGTTGTTTAATTTTTTAATATTTGTTGGATTTTTAATAAAAAAACGTTTATATTATGGGTAATGTAGTATGTATTTTTAATGTATTCAAAGTGATTCAATTGAATTGAAGAGTACTGCCCACTTCGACGAGCTCTACTTTATTTTATCCACATTTTCTATATATGTATGTACGTGCATATGTATTTATGAAAATATATACTATATATACACATCATTGAATGAGCGTGAATCACGCGCCATCCGATGACGATCGACCATGGTAAGGTCGTCGGAGCGGATGAAGCTGCTTCCAGACAGAGAGAGAGAGAGATTAGCCCCGAGAAAGTAGATACACGTTATCCACTCACACTCCAGTGGGAATCTTTGATATCAAATAACTTTGAGGCGCGATATAAAATACTTTTAATACGAGAACACTCGGTGGCGATGACATCATGAGCAAAGTGAGCAGGGAGAATAACACGCCAAAGCAAAAGCCGCAAAGAGAGCGGCGAATGACTAACAAAACGCACAAGTTGGAAGAGGAGAGGGTCAGGAGACGGGGCGGAGGCAGGTCCCAACTGGGATGCAAGGTGCGGTCGCAGGATACAAAAAACAACGACAACAGCAACAACAAAGCAATACTCTACTAAAAAAACGGTGGAGCACAAACTAATTCGAAAGTGGAAAAATCGAACTGTATTAGAGTTCCAATATGTGCTGACACTTACCCAGTCCATATTTGTAGAAGATCTCCTCCACGGATACAATCTTTGGCTGAAGCTGCGATTTGGATGCCGGTGCGGGCACAGCTGGTGCTGGCCTTGGCTTGGGCGTCTCCACTTTGGGTGTGGGTACGGCAACGGGCTTGGGCGGCTCCGGTTTCGGTTCTGCTTTGGGCGCACCTGTTACACGCGGTTTGAAATCCTCCTCGTCGTCCAGATCGGTTACCAGAGCGGCTGCTGATACAGCTGCTGGAACCGGGACAGGTGCTGGTGCTGAGGCTGGAGCTAGGCTCACAGCGTGTGGTGGCACTGGAGGAGGAGTCACGACGGGCGGTGTGACTATGCGCTCCTCCCGGAAATCGCTCAGCAAATCCTCGGAGGAGATGAACTTCTCGTTGTCCTGCTCCTTGAGAGCATCCACAATGGGCTTCTTGGCCGGCGACGGTGTGTACGAAACGGACGGCGACTCTGTATCGGAATCCTTGTTACCCACGGCGGCAGTAGCGGAGGTCAGGGGAGCAGCTGGCCTGCCTAGGAAGTCATCATCGTCATAGAAATTGGTGTTCGCCGGAGCCGTGGGCTCAAAGGGTTGCAGTGGGGCCGCGGGCTTCTCACTGAAGCTGCCCAGCAAGTCCTCCTCATGGACATGGGCATCAGGAACTGCAGTCGTAGCAGCGATATCCTTAGCAGGAGCAAGAGCTGGAGCCGGAGCTGCAGCAGATGTGGGAGCAACTGCGGCACCCCCAAAGAATCCTCTTTCAGCGTTCATAAAGTCGCTGGTCAGGTCGCTGATGCCCTGCTTGGCGCTCTGGCCGGCATCCTTGAGAAAATCGTCGAATTCGTCCGTCTTCTGGGCGAACTTGGCGTCGAGCTGCTCTTGCGCCTCCTTGGCCCCGGCGGACATGCGCTGGACGAAGGCCTGGGGGTCACCAAAGTCCAGGTTCTTCTGCTCGTTGGCGAAGTAATGCTCGGTGTGCGCATTGTCGTCCTGCGCGCCACTGCTGACGTTGCCAGCGTCGCCCCCGTCCCCGCCCACCAGGTCCTCGTAGGCCTGGCCAGCCTTGTGCGTGGCCTTGTTAAAAATGTCCTCGCTGGTGGCCGCTGCCTCCTTCTTCAGGTCTGCAAAGTTGAAGTCCATCTTTGGGGTCGTTCGGATTCGCTTTTCGGTAGAAATTTCTTTTCGCAGATATCCTTGTTCTGATTCGACTCACGAATACTCACACACACACACGCGCATAAAACACAAAATCCGTGTTACAGCTGATTCCGGCTGGTACGTTAAATTAAGCTAGTGGAAAAAAGGGAAGACTTTTATCTTTCTTCGGTTACACGTTAAAATTTGTTTAAAATGTTGCGGTTTTAGAGCTGTCGCGTTTGAAAATGTTGATAAAAACGAGTGGAAGCCCAAACAGTGTGACCGCGGATTTATCAATAAAATATACCTTCAGACCCTCAGAAATATACCAAAATATACCTTATCATTTTGAAAATATACCGTAAATATACTGACGGACGCGACAAAATGCATTGATATTTCTCAATTCTGATATTCGATTTAATATTCCTAGTTAGCTATGACTCTCAACACCCACGGGATTAGTTACTTTAAAGGACTCCTTTTTATTGACTTCTTTACAAAATAGGATTCAACCAAAACAAGTAAAAACATAAAACGTCTGTGTGTACGGAATGTGACGTCATTGTTGCTGGTCAACCAAGTTTCTGCTATGACCATGGACACTTGTACACCCTATTATGCCCCTTAACTAATGTTTAATTTGATTTCCAAGCTGCCTTAAAACATTAAGACTAAACTTTCCTTCTCTGCGGCAGAAATTAAAATTAAAATTTTAAATGACACCGGTTGTAGGCTACCCTCACCGTTCACATGGAAAGAGTATGCACTGTCATAAATAAAGAAGATATTAAAGTGGGTAAATAATGGAAATAATCATATAGAAATTACTCGCTGAAATAGTTGAACGTCGAATTTCACTACTATTTTGCAGTCCCTTATGGTCTTATGCTAATGGACTGTATTTGTATATACCTCTAATTCCCTTCCTCTTCTTAATGCTTCCTCTCCTGTAATTACTATTTATATTTGGCTTTTTTACTTTAGTTAACTACTTGTTTGCCACAATTATTAGGTAAATTAAGCCGGCAGTAGAAAAACATGGTAAGAGTTAGACTTCATCAATCAATGTCTATGAAAGGAGCATATATGGGACAGGTCTAAATTAAAAGTCTTCGTATACCCCGTGTTCCACTAGAGGAGATATATATCCGATACACATTACACGATATATTCTTAAGTATCTTAGACCTCACATCTTTTGTCTTGAGGCTGGGTGTGGAACGTGACGAGCTGGAGCTAGAGCGCGAGGGCGGGCGTTCCTGTTAGATGCCACTACTGTTGGGCTTCTCCAGACGTTCGAAAGAGTCGTTCCAGACATGTTCGCCATTGGGACATGGAGAGTGGGATTCCTGCAAGGCATTCGGATAGAAAAGTAAGATAATTAATTATTTTTAGATTTAGATTGGTAGCTTCAGCCTGGACTCGACACGCCTACCAAATCCAGCACGCTGAACATGATAATCAGGGCGGGGGTCTCGACCACAATGCCCGCCAGCAGAGCGGTGGCCCCAAAGCCAATGGTGCCGATACTTTCTGCGCACCGTACTTGCATCCGATATGGAGCTGGTCACAATGAAACCACCAGGGACAGTACCTCGAGGCTGTAGTCGGCCCCCACATGTGGTGGCTCTCATTGCTGCAGGTGCTGGCTGAGATTGAGACAATTGACAATAGGCCAAATAGTTTTGGTCAAAACCAGACCAAACACCGCAAGACGAGGATTAACGTAATGTCATAGATGAACTTGCGCAGCCGGGAGTCGGGCACCTTCCGCGCTACGCGGATTGGATTACCAATTTTTTTCTGAGAATGTTAACATATTTTTATTGAGTTATTTATGATATAACGGGTGCTGAGACATAAAGTCTTTCGATTCAATGAGAATGTGACTATTTTTTCATGTACAATATATCTACAATCTATGTATACTTTATTGCTTAGGTACTACTATTACAACCAAGTTCAGGCGGTCCACTTGAGACAGCGTGTGTCCTGGTGCGTGCGCAGGCACTTCACCCGGCAGTAGCGCGTCCCGCAGGCTGTGCAAGAATATTGCGAGAAGTTTCCGCAGACCGCACAGAAGTGGCGCACTGGCTTTTTGGGAGCTGGCGCTGCTGCACTCTCGTAATTGGGTCTTTGTTTGTCCTCTTCAAGAAGTTGCTGGAAGTTTTTGCGGTACTTGGCCCAGTACTCGGCGCCCTTCCGCTTGCCTTTCTTCTCCTTGGCGTTCTTTACACTGTCCTGGAATTTAGGTAGCTTTTTGGACATGACCAGATCGGCGTGCGGGTCATCGTGGAAGTTGTCCTGCTCCAATGCCTCGAGCGCTTTGCGAGCCCGTCTCTGCCGAGCGGCGGCATCCAGCACACGTTTCTTCTCTGCATCCTTAATGCGATTCGATTCTCGGCCCGTCATGGCAAATTTTACAGTTTGGAATTGGACTTATTTGTTGGTCGAGGGCGGAACAAGGGGGATATATTAGCAGAAGTATAATTTAGGCGTCTTTGTCGTGCAGTGGAAAACTGATGCGGTCCATTAAATCGTCGACACGCGCCTGCAGCACTTCCACAATGTCCGTAGAGATGAATAGGTGACTCTCGTCCAGATCTTGAATGATGAATTTGCGACCCAATGCCAGTTTCTCGTCCAAATGCAGCAAAAATTGTTTCATAGCAGGATCACTGCAAAGACAACATTGTCAAATATTTCCAATCAGACAGATACTGTCACTAAATATAGTTTTCTTTACCATTCCACAAGCACTCCTTTCATAACATTTACCATGTTTCAAGCATTAACTTGCCAAAAATGCGGCACAATTTGCGAATATTGGAAAAATTATATGGCCGTGGAAGTCACAGGGGAGCGCATGCTCCCTCTCTATGTCACACACCTTGCAACGTTCGTGAGTAGTTACGGGCAAGCGATATTTTTATTGTTGTTTGGTATTTTCTAAAACGCGTTATCCAATCATTGTAGTAATTGGATTTAATTATATGATCAATTATTTTTCTTTTTAAAATCTGAGCGTTAATAACATTTTTAAAACTGTTTTCTTTCTCTTCTTCTGAATATATCGTTAATTCTCCATTATTACAACTTTAGTCCGTAATAAGCAGATAATTTATAATTAAATAGCTAAATAGTAATTTTCTAAAACAGCCAAGAGTTATGCAGTGGCTTATTGACTGGACTTTTCATATAAATAATATATTGTTTGAAATAAAAAGCTACTAAGTTCCGCATATCCCAAAAAAAATGAGTACCGGGTATAAAATTAATAAATTTTAATATCCATATAATCGGTATTCAATTGACTGCCTTAATTATATTCAAATTATTGCACTTTTCTAGCCCGTTTCGCTTATTTTCAAATATTTGTAGTGTGTGTGTGTCGAATGTCATAGCATCATAAATAATGTGTTCCTTGGTATATTTACGGTATATTTTGAATTTGGGAAGGTATATTTCTGTATATTGCTGAGGGTCAGGCGGTATATTTTATTGATAAATCCGCGGTCACACTGCTGGGAAATATTATATTCAGATTTGGAAAAAAAACCTAGAAAACAACGAAATGGAATCTTTCAATGGGAGAAATGTTGCGCTTCTGGTCCTCTGTCTCTGTGCCTGCTACGCGCTGGCTACCGAGGAAGGCAAAGAAATACCGGCAACGAAATTCGGCCAGAACGTTGCGCCGACGATGACTTTTCTTTATTGGTACGGCCGGAGGGCAATTATCATAAAATACGTGCGCTCGATTGATAACGTAGATGTATAACGAAGATGTATTTCCTTTTTTTTTCAGCTACTCGTGTGGCTACCGCAAGGCCTTTGAAGACTACGTGGGCATTCTCGGGGAGAAGTATCCACAAATGCAGGTGCACGGGGCCAACTACGATCCGCCGGGGATGAACTACTACCTGTCAAAGATCATATTTGCGCTAAAGATCATGATCATCGTGAGCGTGGTGAGCGCCGTCAGTCCCTTCACCTTTCTGGGGCTAAACACGCCCAGCTGGTGGGGCCACCTGCAGGCGAATAAAATATACGCCTGTATGATGATATTCTTTCTGGGCAACATGCTGGAGGGACAGCTCGTTTCGTCGGGTGCCTTCGAGATAACGCTGAACGATGTGCCTGTGTGGTCGAAAATTCAGACGGGACGTTTTCCAGCCCCCGAGGTGCTTTTTCAAATCATCGACAACCAGCTGCAGTTCACCGAGAAAGTTCAGGAGAATCCTGACTTTGTTAAATAATAGGAGCCACTTCAGCGCAGGGACAGGGGTAAAACTACATCAAAAATATAGAACGAGAGTGTCTAAACTACTCTAAACTAAGGCTCCTGTTTAAATTTAACATAAATAGTTATATCTTTGTTTCACCTTAACGTAAACCTATGTACTACTCCTTTAACTCTTTCGTTCAATTGATTATCGTGCATGTGTTTGTAGCCACTTATTTTGTTGTGAGAGAGATCAATGATTTGACAGCACACACCACAGCCGGGTCGGGTCCGGGGTACATATTGACGAAACGTACGTGAAAAGTAGTATGTACCTTGTTTATAGTCCTTATGAAAATGTGTATCATTACTTGTTAATGGGGGGAGCAAACATAGTTTCATATGTATGATGTGCTTGCGGAGATGTATAATCTTTTTCAAATTGTAATACAGAAATACACTGAACAGATTCAAACCAAAAAATAGTGAGTTGTGTTTTTATACCCTGCCCGGATTGAACCACCACAGGAGAATGCTTCTGAAAAGGTACGTTTGAATAAACAACAGCTAATACTGTAGAGTGCAAAGTGGTAAGAAGATATTGAGTTATAGATTGATATTGATTGAGTTCGCCGGAGTGTCGGTTCGTTTTACTCTTTCTTCCATCTCACATTGGTACACACTCGTTTTAGCTGCACATTTGAAAGGAAAGATTAACAAGGAGCCATGTTTAATAGGAATATAGAAATTGTTATTTGACTAATAATCTGTTGTGAATAGAGAGGACATTTGATCAACTACTCAATTAAAATTGTGAGAAATTCGAGTGGTATCTTTCCCAAGAGTGGGTGATTGCCAGATCAGTGTTCTGTTCTGAAATAAAAGAAAGGACCCTTTCCATACCCACACTAACAGAGTTTGGGATATATTTGTTTTGCGCAGCGTCACTTCCCAAAAACGAATGCTCTGCAAGGGTGTTTCAAACATTTTGTTTGCATTGGTTTTATGTTGTGTAAATTTTATTTATCAAAAAACTGGGTTTTGTTTTTTGGCTTTTGTTATTGTTACAATATTTCCTGCAAAGTGTGCAGATGGATCATTTAATGGCAAGTCGAGGGGCAGTGGAAATTATCTTCTCTTCTCTTCCCTGTTTCTGTTTTTGGTTGTTTCGTTTGGTACTTGGTATGTTATTATGGTTTGTCCACGTAATTAGATTACACAACTCCTCAGAGGATACTCGACAAAAGATGGCACTGCTCGTGGTTGGTTGATTAACAGAAGCATCGGATTGATAGCCATAGACTTAAAACGAAATTTAACTGCTACTTAGTGCGTAAACTGTTCTCGAACTGCGGCCTGGTTTCTAGGGAGCGGTGGTGTCCTCACGCGGACGCCGACGATACTGTCGGGGATTCCCGTGCTGTGCGTACTGGTTGCTGAAACTCTGCTGTTGATTGTTGTTCGGGCGACGGTTGTTGTACCTCACGTTGTAGAGGTTGGCCGGTGGCGGCACTGGCTGTTGTGGGATTGGTGCAGACCGAGCGGGTGCTGTTGGACCACCTGACCAGCTAGTCGGGGATGCCCACGATGAGCCTGAACCCGGTCTAAATCCAGCACCAGTTCCAGATCCCGATCCGGTGGCCCATCCTGAGCCAGAGCCAGTTCCAGATCCCGATCCGGTGGCCCATCCTGAGCCAGAGCCAGTTCCAGGTCTCGATCCGGTGGCCCATCCTGAGCCAGAGCCAGAGCCAGAGCCAGTTCCAGTTCCTGATCCGCTGACCCATCCCGATCGCGATGGTCCTGATGAGCCGCTCCTCGAACCGGCTCCAGATGACGAAGACCAGGACGAGGTGGATGTCGTTCGGGTCACATAGCTATCGCTACGACGACGGCAGACCGTGCACCTGGAATGAGTCAAATTTGGTAATGTGAATATCTAATCGATACTGGAATCCACTGGAACTTACCTGCTAATCTTGCTGGTCGGATCCGATTTAAGGGTCAGCTGACGTGGCTGGGTGAACTGGTCCTGCTCCTCGATGACCGCCATCCAGAAGGAGGCCAGAGCATCGTAGTAGTTGCAGCGTCCATGTCCATGGCACTCAATGACAGGGTTGGAGCGGAACTCCTCCAAGCAGGAGCCAGGTGACACCAGGTTCTGGCCAATGCCTCCAGTGTTGTCCATGGTGGTCTGCAAAAGGGTGATTCAAGCGATGCAGTCCTCTCCCCCCAATTGAATCAGAAAGGCAACCTACCATATAGTAACTGAAACCGGTCCACATTTCCTCCCAGCCGCCGGGGCAGTTCGGAATGGACATGGATTGAGAGTGCATGGCAATGATCCTGGTCGATGTCTCGCACACCACGCACCTACATCGGAAGAGCAGTTAGTGGGGTAAGCCGGGGGTAAGCTCGAAGGGTGGATAAGCACTCACCGGGAGATGTACTTCATGAGATCCCTGGACTGGATGGGCGTCATGGTCATGGGCATCTGCTCGGCAGTGGACAGCCAGAGGCTGTCGTCGTTGTTTTGGGCATAGTTGCAGACATTGTTCAGGTCGCAGAGCATGTAGGGCATGGTGGTGAAGCGTATCAGGCAGGATCCCGACTGACCCAAGTCCTGGCCGACGGCCCGGCTGGCGGCCACGTTGCCAGACAAGGAGTAGCCCTCCCACAGCATGTTAGTGTTTGCCGGGCACCGGGGCACTACCACCGATTGCGAATGACGCGTGAATATGAAGCCGCGGCTCTTGGGCTTCGGTGGCGGAGGAGCCGGGTCACCAGGGGGACCCGGTTGACCACGGAGTCCAACGCGTCCAGTCAGACCAATCGCACCGATGTCGCCGCGCGGTCCCGGAGCTCCATCGGCACCGGTATAGCCCATCTCACCCTGGTCACCATGATAGCCGGCCACACCTTGCAGGCCGAAGGCCCCCTCCAGACCTGGACGGCCCTTATCTCCCTGCTCGCCCTTGAAGCCATCAAGACCGGGCTCGCCACGGTCTCCTTTCTGGGCATGGACGTACGAGTAGGTGTCGCCCGGTTCACCCTTCCGGCCGAAGAGACCGTCCATTCCGTCAATGCCACTCCAGCCAGCATCGCCCGTTTGGCCGCGTGGTCCGGGGGCACCCGCAGCTCCGTAGCGGCCAGGACGGCCCTGGAAGCCTCTCTCTCCCTTGGAGCCATCACGGCCGGGCGCTCCTTGGAAGCCCACGTCACCGATGTCACCTTGACGGCCATGAATGGCGAATCCAGGCTCGCCAACATTGCCCTGACGTCCCTGATTGCCGCGCTCGCCCTTCTCACCGATCTGCCCGTACTGCCCATTGCGTCCTGGAGCTCCTGGGTAGCCGACATCGCCTTGAGCACCGGGAGGGCCCTGAATTTGGGGGCCACGGTGTCCAATTTCGCCGTTCAGGCCATACTCGCCCTGCTCGCCGGGTGCGCCCTTCTGACCCATGCGGCCTGGACGTCCAGCCAATCCATCGTATCCTGTGACGCCGTCCTCACCGCGTTCCGCTGTAAGGGCCAGCCCCTGTGGACCTCTCAGACCCTTGTCACCTGGCAAGCCACTGGCTCCGGGTCGGCCATCTTGTCCGGACAGGCCAGCCAGACCGATGTCGCCCACCAAGCCCTTGGCCCCTTGGACGCCCTGATATCCAATCAGACCTCGTTCACCTTTCTGTCCTTGCTCGCCCTGTGCACCACGCGATCCGGGTAAGCCACGGTATAGGTAGCGGTCGCCGAGACCCTCGACTCGTCCGGGATAACCCTCCTCACCTTCGTCTCCAATCTGTCCCTGTGGTCCAGTAAAGCCCGGCTCACCCTGACGGCCTTGGTCTCCGATCTGTCCCATTTGGCCGGGGTAGCCATCGTCGCCCTTCTCTCCTTGTAGGCCCAGAGTGCCAGTGGGTCCTCTTTCTCCAACCGATCCCTTGAGGCCGGGAGCTCCATTCTGACCACGGTAGCCGGGGAATCCCTGTTCGCCGTCTTGTCCTTGCAGACCTGGCGATCCGCTATAGCCGCGGTCGCCGCGAACACCTTTCTGTCCATGTAGACCAGGCAGTCCGTTGTATCCTGGATTGCCAGCTTCACCCTTACGGCCCAGGCTTCCATCGACGGCAATGGGAGAGTCGCCGATAGCTCCTCGCACTCCCTTCAAGCCGGCGGCGCCCTTGTAACCAGGTGGTCCGGTCCAACCGGGTTCTCCTCCGTCGCCCTTAATGCCACTGTAGGAGGCCACACCCTTGGCACCCTCTCTTCCGGGGAAGCCGCGGTCGCCCTGTTCTCCCTTCCGGCCCGTTAAGCCGCTAGCTCCAGGATAGCCGAACTTTCCCTCGTCTCCAGTAACACCTAAAAGGAAGCAAAGTTAAAGGCGCCGAGTTTGTGAGCCAGTGTCCAAGGCGAACTCACCTTTCAGTCCCATGTCTCCAACGGCTCCACGAGGGCCAATGTCGCCAGGGCGTCCATCGAAGCCGATGTCGCCGCGATCTCCGATGTCTCCAATCATGCCCGGCAGTCCGGCAATTCCCGCACTACCGGGAAATCCTTGGGGTCCGGGATTGCCGAGAGCGCCGCGGTTGCCGGAGAAGCCAATGTTGCCCTTCGCTCCATTATGACCATTGAGTCCAGAGAAGCCAACCTCGCCCTTCTGTCCTTTGACGCCGTGCGCTGCCTGGCGACCGGGGCGACCAGGATTACCTTTGGGTCCAATCGGACCGATTACGTAGTCACCACGCTGACCCTTGTTTCCGGGAAGTCCTGTGAATCCGGTAGCTCCCTCCGGGCCCCTTTCACCCTTAGCTCCTTTGCGTCCACTTACGCCGATAGGTCCGTAAGCTCCATGCAGGCCATCGTCACCGGGTAACCCGTCGATGCCGGTCCGTCCAGGTATGCCGATGTCGCCGGGTAGAATGTACGGGCCAGGCTCTCCGCGCTGTCCCTTGTAGCCGACCACTCCGTCAAGGCCTGGCTCACCTTCAAGTCCAGGCAGACCAGGTGCTCCATGGAGTCCATAGTCGCCCGGTATGCCGGGATAGCCCTTGGCTCCAATCTCTCCCTTAATGGAGTCACCAGCCGGTCCAACGTCTCCGACATCTCCATCCAAGCCCGGTTCCCCCATCTCGCCCTTTGGTCCACGGAAACCGGGAAGGCCGGGTTCGCCAAGCTCTCCAGGTTCGCCTCTGTTATCGTAGATCTCACCGGGATGAGGCTCACCCTTGTCGCCCTTCAGACCGCGGCTGCCCTCATCGCCCCGATCTCCACGGCGTCCATTGTAGCCGGGCTCTCCGATCAGGTATATCTTTGGCGTGTTGGGCTGAAGGCCAGGCTTTCCATTTCTGCCAGGACGACCGGGCCGTCCATCTACTCCAGAACGTCCTGCATCACCGTAGTCACCGCGTTGTCCGGGCTCGCCTCGAGCGCCAGGAGCGCCATGGAAGCCGGGCAGACCCTTGTCACCTTCCAATCCCTGATCGCCGCGGCGACCGTAATCGCCATCGTCGCCACGCTCGGCGTCCCTCCGATTACCGATTTCTGTGATCAGGCCGTCCGGACCAGGCCTGCCTGTCAGGCCGGGCTCTCCGGGACTGCCTTGCGTGCCGCGAATACCCTTGAATCCTGGTTTTCCTGGCCTTCCCTGGACACCCTGGGGTCCGCGGGCGCCAGTTCTACCGATTAAGCCTCGATCTCCATGCTGGCCAGAGTATCCAGTGTCGCCCTCGTGGCCTCGGGGCCCACGTGGTCCGGCATGACAGATGCCGCAGTCATCGCCACGTATGCCCTTGTCGCCGATCCATCCCCGGAAGCCGGGAAGACCGTCATCGCCTGGACGACCGCGTACTCCGGGTGGTCCCTGGGAGCCGGAAGGTCCGACAATGTTGTAACCAACTCCGGGCAAGCCCTTGTCACCGGGCAGTCCTACCTCGCCGCGTTCGCCTCGATATCCATCGACTCCGGACAGACCATTGAGTCCGGCCTGGCCTTTGGGGCCCTGAAAGCTGAAGCCAGGATCACCACGGACGCCAATTCGGCCGGGAGGACCAGCCTCGCCAGCTGGTCCCTGCTGCCCCGGAGGTCCTATGAATCCGTAGTCACCTTCTTCGCCCTTGACGCTGCGGCCGGGCGGTCCCCGGTTGCCATTCAAACCCTGCTCTCCGGGCGATCCGGATGGGCCAGCGACACCACGACGACCCGGCTTGCCGGGAACTCCATTTAGACCAGGTTTGCCAACGGGTCCGATGTCACCCTGAGGGCCAATGGGTCCGGGCAAGGACTGACTTAAGCTGGGATCGTAGATTCCGGGCGGTCCGGCGGGTCCTTGAATACCAGGCATGCCGTCGAAGCCTTCCTCACCCACTTGACCTTTGGGGCCGTCGACTCCGTCCTCACCGTTGTACCCGGGAGCACCTTTAGCACCCTTATCGCCGGGAACTCCTGCCTCGCCGTCCTTTCCGGGCTTGCCACGTTCTCCGGGCTCACCGGTGTCGCCTCTGCCACCGGGCAGACCAGCGCGTCCGTACAGTCCTTGTTCTCCAGAGGGTCCTTTCGGACCCGCATCGCCGGTCTCACCAATATATCCCTTGTAGCCCTTCAGCGAGTCGTCGTAGATCAAGGCGCCGGGCTCACCCTCGCCAGGCTCACCCTTCAGGCCGGGTAGGCCCTGCAGCGTGTAGGGCATGTCCCTTGGCTCGCCCGTCTCGCCCTTGAGTCCTTCGGGTCCCTGGTCTCCCTTCGCGCCCGTCATGCCCGCGAAGCCCGTGTCTCCCTTCTGGCCGCGATCGCCATCGAAACCGGCTGGGCCGTCATATCCATCCAGACCCTTCTCGCCGCGACTGCCCTTTGTGCCTTTAGAATTGATGCCACCTTCGCCAGCGTCACCGGGTGCACCATTCACGCCCTGCTTACCCATGGGTCCACGCAGGCCGTTGTCGCCGGGTGGTCCGGCAATGCCCTGCTGGCCCGGGCGACCGTCGCAGCCGTCAATGCCGCGCGGTCCGGACGTGCCATGTTCGCCATGGGGACCCTAAAGGTGTGACGAATACTCTTTCATTCTCCCACCATCCAGCCTTTGAATTACACTTACCCTTGCTCCTGGGTAGCCTGTTTGGCCGTGGGGCCCAGCGTCTCCCTATATTTTCAAATTTGTCAATATTTATTCGGTTGGGGGAGCGTGGGAGTGGAATAGAAGCTATCAAAGACTCTCACCCGATGTCCCTTCTCGCCTATTTCGCCGTACTCGCCCACATCACCCTTCTCTCCAAGGGGTCCGGCCGGTCCAAACGGTCCCGTGTCTCCTGGCGGGCCCTCCATACCGGGCACACCTGCCGGTCCAATGGCACCCATGCGGCCCTTGATGCCCTTGCAGTCACACAGCGTTGTATTGCATTCCTGAAATTGATAATAGGAGAATCGTAGAGTCCATCAGTTGGCATTGAGAGACGACTCGAATTGGGTTTGAATAATTCAAGAACGAGTCTTGATTGTCTCTGATTAGAAGTTTTGATTTGCGGAATCGAAGATGTCAGCATCAATTCTTTCTAGTTTATTGCTCAGACACTTTTGCAATATCATTAATATTATGCTCTCTATTGGACACAGCAGATGTCACAGCCAATATATTCTTGATCAGCATGAACATTCGGCATGAGCGCGAGATCCTTACGAGATCGCTGTTCAGATTGGGAAAATTTAACAAATGCCTAACTAGCAATTACTAAAACACTACTGAAGCTAAAGTAATACCCGCACAGATCAAATATCCCTTGGTAAAAACTATATACTATAATTTAGTGTATGCCATAATGCCATAGTGATCCGACTGCAAATCAAGCAGAAATATCGTTATTGCATGATGGCTTTATTTGGGCTGTCCAACGAATTCCAACACAATTTCAAATTATGTTGTTCTAGAGTTTTTCGTTGATAGGTTTTGGATCTCCAGGTTGTTTTTATAATGTAAAGGCTATAATCTAATCTACAATCAATTGCGGATTATATTATAATACACACTTCTAAAGGAATATCTTATTACCCAGCCACATTATTACCCTGACCACATCCTGAGAACAAAAATATTTGAACTCTTCGATTTTTTATAATAGAATTTTCTTTCTTGCTCAAGAAGAAAGTAATCTTATTGAGGGTCTATGTTCTGCCGTAAGATTGCCAAGCAAATTGCATGTTTTACACGGTTAAACAATATTGAGGTGGATTTGAAAAGTCATTTAGTTTCAGTTGATTTGTTACTACTTCGCCTTTTATACAAAATCTTTAACCATCTCGGAATCTGCATGAATCACATTGCCGTTGGCTTATTGAATATTACGGCCTTATTATTAGGGGGAAAGAAAGTATCTCTCGCGAATTATCAACATTAATAGCGAAAATAATTAAAACCATTGCTAAAGTGCTGGTGCAACTGAGAAGTGTTCCACTCCCGGCCTTAATTGTAGTATTTCCGCTTGCAATGAGATAATCTTATATGTACATATGTTTATACATACATAGGTACATAGTCAATTGAGCAAGTGCATAGTTCACGCTCGCTGGAGCCCGCTCTGTAGCAGGTGCTGGAGGAGGAGGCAGGCTGGAGACTTCTCCTCCAGATGCATCGTACTTTCAACCCACTTAAGGTGCATTTTATTTATAAACAGCTACCGAACGCTGCAGTTTTGGTAAAAAAAACACCTATCTGGAATGTTTCAGATTTGCGATTTTGCGGTAGGTTGAAGCGAAACACCATCCAGACAGCCGCAGTATTTGAATATTTGGCTTCCTCATTGCGTTGATGTCAGCATAAACATCCCAAGTTTCCATTGTATTAATAGAATTGACATAATTTCATTTGGTTAAAAATCAAAATTTATTGCCGCCTTCATTCAGCTGAAATTCTCTTTTATTCTGCCAGTCCCCCATCCGAAACTTTTAGAAATGCACACATGTTGCACGCATGTTTCGCGGTATTCTTTTCTGATTTTCTCTTTTTGCATACGAGTACGAAAATGTGTCTTGAATTGTTTGTTGCCTGGAAAAATTTGTGTCAAATGTTTGGCAAAGAAAATTATGATTTACATACATAAAACCCGACAGTTGTTTATATGACTAATATACGTAGAGATTCTATTCCAGCTGTAAACGAATCCAATCCGAAAGTTCAAAGCCCCAGCGAGAGGGAGCGACATCCTCTACGGCAGTTCCCAGAACTAGAACCAGAGCCCCAGAACCTGCTCGCAGGAGATCAAACCATCTGTTAACTAAATATTCCCATCACCAAGTCGAAATCCAAAAACGAGAACACCAGGCGTAAACAACAAGCGAAAAAATCGAAAATAAAAAAAATCCTACTCAATGTGGTAAACCAAAAGATGTTGTTCTTTCGAGCGAACGAACAAATGAGAAATCCGAGAAAATGCAGATACGCTGTGAACGAAAATAAAACCCCAACACTACTCCCACTCCCCCAAATGCATCTGCAGGTGCACAGACTAATCCAAATCGTATCTGGGGTGTGCGCTGCCCGCAACAATTGCACTCAATTTCTGGAAATCCAACTGTGAGAATTATCCATTGCTCTGAATCAGCTTCAAAGTTCCAAGGTAGGAACTGTCACGCTTCAGAGTTTGACGTGATGCCAAGTCTTATTCTATGATAAGACCGATTATATCTAGCACCTATTAATATCTTATGCTGTGAAAATACAACAGTCAATAGAAGACTTTTGCTTTGATAAACATTTTATTCAAGTTCAACTTAAAAATGAATTATTGGAGTTCTTAATTTCATTCAAGTCTTTTGTTTCACACATTCCTTCGATTGAAATGACAGCAAAAGAAACCAAGTAAAGGCGAAAAAACCAAAGGGGACACCTTCGAATTTCATTCAATCAATTGCAACATCTGAAATTTAAGGAATTCTTTCAAGCATACATACGAGTATGTACATGTGCATATGTGTGTTCTTATATGGAGATACAGATAAATGCATGCATGAAATAAAGCTAATAAAAATTGTTGCGGTAACACGCTTAAAAGTGACAGCACTGCAATTTCCTTGAACTTGACACTCGGCAAGGCAGCACAGATTTACATATGTAGTGTATATCTGTCTGTATCGTGCATATCCCCATCTATATGGGTACGAGTATCATGCATTTACGAGTTTGCTTGTGTTTTTTGGATAGCTCAGCCACAGCCCAGACCAGACCAGACAACGCACCACCTAAGTGGCGTCGTCGAGTAACCAGGTCTGAAGAGACAGTGGCACTCAACTTGGGGAAGGGTGCGGCGCCGATTGCTGGGAGAACACTCTGCTGGCCCCCAACATATTCTTTATGCATATGCTACAAATTACATATACATATACATAGACGCTCGATTCCGCCGACGTCAGCAAAGGAGACAGTGGCAGTGACAGTGGCCAAGGGCCCGAGCTGGGAATATTTTCCCTGAGATACTCCCTGAGATATGTAAAAAAAATACCTCAATGGGCACGCGTGTCTGTGGAAAAGAAGTTGGGCAGGTGTTGGGTGTCCGTATCCTCTTTCCATATCATATTTGTATAGGATTTTTAAAGTCTTTGGCTGAATAAATATATAATTCATATCATAGTTTCGGAAGTAAAATTATTTTAAGCAATACCTAATGGGATTCTTTGGATCCAATGCTCAAAAATGGACTATCCCCATTCATCTGCACCTTGCGCTCCCTTTCGAAAGCCACCTGTTGCGCCACTGTACCTGCCACAGCTTGCGGCACGAAAATCTGTCTGGCTATACTTAGGTTATACCCGAACCCATATAGAGGCAGGGGCTAAGTCACGGCAGATGTGTGTCAGTGGCGCGCACTTAAGCGCACTTACACATGTTTAAGCCAATTGTCCCAGTTGCCGATATTCCCATTCGCTCGAACACACGGTGCCCGAGCCGAGCCGAGCTGGAGACCGAGACACAGTTGTGCATTAGAGGCGAATGCGAATGAGAATGCATAGTTTAAGGTCAAACCGGGGCCTCCTCCACATCCAGATCCAGATCCATATCCCCATACCCATCTCCATGTACATAGATCATCTGGCATGTATGTATCTATTTGTACATCCAGCGCGACAATTGGGCACACCCACCCACGCTAATCGCTGAAAGCAGTGACAGATGTAAGCATAGAGCCTACGAGTAAGGCATGAGGTAAAGAGTGGAATAACCACCAGTGCGAGTCCATTGGCCCGACATCCAGTACGGGTATGGTGTCCTGAGTACGAGTATCTAATGACAGTCCTCGGGTGGAAACTTTTTGTGTTTCCGTTGAACTGTAAGCGATACCTAAAAATCTTAAACTGCAATTATTCAGGGAATGCAAAGCGCAGCGAAATGACTTAGAGTGGAACTGAACTACGGAGCACAGAGAACGAGTCCGAGGGAGGGACTCGACTCTGTCCGATAATCTGCGCTTTGCCACACTCAAACTTGGTGGCCTGCCCTGCCCTGCCCGGATGTGGCATACAATAAAAACAAAAAATTAAACATACTCGTAATAATAATAAGAAGAATGTCATCTTATAGTATATGTATATAGATAGTACATATGTGCGTCGAGCATGCTCATGTATAAATCAGTGAAGATAAGCCCGAACAGATTCTTGAGCCCGCGCCGAGCGGCTCCTCTTAATTAATACATTATAATTTGGCATTAAATTATATTTTAAATATTCGTATGCTTTGATTTCCTTATGCTGCCATTTCGAATTCCACGCAGCGGACAAAGGGGTTATCTCTTGGAGACGGACATCAATCAATGGGTTCTTTGTCGCCATGGAGAAAGTCGACAGTGACAGCAAGACTTAGATATGGTGGAGACTGGGGACTGGGAACGGAACGAATTCTCGATCCTGCTGCTGTTCGATGCGCGTCACAATTGACCCAATTCACCAATGCTGCCAAGCCCCACAACACGCGCCATCAATCAACAGCAGAGCAGCATTTTTTAATGTGCATCACGAAATAGAGTGAGAACTTGAAGCAAAAACAATAACAGCAACAAATCAGAGGAAAATGTGCATCATAAACGTTTAGAAAAACGGCATACAACAATGAATGCAGAGGCGCTGAAGAGGTAGTCGACCTGAAAGTTCCGTGCAAGGCCCAAGCGAAGGGTCAACATTTATAGCGCAAGGTTAGCAGAAGAGGTTTTTGAATGGTCAAAGAATGATTAACTAACACAAGCTTTAGGCTAAATCCGAATAGAAGTTAGATTTCGATGATGAACAGTCTCCCACTAACTGAAAGCTTCACATTAATCTAGAACTTGATGCGTGACCTCATTTTAAGAACTGCTTGCATACTGGGAAATTAATGATAAGAGTCTGACTAACAGTCAGGACTTACAATCAAGAAACCCCATTTTCCATTGCACACAAAGTATTACATTGTGTCATCAAATCAGTCGAAGATTCATCAGCATGAGTGTCCAGACGCACACAGGAAACCCATTTCAGATCATAAATACAGGGTAGCAGTATAGAAATTGTACGAGTAAATGGAGCAACATATGAGCAGCGTGTGATTGACATGAAAAAGCATGCCCCCACAAACACAGATACACAGTCACGCAGATTCAGAATACAGAGAGCATAATGAATGCACATCTGGACAAGCGCACTTGCAGCATGACATCATTTTCCTTACTTTCAACATCATAAACAACAAGACGAAGCGTCAGTCAAGAAATCTGCACATGCACATGGATATATACCATATGTGTACGAAATATGCCTGTGGATCTGTGCATGTGGATGTGGGTGTGGATGTGGAGAACACCCACGCACTCCGCTCGCAGAGGGGCGGAACAGAGTCGGGTCAGGGCAGCAGTTGGCAATTTGAGTGCACGGTTATGGCATCATTGCGCATAATTGTTTGGACAAACGCCTGACAGATGATAACTAATTGCCGTGCACTCAAATTAACATTGAAATTGATGGACAGCGAGCTGTCAAAACTGAATATTCACAATATATGTAATGGCAATAAGGAAGCACTAGCTGATTAAATTGAGTGAACTTTGCACCTGTCACCGGTCTGTCTATCTGTCTTTAGTGTTGCATGTCCACCTACCCGAATGGGATTTATATTGGGATGATGTCCTCACGGTTTGAACTTCTTCCAGGTATCTTATCTACATCGGAATGTCCAGCCAAAATTTAAAGTAGAAGACTACAAATCTATCAAAAATGTCGGTTTGTATCGCCGCAAACCCATAAACTCTGATTAATAAAAAGACTTTAATAGCATTTTTGCGATACATTTGATTCCCAATCAAAGCACCAAACTTTTGCATGTGTGCCGTGGTCACATAACCCCTTTGCTTACTTCTTCAATTTTATGCCAATAATTCAGGCAATCAACACCAAACTGTGCAAAAGCCGTGCAAAGTTAACGGCGAATATCGCTCGGCAAATTAAGGAATATTTATTTATAGCCATGACGCTAGATGTTTGGTGTTTGAAACGGAATCACAGTCGCGGACAGAAATTGCTATATACACGAGTAAGCTGCGAGTACATATGTATGTGTAGACTAGTATACATACATGTGCATGTAGAATTCATCTAGTCTGATGAATATCAATTCCATAAGCCGGAGAGCTGATAACGGGCAAAAGAAGAACAACGGGCTGCTGTGATGAGACAGATGACTGATAACCCAATTTTCTGAGATCTCTCCTCCCATAAATAATCATTTCAATTTACAGCTACAAAGTGGCCAGTCCATCCATCTTCCCTGCACCACAACTACCATCTTCCTAGTCTTTCAAGTAGGGTTCATACAACAAGAAACAGGCGACTGTCAAAAGAGCCTGCTTGTTTGGATGCCCTTGCAGAGATCGTAACCACGCCAGCTAAATGATATGCACAGTTCCATTTTGATCAAATTTGTCCTTAATTGCTGAGCACAGAGTTGGGATTTGATTATCTGATTTGATAAAAACAATAGTATCTGCACAGTTCCTTTGATAAAACTTTTAAGCATCAATATACCTTCTAAAAGGGTATAGCAAGCAGCTCATATCTCACACACACACACTCATATTCAAAGAGAGTCTTCGCATAATTTCCGCATTCAGTTGCAGATAAATAAATAATTGAGTCAAATTGAAATGCAACTCGCCAAACAATTCCGCTCAAGCACGCAAATAAACTTCCATTTATAAAAGAGCGTAAAACTGAGATGATCTAGAAAAAGGAGGAGAACGAGAGACCGACGACGAAGAGGCAGTCTCATTGTTGGGTCTCTTGGGCGGTCTAAATGCACTGGACACTGGCCCCGCTCTGTCTGCGCTGGTCAGTGATTTATGCAGCGACGAAGGGTCAGATGCCCAGATCCCCAGATCGCCAGATTCCTCACATCCCCATACCAGGGATAAACAAATCTCGAAAGAATTTGAAACTAAAGCCGTGGCATGGAATGAATGGGAAGCAGTTGAATGGGTAAGAGAGGAGGGTTGATGCAAAGACAGAAGCATCAACAAACAACGAAAACGTTCAATTCCAACTGGAAATGTTGCAGAACGTCAAACGATTGCCGCCCTGTTCGGCACTAGGAACCCTTCACCGATCACTTGAACTGCAGCTAATTGTCAGCAACGGAATCGAACAGCACACTCACACGCCCCGACAGACGGCAATAAAATTTCCATATACTGTACATACATATGTACATGTATAGAAAGAGCTGCTGCCCTGCTATTGAAGTATATGTCGGAGCCAACAGGGAATAAGAGCGAGCTCAGGGCACGGCACGCAGCCGTCGCTGATAAAAACAAATTATCAAAATCCATTCATAGAAAATGCCTCAGCCTCCGCTTCAGTCGACGCCACAGTCCCAGTTCGTATCGCAAGTGTGAACCTACATACATATGCATGTGCATGTGTGCAGGCACAAACTGTGCTGATAGTCAAAAGGTGAGCCACTCCCAGGGAGTGCTCTCGAGATGGACTTAGATATGGTTTCACTTGCTGTTCTGTGGGTGTAAGCAACAGTGACAAAAGAGAGCGCCTCACCTTGTATAAATACATCTTGCAGTGCTCTCCCTTATTGCTTGCGGCTTGCTTCTCTTAAATCGGTTGGATCTCTTTGGCTGCTACTGCAGTGCCAGCGAAGAGCGAACCCAGCGGAAAAGGAAATGGCTGTGTAATGTACCGGCAACGCATGCAAATCCGATTGGTTGGACAGTTTTAGAGTCTCTGCTCTAATGTGGCTAGCTACTTTTTGAATGTTTTAGCATGGCTTCAACTGAAAGTTAAACACTCTCAGACAAAGTGTGCTTCCATTGAGGATTAACGGTTATTCAGTAATTAACTAGTTACTCCTTCAATAAAATTCTCTGTAATTTTAAGAATATTTTTCCGACAGTTCGGTCTTTTTTAATTTGAGCAAACAATAAAAAATCGCTGAATAGATGGAAAAATGTGTAAGCTTTCACACGTTTCATTTAACGTGTGCGATTATCTGATTATTATTTAAAGCCGTGAACCCCCTACTTTTTTTTGGTTAAACCTTATTACAGTGATCTTATGCCCTTTTTCGTAAGAGTAACTCGAGCGACAGTAGCACATAAAATCAAGTTTTTGCTTAGCGTTTTGCGGTTAAGCTCCAGCTCGAGCTGCAAACTGTCTTCAGGCCTCTAACCCACAAGAGTTTGACGCTCTCACCCGGTACGGGGCGGGAGCTGGGGTTGCAGCTGGAGCCCATGGCATTGACCACGTAACCGAGTGCGAAGAGAAGTGCGAATCAAATTACTGGAGTTGTCAAACGAGCTGCACTGAACCCATTACGGGAGCGAACACGTGAGCGCAGAAGACGAAACCCTTTTTTTTCAAATCGAGTGAAAAACGCGACACAGAAACTGTTGGAATCTCAATGGGTACACCTAATATGTACACATGTATTTATTTATAATGGCTACTTGGGGACTGGGCAAAAGTCAGGCCCAGCCGATAGCCTTTGGCTGCGCCTGTGGCTGTGCCTTTGCTTGTGCCTGTGGCTATGGCTGTGTTGGCGACAATTGCTTTAGTTCTATTTTCTGAATTCGACTCTAGATTTCGATTCATGTCGCAATCAGCGGAACATGCTATCAATGGCGTCAATGTCGGCAACATAGCAATATGTCTAATTAAATTTGTAGATCGGCGGGCAGCGGCCGAGTCCAGTCGAAGCTTGATAAGGTTCGAATGCCATCGGAAGAAGGCGCCGGCTTTATGGCATGTGCTCCACTTCTGTTCTCATCACGAAATATGTGCGATCAGCCACTAAACCACGCAGATCATTCAGTTTATCAAGGCAAAGTGTCCGAAAAGAAAACGGAAGCAATTCTATTATAATTAATTACTAGCTGAATGATTATCAATTTCCATTTCCATTTTCTATTTATAATGTCTGTTCTACGGCCTAAATCCTGCATGTACATAATTGGTTAAAATTGTATATTAGAAACTGTTGCATATTTCTGGGAGCTGCTTTGCTTTAAATTAGTATTTGTTCCAATTACTGATGATTATTCATGCATTTGTATAGGCCTTAAAGCGTAGCCACCTAAAGTGGTAAAAAGTGTATGAGTAACACCTTTTCCGCTCTACATTTAGACTCGTTTTCATTCATTTCTATATCAATCGAAACTCAAATAAAACGTTAATTGCCAACCGGAAATGTTCAATGGCAAATCCTATTTAGCTATGCCAAAAATCGAGCTTAGATTACGGGGGGTTATCAACGTGTGCTCTCGATAGCCTTTCACCCCACACTATTTTGCCAAAAAAATAATAAATAAATGGATGACATAATCCATGCCCGATTGTGGATGGACTCTATTAAACCCCAGACCCAGAGACTGGATCGTCTTTTCCGACTTATCTTCAGAAGGGAAAGTGTTGCACGATCTGACTCCCGGAAATGTACGAGTATGGTGGGGGGGGTGGAGGCGTCTCGGAGAGTAGAGTGCAATGGTTACACGCAAATAATAACAATAACAGTAGCCACAGAGTGATTAAGAGAAGAATTGACCCAATTTTCTCGCTTGTGGATGATTAAGTTTGATTGCTCCTAATCGCACAGTTTTACAAGCACTGTCTATATATTTCCGATCCATATTGGTTTGATAAGCATTTGCAATTCGTATGTTTACAGTATTAGAAGCACTTCGACTCGAATCTATTCAGTGAATACAAAACTGTTTCAAGTTTTAGCTGCGCTGTAAATGACGATTTTTATTTGAAACCTCATTTTCGGATCTTATTGAAACTGTTTTTAAAACGTTTAAGACAATTATTTCGAGTAATTGGCAAATACTTGATGTATTCTTGGGTTGTCACTTACCTTTGCTGCCTCCACAATGGACACAACGCCAGCCAGCAGATACACCGCTCCCAGCAAACCCGAGAGATGCCGTAGATCTCTGGGTAACATCTTCGATGGGTCCTTTGGTCCTACGCACAAACTATATATGTCTCACTCTTGCAATCTCTCTCTGTACTTCGCTCTCTCTATCTCAAACACACACACGAAACTGCGAACGAAATAAGCATTAAGAATTTGGATGTTTAATTAAAATTTTTGTGGAACCGAACAACAGTCGATATTAACGTGAACTCCCTACGGCCATATGAAAATTTCGCTGGATTTGGGAAAATAGGAAAACAGAACTAACAGAAAACGCTGATTTGCTGCTGCTGCGATCGTCGGGCACAGCACTCTCCCCACATGTGGAGATCGTCAAGCGTTCGAAGTGTTACTAAACACGAGGCCCGCAGAAGAAATCCGAATTCGCGGCCCCACTCGCTTTCGATGATCGGCCGCGGTTCGGGTGCGCTCGGCTCTCGCACTACGCACACTGGTGTAAGTGGATGTTGCATTGGTATTGGGGGATGGATGGATGAATGGATGGACGGTTGGATGGTTGGCAAAGCATTCTCCGGTCGTAGTCGCAGTCACGGGCCAGGGCCAGGCCAGGCCCGGGTGGATGTGGATTTAGCACTTTGCCGCCTTGAAATGAGGAAATGAGCCAGCCCCCGAACAGTTTCGAGATGCTTTTTACTCACAGTCGTAGTCAGCCATCCAGATTTCGTATTACTAAAATCTTTTTCCATTTCCCATTTGGTTCCATTTCGTAGCTGTTTGCTTGTCGCCTCTCGTGATTAGGTTAAGGCTTTTTCATTTAGTTTGTACATCCATATGCCCGGGGTATGGGTATGGGTGTGGGTATGGGAAGCTGATAAGACGGATATGGCTGCGTATTTCCTGTTAGAAAAATCTCAACTCGATTTCTAGTCCGAACCCGAGCTGTGGCCGGGTCCGGAGCTTGAGCTCCAGCTCTGGAGCGGCTCTCAAATTATTTTATACGCAGATTTAGCAGCCTTACGAAAATAGAATATTTAGAAATTTCAACTTGGTTTTGGGTTTTGGGGTCACAGCATTTTGAAATGTCTCTTGATACGATTCTCCTAATCTAGCCAGACTGTGGTTGGGCAAGAGCTGTCGAGTATTAGGGTATACGGAAGTCGGATATGACCTATTAGCCTTAATAGATCTCCGGCTAGGAAGTTTCGAAGAGATTATCAAATGAAAATGCTTCAACCTTGGCACTCTCTGCAATCATCAGAAGAGTTTTTAGTTTTACATGTTGATTGGTTGGCGAAATGCTAATCGTACCTGGAAGTTTTATCTGAATTTAGATTATGGTATTGGTTTTAGCTTATCATCGACTGGGAAATACAGGGATTTGCTTCATTGAGAACTGAGGCAGTCCCTTAGTACTGCAACTGAAGCCCACTTGCCTGGGATAAGCCGAATGCAAAGGAGAACATCGCGTAGGTTTATATTTTAGGCGTCAAGTGTCGTGGAGGCAATCATAACCACAACCTACAAGTACATCGTTCTTATAGAAAGGATTGCTACATTCAAATAACACACACAATATTTAACGTCGAGTACGCAATAGGAAATTGCTTGTTGACAGTCATTGTTACATCATCAACCAAGCTATGGAGTACATTTTGAGCAACATTTTTCGATCAAGTTATGTTCCGTTATAGCACCTTGGTTATATCCGTGTTTACAAATGTTTACATTTCTACTTAGTTTAATTTAATTTTCATATTATCAAAAGATTTAAGATATAAATATATATCTTTCATTTTCTACTACTAAATCAATCATATTTATCGATCGGATAGTTGAGTCATCTGGAATATAGAAAAATGTTTTAAGGCCCAGAGGCTGTCAGCATAGAAATGGAACTTACAATAGATATTTGCCTTCGGAACAATCGGAGCAACGACAACTCTTAAAAATGCTTATTTGTTTTTAATAATTTTAGATATTTTCTTAATTGATATATTGACCGCTGTGATCGCTCTGCAAAGGTTCTCAGGGGTATTATAATCGGTAAAGATTTTACTTGGTTTGAGTTTGGCACCATAATAAAAGCAAGGTTGCTACATATTTATTTCTGTGGGGCAGTTTTAATACCCGTACCTGAAGAGTTAAAGGCTGTATGAGAATTGTGGTAAAAGTGGATGTGTGTAACGCAGAGAAGGAAATGTTTCCGACCCTTAAAGTATATATATATGTATATATATTATCATAATTATCATAATAAATTGCAGATGTAGATATAAATGACAGATGTAGACAAAAAATGTAAAATACAAAAATGTTTTAAAATTCCACATTAATCATAAGCTCACATGATTATATACTGACTGAGTACGGGTATAAAAGTAGAGTCGCGTTCACAGAAGCGACACCCAGCGTTCCTTCTTGCTATGGTAAGGTTTGTTTCCAATTTGTTACTGACGATCCATTCTGAACTGTATTATACAGACACGACTTTCTATACCGTCTACATCAGCGAGATTTCCCAGCAATATTCGCACAGATATACTTGAAATCCAATATTTTTGTCATTTGGAAATCCAAAAACATAGCTGTGCTCGAAAACTAGGAAATACTCGGACAAAATCATTTTGCCGATCTTGGGGTGTGTGGGCTTTCAGTCAGTACTAAAGCCTAAGCTGGAGCTGGAGCTGGAGCTGAATGTAGAAGGTGCTCCAAGGGAAGTACGAATATATGAAGGCGAAGTAGAAGTAGAAAAATCGGTCCAAAGCCAATGCTTCATTAAGCAACTTAAGTCGCATATCGCCAGATGCCCCAACAACAGCAATAATAATGTGAAAAGGGAGCATGGGAAAAGGGGGGTATATTATCGCCTAGTTTTATTCATTCCAAAGCGACTATGTTAGCTGTTGGGACTAGTGTTGCTACATAGTCGTCATCCCATCCGTTCCATATGGATGCCGCCTCCCATCCCTCCAGCCCCAGACAGACGCACACACACCCAGACACACTCGTAAAGAAATGCTCTGATCACACAGACGACACGGATAGTGTACGTGAGCTACTTCGGCCTGAGAACCCGAAGTGCGTTCGGGTTGGAGCTCGGGCTCCAACGACTGCTTCGGGGAGACAATCGTGGCACTGCCGTATGCTTTTGGGATCACTTAAACTTATACTATAATTAGTCGTGTTCCGTCTTCTCGAGTAAGTAGTAGACTGGGTGGGCAGCGCTCTGGCCTGGGAGCAGTTGCCTGTGCGCCTTTGGTCTTGTGTGTGGTGTGTGCGCTCGGCGATCGGTTTAGTACGCTCCCGTCAATCCCCACAGTTAGATCGGTTTACTGTAAGGAAGTTTGACAAAAAACTATTTAAAAAAAACAAGAAAATACGATCACAGCTGCAAACGAAGCTCGCAATATCTGAAATACAAAAAAAAAATGTTCCTCTAGAGAAAAGATATATGAAGGAAACTTGTTCAAAGCCACAGTGCTTGTCAAACTGTAAAGTGCGCCTGGACGTCAGTGAAACTCAAAATTGCCCAACCTAAACCATTCTAAAACTTGCAATTAAATAAACGCCCTTGAATAAAACAGTACTCAGAATATTACAAATTTAAACAAATTTTTTGAGACAAATATTAAATACAAATTTTATAACAATTTGGAAACCATATTTTGGCAAGTGCAGCGAAATATAAATGACCCACTTTTCTGGCTCATCTTTCAGGCCCAACGACGGCAACATATTTACAACTCGACGAGGACAGAGCAAATAATTGTGCAGTTTTAAGTGCATAGGGCATGATGTTGCCCTTCTGGAAGCGGTAAGTAAAATATGAGTCTTTTCAAAAATATCAAAAAAACAAAAAAGAAAAAAATCACAACATACAAAATATCCTGAATTCACACCGAGAAAAAGGAAAAGACACTGAAATCCTGATACAAATACAATTCCATTTAACTAACAGTAATATATCTACATATTTTCTTGAATAAAAAAATAATGTATATTTAAATACAAAAATAACAAAGAACTTCTACATTGATTTGTTCTTGTAAAAATACATGCCAAAAGTTAAAATGGAAATAGGCACTTCGTTGTTCTCTTAAACAAATTCCCTCTCTCTCTCTTGAATGAGCTGAATCTCTTACGTTCCCTCTCTGCCACACATATAACACACTCACACACATTGATCGCGCAACAGAGAAACCATACGCTCCGCTCCCAGTCCCACCCGAAGCTTCACGATTGATAAGCTTGGTGGTACACACATACACATGTGCATTCATACGAGTGTATGTCAATTCTAACTCGAGAGATCTTCGATTTTCTTGTAGAGGGCTGCTCTCGGTGCAGCTCTCTTGTACTTTGAATTTCAAGTTTTAAGTAAAGCAGAGGTCGGGTTGCACGAGTCGGAAAAACAAAAAAGATACAATACATATACGATATCCCCCAAAAATATGCATGTATATTTAAAAAAAAAACATAATATTAACATCCCCATCTTGCAGGCTGCTGTACGCCGCTGTCATCGCTGGAGCGTTGGTTGGAGCAAACGCTGTAAGAGACCCTCGACGCCGAGCCTTGACAATTGAAGGCGGATCAATGAAGCTTAACTTTTGTATCGTTGCAGCAATTCTGGAAGACTGCTGGCACCTCTGGTTCGATTCAGGACACAGTGAGACACCAAAGCAGAGAAGACCCCCGGGACTCATTTCCCATTGATGATAGCTATGACATTGTAGACTCGGCGTCCATTCAGCGCGGCGGACAGCCACCCAAGAACTGTACAGCCGGATACGCGGGCTGTGTGCCCAAGTGCATTGCCGAGAAGGGTAACCGCGGTCTGCCAGGTCCATTGGGCCCCACCGGACCCAAGGGTGTCGCAGGCTTTGCGGGTCAGGACGGACCACTGGGCGACAAGGGCCAGAAGGGTGACCCCGGACCATATGGACCGCGCGGCGACAAGGGCGAGCGTGGATCGATGGGCATCCCCGGTCTGCCAGGCGTGGCAGGTGTCCAGGGATCGTCTGGCAATCCCGGCTTACCCGGTATCAACGGCAAGGATGGCTGTGACGGCTCCGATGGCTTGCCCGGCCTGCAGGGTCTCTCCGGTATGGCAGGACCACGCGGCTTCCCGGGCGGTCCGGGTGGCAAGGGTGAGAAAGGTGAACCGGCAAAGGAGAACGGAAACTACGCCAAGGGTGAGAAAGGCGAGCCCGGCTTCATAGGACGTTCCGGCTACGCAGGACCACAAGGCAACCCTGGTGACAAGGGCGAACGTGGTGACACCGGCCCGTACGGCTCCAAGGGTCTGCGCGGAGATCGAGGCATTAAGGGCGAGAAAGGCGACTCTTGCTTTGGACCTCTGATGCCAGGAAAGCAGGGAGAGAAGGGCGAGAAGGGTGATCCAGCCGTTCCCACCCCCGTCACCGGTAGTGAACGTGTGTCTGGCCCACGTGGTGACCCCGGCCAGAAGGGAGATGGTGGTCCCGTCGGAGAGAAAGGTGAGCTCGGTCCCGGCGGTGAGACTGGACAGGATGGACAGAAGGGTGAGAAGGGCTTGCCCGGCGGCTCTGGCGATAGAGTAAGTGAAAAGCGGAGCAATGTAAAGGGTTGCGCTGACGTGCTCCATTTTAGGGTCGTCAAGGTAACTTTGGACCACCAGGACCTTCTGGACAGAAGGGAGATCGTGGTGAAACTGGTCTAAACGGCTTGCCCGGAAGTTTTGGTCAGAAGGGAGAGCCAGGTCTTGCTGGTCGATCCGGTCAGCGGGGTTTGGATGGTCCGCCAGGACCACCAGGCGGCGGTCGCGGACAGCCAGGTGCTCCAGGACCAAAAGGACCTCGTGGTTACACTGGCACGCCCGGTCCTCACGGCTTGAACGGCGCTGATGGGCAACCAGGACCCCAAGGATACGTTGGACAGAAGGGAGGCATTGGCATGCCCGGGCGTCCGGGTGGCGAAGGACCTCCGGGCCAAAAGGGTGAGAAAGGTATTGGAGGACGCGTCGGACCCCAGGGCCCCGTCGGACCCATCGGCCACAACGGACCTCCAGGCCCCGAAGGACTAAAGGGCGATGCTGGCACCCCTGGCTATGGCATTCCCGGTCTGAAAGGAGATGATGGAAATCCTGGGTAAGTCTTTGACATCACCGAGGACTCCGTGATTTACCTCTCATATTGTCTATTCGACCCATCAGCTATCCTGGCCAGAAGGGCGGCAAGGGCGAAAGAGGCTTCAAGGGAAATTCTGGTGTTCCTGGCGACTCCAAACTGGGCAAACCTGGCACGCCCGGCGGCGCTGGGGCTCCCGGACAAAAGGGAGATGCTGGCCGCCCTGGCACTCCTGGCGCTAAGGGAGACATGGGAATCAAGGGTGACATTGGCGGCAAGTGCTCCTCCTGCCCACCCGGCTTGAAGGGAGATAAGGGTACGCGAGGCTTGGACGGTATACCCGGCAATCCCGGCGCTGAAGGACCACCCGGAGAACCGGGACACCAAGGCGAGCGAGGCCACGATGGAATCAACGGACAAACGGGACCGCCTGGAGAAAAGGGAGAAGACGGTTTGACTGGTGCACCTGGTGCTACTGGATCTCCTGGTAAGCCGGCAATTATCAACTATAGCCAGATCGCGCCCGAAAAGGGAGAAAAGGGACTGTCTGGCCTTCCCGGAGCTGCTGGTGTTAAGGGTGACCGCGGAGAAAGTGGCTTCCCTGGTCTGCCTGGTGTGAAGGGAGAAATAGGCTTCAAAGGAGACAAAGGATTCACCGGACAAGCCGGCACGGACGGCATCCCTGGAGCACCTGGACGTGATGGATACGACGGTGCTCCCGGTCTCACCATTAAGGGAGAAACCGGCAGACGTGGCTTGGACGGTCTCAAGGGTGACAAAGGTACAGCCGGATACGTCGGATCGAAGGGAGAACCAGGCACGTGCGAGGCCAGCGAGCTGAAGGTCCCTGCAAAGGGAAGCAAGGGCGACCGTGGTGCCACTGGAGTGACCGGAGGCGATGGGCCGATCGGACAGAAGGGAGAGATCGGATACCGCGGCGAGAAAGGTGCGACCGGTCCTCAGGGCCCAGTTGGTCTCGTTGGACCTCGTGGTCTGCCTGGACCCCGTGGCGAGAAGGGTAATTTGGGACCCATCGGTGCTGCCGGCAATCCCGGAAAAGACGGTTCCCGTGGCTTGCCTGGGCGCAACGGAGATCGCGGTCAAAAGGGAGAATTGGGAATTCCAATGCCTGGACCCCCCGGCCCACAGGGTCGCGACGGCTTGCAAGGTCTGAAGGGAACTCGTGGCCAGCCCGGCCCCCAGGGTCTGCCCGGACAAGAAGGAAACGCTGGATATCCTGGCGATAAGGGAGACGCTGGAACACCCGGTGTACCTGGTCGTGTTGGCAGCCTTGGCGAGAAAGGAGACCTGGGTCCAGTGGGTCCAATCGGACAGCCCGGCCCCCCTGGTATTCCCGGTATTGATGGAGTGCAAGGCCGTGACGGATCCAAGGGTGAACCCGGTAATCCAGGCTTGGTTGGTATGCCCGGCAACAAGGGCGATCGCGGAGCTGTTGGCAACGATGGACCAAAGGGCTTCAACGGAATCGCAGGCTCACCCGGCAAGCGTGGACCGGCTGGAATTCCCGGAATCTCTGGTAAGAGTTTCCGAACCCAAAAATTATTCTTCATTCAGCATCCAATTTTGCGTTTCGTTTCTTTTGCAGGCGCGAAGGGAGATAAGGGAGCTCGTGGCTTGACTGGAAATGACGGACAAATGGGTGGCCGAGGACCTCCAGGACCACCTGGCCTGCTGGGTGTCAAGGGTGAGCCCGGACTTCTCGGGGCCCCGGGACAAAGAGGATTGGACGGCTTGAACGGTGAAAAGGGTAACCAAGGCCTGCCCGGCTATGATGGACCGCAGGGTCTGCCTGGAGATGCTTCCGAGAAGGGTCAGAAGGGTGAAGCCGGTCTGTCTGGACTGCGTGGTGATACTGGCGTGCCCGGTGAGCCCGGACAGCCTGGCGAAAAGGGATTGCCCGGTTTGGCTGTATACGGTCGCCCCGGTCCCCAAGGAGAAAAGGGTGACACTGGTCGTAGTGGCGCAGACGGCATACCTGGATCGAATGGAGAAAAGGGTGACATCGGCTTGGTTGGCTTATCTGGAAGGAATGGCGAAAAGGGATCCGTCGGCCTCCCTGGCATTCCCGGCGCTCCCGGAATTGATGGGCAGCCTGGCCTGCAGGGTGCTCCTGGACCGGTCGGTTATCCCGGCGCCCAGGGATACAAGGGACAGGCTGGCCTTCCCGGTCTGTCCGGTCTCAAGGGTGACACTGGCCCCGTTGGTCCCCTTGGCTACGTTGGAAACCCTGGCATCAAGGGCGAGAGGGGCCCACGTGGTCAGCCTGGTCTGCCCGCTATCGTCAATGTCGATATGCTGCGAGGCGAGAAAGGCTCTTTGGGAGAGCGCGGCCTGACTGGAGAAAAGGGAGATCAGGGAGAGCGAGGAGAGCAGGGCCGGGAGGGATATCCAGGAGTGAAGGGAGACCAGGGTCTGGAGGGTCCCCGCGGCTTGAATGGACTGAATGGAGCCCCTGGACTCAAGGGAGATGCGGGTCCTCTAGGTGAGCCTGGCTACCCTGGGCCTGTTGTCAAGGGCGAGAAGGGTCTGCCCGGACGCGCCGGAAAGTACGGACGTGAAGGTGAGTTCTCCCGAGCGCTTGTTCGAATCGTTTCACAACAAACCCATAATCATTTTATCATAGGCCTTCCCGGAGCACCTGGCATCAAGGGCGAGCGCGGTTTACCTGGTCTGTCTGGTACCCCCGGCCTAGTCGGTATGCCCGGACCCGTTGGAGCTCCAGGTGAGAAGGGAGATCGTGGTCTGGCCGGAACACCTGGTCAGCCCGGACTCGACGGAATGAGGGGAGCTCCAGGTCTCAAGGGCGACCAAGGCTATCCAGGACCGAAGGGAGAACGTGGATTGGCTGGCTTCGAAGGACAGAAGGGTGATAAGGGTGACCAAGGACACGCTGGCCTGCCCGGTCTGGCTGGACTAGCTGGAGCCAAGGGCGACTCTGGATACCCCGGCCAAGACGGACCAGAGGGACCGCAGGGCAGCCCAGGTGAGAAGGGCTTCACCGGACCCAAGGGACGCGACGGCCGCGACGGCAGCTCAGGTCTGCAAGGACAAAAGGGAGAACCCGGCATGATACCGCCGCCGGGACCCAAGGGCGAACCTGGCAAGCCTGGACGTGAGGGTCAAAAGGGCGACGCCGGCCAGCCCGGTGACCGTGGCCTGACCGGAATCGAAGGACAGCGCGGAGAGAAGGGTGATCGTGGCCTGATTGGTCCAAGCGGATCCATCGGACGCCCCGGACCCAAGGGAGAACGTGGTGAGCAGGGTCTGGTTGGACGCGAGGGTGCTGTCGGCGCCATGGGTCTGAAGGGTGACGCAGGTCTGGCCTGCAGCGGCGCCCAAGACTACCTCACCGGCATCCTTGTGACGCGCCACAGTCAGAACGATCAGGTGCCACAATGCGCGGCAGGTCACTCGCAGCTCTGGACCGGCTACTCTCTACTGTACGTGGACGGCAATGACTATGCGCACAACCAAGATCTCGGCTCGCCGGGCTCCTGTGTGCAGCGCTTCTCCACGCTGCCGGTGCTGTCCTGCGGACAGAACAACATCTGCAACTACGCGTCGCGCAACGACAAGACCTTCTGGCTATCGACATCGGCCCCCATTCCCATGATGCCGGTGGAGAACTACGAGATTAGCAAGTACATCTCGCGCTGTGTGGTCTGCGAGGCGCCTGCCAACGTCATCGCGATGCACAGTCAGTCCCTAGAAATACCCGAATGCCCCTCAGGATGGGAGGGTCTCTGGATTGGCTACAGTTTCCTCATGGTGAGTACTCAGTCCGGTCTGAAGCGGAATCGAAGGCTTGATTTCACATCATTTTAATTTCCCCCACAGCACACGGCAGTGGGCAATGGAGGCGGTGGCCAGGCGCTGCAATCGCCTGGCTCCTGCCTAGAGGACTTCCGTGCAACACCGTTCATCGAGTGCAACGGCGCTAAGGGCACCTGCCACTTCTACGAGACAATGACCAGCTTCTGGATGGTCACTCTGGAGTCCAACGACCAATTCGAGAAGCCCCAGCAGCAGACGATCAAGTCTGGCAACCTGCTGTCCCGCGTCTCCAGGTGTCAAGTCTGCATGAAGAACTCGTCGTAGGCCGTCGCGGGGCCCTGCCCCACTTGCCTCCACACAGACACAAGCACAGCATAAGTTTAATCTAATGTTAAAGCCCCTAAATATACCAACGAACAGTGTACACACCACACACAGAACAGGAGACACTCACAGACGAACCAACACTGCTACCAATTCCTTAAACTAACCAAATCGAAGCGCCAGGCCCTCCGTCTTAGTGCTAAAACGGACCTGGACCAAATGCCATTTTTGTATCTGCCATTTAATGTTCTAAACAAATGTAAACTGCTTCTTAGTTACGTGTAATTTAAGTAAATCAAACAAATAAATAAACTAGCCTCGGTCGTATGTCCAAAACCACCTGATTACACCTACACCTCTATGTAGAGAGGAGAGTACTGCATGTTCCATTTTGATTAAATGCGAAACATATGTGGACAATGAGAACATATCGAACGGTTGACACGACATAGACCTCCGCCACTACACACACAATATGCTATACAAAACTGCTATTTTTTCGCAAATCGTTTATGTTTATGAAACAAAAAAATGGTAAAATAAAGAAAATTTATAAATACGATGTACAAATTGTATACGAAACTTAAACGTGTACCCCACCGTGGTGGGGGAACACAGTAGTGTGAAAATCAGAGAAGAAGGAATATCTGCACCCTGGTTAGCCTACGTATCTATTCGAGCAGGCATAATCTGACCATCTTTCGTTTTTCTAAGTAACCTACTTCATCAGTGATATTGCTATTTCACTTTTAAGTTAACCAGACTTTAACAGTTTCACCCGGACAATATCAAAATCTAGATCCTATTTTATTCCACAGCTTTACTGCCATAAGTAGAGGTAAATCGGATAAAAAAATCATTGAAAATGCTTATCAAGAATTTACCAGAAGAATAACGAATGTGAAATTAAAAGAAGTGTTTATTGAAAGAGTTTTTTCCCCATTTTCAAAATCAATTTTAATCCCTGAATATCAATGAAAATTCCAAAATGAATTATCTTTATGCACCCCTTCCAAACCGGATGTGACAGGTTTTATTGCAGAAACTATTACATTTTTTTGTTTATGTCTGATACATTCCAATTAGCTTATGTTAAAGTTTTTTTTAACATCATTCGAATTGTATAAAATATTTTGTTTGTCAAAGTCAAGTGGATCTAAATTATGACCCCGAATCGAAATTATTAACTTTAATTTTTAAAATATATTACGGCTCTAACGTGTTTCTCTTGTGGCTGATAGAAAACTTAATTAATGGGGGTGTCCTATTCAAGTGACGAGGAGTGTATGATGTGTATGATGTGATCATGCATTGACGCAAATGAATGCGATATAAAGCATAGTACCACTTCCTTTAATATAATAAGCTTTAAATTTTACTCCTAAAATCCGCCAATATAATCAGTCAAGGAGTGAACAGAAAATATATTAAGATGCAATCATTAATCTGATGCTGACCCCACTGTTACAGACCCAGATATAAAATGTATCTAATTTTTGTTTTTTTTCTTTCTTTGATTAGATCCTTTCCTTTCCTTTCTTTATGTTCTTTTTCATACCAGGCAGTACCAGTATCGGGGTATATTACATACGTATATTGTATTACTCTACGATATAAAGATCTATATCATACGGGGGGCAAAAGAACGATCGTCCAAAAATAAAGTCCTGATTCAAATGTGTGTAACTAGACTAGCAAAGACTTGACAAAAAGCTATAAATATACTTTTATGTTTTATCGAACTTCGAGGATATATAAAGAACTTTACATTCTAGGCTTAATTAATTAGAAATTTACTCGTTTTTGGAATCTTCAATAAATCAAAGAATCCATGGGGTTCCAGATATGCATCTGTAATTTCCAGTTTCAAAGCAAGTCTTTTTTGTACGTTGATTTGTTTATGTGATTTAACACGGTGGTGCAGATCTTCTTTTAAAGAACAAGGGTTCAGACAGTCTGGGTCTTGTGGTGGAAATGATTTTTCCTCTGAAAGCAAACCCAGGGAGAGGAGAGGAATCAGAATCTCACCACTTGCCGCCTCCAGAAGCAAGGCACTTGTGCGCATGCCTCGTGCCTCTGGCAGAGAGCCCGAACGCGGGGGGTTTTGGGTAGCTGTGGGTTGAGTGGGGTCGGATGGGGGTGGAGGATTGTGAAGCGTCAGAGGGGTGGCATACGATATCATATGATAATGATATGCAGACACACATATTCCAATTGGTGGTTGGAAGAGTTTCCTTCCAGCTGTGGCCGTACGAAAATAGGGGTAGGCTTTCTGGGTTCGAATTGGAAAAGTGAACGGAACGTCAGTCGTCGGTGGGAGTTCGAATACATACGTCAGCAGATAAGACGTGCTCAGTCGCTGGAGTGGGACTGAAAAATGTATACCCAAGTGGAAAAACTGGAGAAGAAGTAAGGAAAAATGTAATCCATTGCAAGCTTTGCAAGAACACTGAGAAACCCCAAAAGAGGAAGGTGCCAGTGCCAGTGGCAGTGCCAGTCGCAGTGCCAGTGCCAGCCGGAAGCCCCGAACAAAGGCAGACCAGACCCACTTACAGCACGAGTGAGTGGAACCCAGTGGAACCAGCGGCAGCAACCCCCAAAACAGACAACAACCCACCAACCCCAACCACAAACACAACCCCCTATATGATTATCGTGCTGTTGTTGCTGTTCCAATCGCTCTGCCTCTACTGCCAACGTCTGGTGCTGCACATCCACGACCGATGTTTCCCCCGCAACGTACGCCTCTTGCAGGAGGTGGCCGAAACGGTCGGCGATCGTAAAGCACAACAGCATCTGGAGAAGCAGCAGCTGGAGCAGACCAAGCGCCGCCAGAAACGCCGCATCCTCGAGCCCATTCTCCCCCTCGGAGCTGGCGTCAACTCCGAAGCCTGTCGCTTCTGTGCACACAGCCCGCAGGGCTACTGCCGTCATCACTTCCACCTGCAGGAGCTGAAGCTCCACCAGCAGCGGCAGCCATCCCGCATCGGCGGCGACCAGGACTACAAGCAGCTGCGTCGCATAAAGCGCGAGCTAAAGCAGAGTCTGGGACAACGGCAGCCACAGCTTAGAAGCTATCGACCTCTGCTGTCCGGCAGTCCCAGCTGCAGCTCCCTGAGCAGTGGTTACGGTTCGCTCAGCACCTGCAGCACCTACGCCGACGAGGAGGAGGAGGAGGAGGAGCACGACGAGTCAGTCGAGGTCGAGGAGCCAGGTAACCTGGTAACTACTCACTTGTAGCCCTCTCCAGCAGATCTCGGGAAAAGTGAGGCCCACTCCATCACATCCCATCCCATCTCAGACGCCGTTTAACAGAAGGCCTTTTGAAAGCCCTCAGCAAATTTCAAGTGGCTTGATTTTCTATTGTCGTTTCAAAAATTGAAGTAGTTACAACAATGTCCGACTTGGATATTGAACAGCAGCCGGATCCGGCACACTTGGCTGTGGTGATGACGCCCCGACGACGCCGTCACAGTGGGCGACGTGGTATCGCACCCACATCCCAAGATGCCAAGGTGTCAAAGACACCGACATCAGCATCGCCCTCGCGGAACTGTCCGCTGGCTCATGGCACCAAGGACAATTGGACCTGGAGTAATCGGAATCGCTCCAACGAAGTGGTGCTGAGTGGCCCCAACTTTCGCACCGTTCACTTCCATCCCAACTGGAGCAAGGGAACGGCCGGAGTCCAGGGCAAGCGGCCCCTCAACAACGGCCGCTACTACTGGGAGTTGCATGTGTCGCAGCGGGTCTTTGGGACCTCTATCATGTTTGGTATTGGCACTCGTTCGGCTCGGCTACACGCCAATGCCTTCCGCAATATGCTCGGCGAGAACGAGCACGGATGGGGACTCTCCCACAAGGGCGTGCTCTGGCACAACGGCGTGGCCCTGCTGTATACGAAACGCTTCCGCGAGAATCATTCCACGCAGATTGGGGTGCTGTTTGATGGTATTGAGGGCACGCTTACCTACTATAAGGATGGAAAGTGCCTGGGCGTGGCCTTTAGGGGATTGGATAAGATTGAGGAACCCCTCTATCCCATCGTATGCTCGACTGCCGCCAAAACGGAGATGACTCTGAAGAGTGCCCGGCGTGAGTTTGTCAATCTCCAGGATCGCTGTCGGGCCGTGATTATGCGGCGAGTCCGCAGCTGCTCTCAACTAGAGAAGCTCAAGCTTCCACTGCCCATCCGTGCCTACTTGAGTGAAGTGATCGATGACAAAGAGCCGCTGCGTCAGGTCGACAACTACGATATACTATGTGATTTCTAGAGTTTGGAACATCCGCATCGCTTCTCCCAAATAACCGATCCGATGCGGACTATATCGTAACCGTTGGACTATCGTGAGTGACGGAAGTAGAACAGTCCCAGCCCATACCCAATTATTTCTATGCTGCGACCCGTGAAACTGTTGTTGTGCCATCAAGTGGATCTGAAAACAAACAGGAAGGAAAACGTTTCTAGGAAATATTGTACATTTTCAAGTAATTCTAAATTTGATTGCACTCTTTGCTATCATTCTTTTTTTTTTGGTTTTGTTTATAGCTTTCTGTTGAGATTTCTAGATAAAATGTGGGGAAATAGGCCAATTCGGTGCAATATTTGTGATATAAGAAAAGAAGGAATAAACATGAATATTCGATTCGTATTTTGGGGATCAAACTGCATAAAGCTATCCGCAAAATAAGGTAAAGTCATAGGGCATAGAGCTAAGCATATTTTTCGGTACAGACGAGTGTGAAATCTAGTCAAAGAAACACTCTGCTAACCTAACTTTGTATAAATGGGGTAGTCAGCAAATTATTCATAAGTAATCTAATTTAGCGATTGAAAAACTCGATTCTAGTCATCCAAACAGAATTAAACGATGTGTCCCAGGGTCTAAAAACATTTATAGCACTTGTAAATGTATTATACAGCTTTGGTCACATAAATATTTTAGTACAAATAATTTATTACAATATTCTTATTATGGTTATTGTAGATTTGGTGTCTGTATAAATTACTACACATAATTTAATTGGTACTCGTAGATGGCAAGCAAGACATGTATGTAAATGAAATTCGTAAAATTACGCTCAGAACTATTAAGCGATATTGATTTTTGCCTCATTTGGGGGACATTTGGATTTACATGAATAAAACATACATTTACTAACTAAAGAAATCGGAAGTATAATGCTGCACACAGGTTTTATATCGCCCTCTCAACTCTGCTAAGATTGATTCGTTATACAGATTATGTACATATTATAGCTCATCGGCCAGGTGATTTATGTTCTGCAGGTGGTCTCCGTAATCGGTGGCCTCGCTGCCCACAAAAGTTTCATAGTTGTTGAGAATCTCCAGATAGGAGAGACGATCGTCGTGATCCTCGTCTGTCGAGACAAACAGATGGTCCACCTCATCGTTGGCAATGGCCGTATTGCTGGGCACTATCCACGAGAGCACCTCGTTGCCCGTGAGCACACCGTCGCCGTTGACATCGTGATCCTTATCAAAGCGCTCCTTCTCAGTAAGAAGCCATTCCTTGTCGTGATGTGAGGCAGCCTCACCCACAAACTCCTGGAAGTTTATCTTGCCATCGTGATTCAAGTCCTTGTCCTGCATGGTATGCTCCAGGAGTATGGGCAGCATCTGGGGATGTTCCTCGGGATTGTGGAAGTACACAAATTCCTCCAGACTCAGTACGCCGTCCTTGTTCATGTCGGCTGCATTAAACATCTCCTTATCTTGCTTGATCATTTTCTGCTCCTCCTCGTAGTTATCAAAGTCGATGGTCTCCTTCTTGAAATTCTCATCTTCCATGGAATAGGTATCCTGTAAGTACTCCTTCCATGTAATTCTCTCATCCGTTTCTTGGTCGATTTCGTCAAAGCGATCCGCTGCCTCTTCTTCGGACAGCTTTCTGTAAGTATTTGGATTAGTTTTAGCAATGACAGTTTTGTTACGGATGTACATATGTATGTTTTCATTTGTGAGTTTGGCGAGCAGAAGCAGGCACTAGCAGTAACTATGTATAAGGGTTAGCAGCTCGGCGACACTGATTGTGTGTGTGTGTGTGGGGGGGAATTAATCAACAGACAACACTCACTTAAAAGACCTTAATATCCATGCTTTCAGTTCATGCCGGTCAACGAACTCGTCCTTGTTGAGATCCATCAGTTTAACCAGCACGAGCAGGCGCCGTTTCGACTCATCCGGCGTCAGCGTGTCGAATTCTTGCGCCTCTTTCGTATTGCCTGGCATAAGTAAATTAATACTATAATACTTTTTTCTAAGCGTGAAAGGCGGAACAGCATTTGCACGTGTATAAAAACCAAAAACACAGACCTTTGACTGACGTGTTTCTGTCAGAATACAGATTTTACAGATTTCAATGAGCAGTGCACACAAATAAACAAATCGGGGGCTATTTAGAAGAAGTGACTCACCAATGATGGCCTCGTGGTCGAACTCCACATTGTGCTCGCCATCCTCGCCATGATGGTGAGCATCCCTCGGCGCATGGATTCCATCCTTTACCCGCTCCTTACTCAAGTGATTCTCGTGTGCAGAATGCTTATGCGTGGCAACGGCTCCGAAGGCAGGCATGGGCCCCACGGTAGCTAACACGGCCACTGTGCACAGCACCAGCGGAAACATGGGCAGATTTCTGGGCATTTTAATTGATTATGCCGAACGGCGTACTCTCTATTCTTTTCGTTGTTTCTTTTTTTGGCAGCACAGCTTCTTGAAACCTCACACACGCGCAGCCAACTATAAACACATATAGGATATGGGACTGGGGCCACTTGTGGTCTCTTCGACTGCCGGCGGCTACAGGGGCGCACACGTAATAGCAGCAAAATGAATGAACTCTGTTCACCTTTGCCTCTGGTTGAAATATGAAAAATGCCATATTTAAGCATATGTAAATGTAAGTACCTACCTAAAATATTTATACACTCTTACCCAGAACAGTGACAGCTGCTTGCTGCAATTTTCGTTCCTTTATTAGCTCAGTTTTGAATTATTGGGTTTGAGATGGCTCTAAGTACATAGGTTGTTATTAACTTTATTATTAGTTTTTTTAAACAATTTTCCGTTTATTTATTTACGCAGCCAAAAGGGCTGCAAAGATGCTGGATAGACATCGATACGATCGATGTCATCGATTTTTTTCTCAAACCGATATTTTTTCAACTCATCCCCACATATAGTTGGCGCCCATGAAAAAACACTGAAAAAGTGCCAAAAGAGTTTATGGATAAGTGCAGTCTAGTGGAACACGCCATAAATTGCTGACAAAATATTACGTTTTGAAAAACATCGGAAACATCGATGTTTCATCGATAGACGCGAACACCGATGTTTCTCCAGCTCACTGCCTCAAATTGCGAAATTTGTTGGAATTTGTTGGTTTGTTGTTAAGAACAGGTGACAACAATCTTAGAGAAGAAAGTTATTTTCACGATTCTGTGGCGCAGGTATAAGCAGTGAATGTAAGTTATCAAATCGTGAATCAAAGTAGTGTAAAGTGCCTTAAAAACGAGAACTACAAAAAATGTAGAAAAGCAGGCGGCAGAGATGATTAAATACAAATGACATCATATCAGCACCTTTATTTGGTGACAGCTGTGTGGCATAAAACTCGTTTATACTTGCGCGTTTATTTAGTTAGAAATTTGATCATAATTTACTTCCATTTGTGGGCCCAAAACACGCAAAGGACACCACTCTCGGAAAAGGGGGAGGGGAGCAAAAGCTTTTGTGTACATGGCTGTGTGTGTAAAGGGGGGGTCTTGAATAGGCGTTGTTGGCCGGCTTATGGAGGAGAATTTTGTTATTTTTGGTTTGAACCACGGAAATACTCATTAACTTTCCCGGAGCGGTGGTGGTCAGTGTAATTATAGCTCCTGACCAGAGCGTGGCATGCAACTGGTCCTGAGGCCAATGTGTGTATGTGTGTGAGTGTGTATGTTGATTATTATCCTGGGACAGCGCACTGTGGGTGGGTCCTATGCGTCACTTTGTCACTTGTCATTCTGTATCTGCACACATTACTCGTACAGTATAGTAATCCAATAAAACGCTGCTAACCATTTCAGCCTAAGCAGCGCGACTCGACGCCTATAAATATAAAAAAAAAAAAACAGCAGAGACGCAGACAACGATTCGTCGTTGGCATTGGGAAAACCTCTTGTACACGTCCAAACCAATTTCGGTTTTAGTTGTGAGCCAACCTTCAGATAGAAAAGCAAGCTTTTGTCGTCTGGCTCCCGATTTCTTTCTTGTGCTTGCATTTGATTTCTACTATTTTCGGCCACTCTGACTTCGCTCGCCCGCCTGCGCTAATTAAATAGCAAAAGCATACCAAATGCCGTACATTATCATTCGCGGCAATCTAGCCTCCTACAGTCACAAATATCCATGGCGTGTGCTCGTCTCTGGATTGAAAGGTAAACCCAGCCACAGCTATTCATTCAGTTCAGTTGAAGTAGTAGATTTCCCATTTTCGATTTTGGTTACAATTTTGTTTCGTTTCATTTTGTGCTGTTTTGTGCGTTTATTATTGCGACACAATTAATTTATAGATTGCTTGGCAAACAGATACACATATGCATATCTACATACATATAAATATATCTATAGGTGCACGCTCACATGTAAAACACGCAAGCTTAAAGCGCTAGTTGTGGTTATATCCACTTTACACTAAAAACAAAACTTTTTTGAATGAACAAACAGTGACGGTCCAACAATATGCAGGCCAGAGCCGTAGTGAAGCTGGAAGCTTATTCTGCTCAGGTGACATTTATTGGCTCAGCCAAGCGTCAAAAGTAAAACTGTATGTTACAAAAATTCGTAAACTTGTACCAGCATAGTTTACCACAGCCCAGTAAAATTTGCGAATGCTAAAATTTAGTTTTGGATTTTAGCATGATTTTGTGAGAAACAGATTATTTGGGTAGGTGAACAAAAATGCACCGCTGTAGCCAATTTTTAACATGTTTTTAGCACTATACTCAATTTAAAATGTTGCCTCAACAAATCAACAGCTGTGCCTTAATTGCATGCCATTGCCACCGCCCAATCCCACCCTCCCGCTTTTTATGACTGCCACTGTTGGAAGCTCTTCTCTCAACGTATGTACTTCTCCCGTCGTCAATTTCGTTTTGTTGGCCCGTGCAGTTCACATCTCAGAAAGCGCATCTGAAGTTACTATAATCATACTTACACCTGTATGTATCGGATAATACATATAAATATATCGGAATATTACTGTTGCATATTTATAGCACTTTTATATGTGGCCTGCATGGCAGAAGTCAATACACTTTACGAATTTGCCAAGGGCTCGGAGGGAAATATCCAAATTTTTCTCATATTATGAAGCGAACAATACGTTTCGGCTTTTTGCTTAATTAGCGCACTCACACACCCAACGACACAGACCGGTCCGGCGACCCTGGGCTGACGTCATCTGTGCCGTTCGGCCAGTGTTATCTTTTGTTTGTTCTGTTTAAACATAGCTCCCTTCATGATAAACGAAAAGGAAAGCTATTTCCACATAAAAGTAAGCCAACTAATTGCTTGCACCCATACCTTACAGCTGACGACATCGAACAGTTGAACAAATTCTCGTGCGGCGGCTACAGTGATGAGTCCACCATCGTCTACTTAGTGCATCCTTGTCGCATTTTATCGGCGCTAGAAGTAAGTATAATAAGATGGGTTTAAACTGACCCACCAACTCATGCCCGACATTTACTTGCAGATATTGGGATTTCGCGTTGTGGCCAGCTCGTCGACAGCCGTGAAGCAGGACTACAACGAGTATATGTGGACAATGCGCAAGGAGTTCGACGAGCCAGAACCCTTGGAGACCGAGTCGGTTGTGCGCGAGAATCTGTCAAATATTGGCCGGGAGGCAGCCAGTTTAGGCAACTATCACAAGGTGGATTCGCCCGAATAGGAAAAGCATTTCCAACCAAAAACAATCCAAAATCAGAAAAATATTTAAAATAGTTGTATAATATTGTGTGTGCGTGACTGTGAGCGTTCTTGTGTGCGTGTAGAAAACTATAGCAACGTAGGGAAACTTGTTCCACAACACATTCTGAAGTGAAAAGTGACTAATCCAATCGAAGACCCAAACAAAACTATGAGTGACAGCCAGCCCACGGCAAAGGAGTCGAATTTGAACTGCGAGTGTCCTGCTGCGTCATCGACCACATCGGTAAACGCCGCTGCTGCTGCTGCTGCCGCTGCTGCTTGTCCCGCCAATGTTGTGACCATTCCTGTTCCCATACTCCAATCGGAGGGCACTTTCGTCTACATCACCGTCAAGGGATCGCTCCACGACTACACCTGTACCATATTCGGATTGAACCAGGCCGAGGTACAGGCTCTGTCCAAGCGCTTCGACAGCGGCGTGAAGCAGTGTGTTAATGGTATTATGGTGGCAGTGCCGCCCATGGTTATGTTGAATACGTTAGCCCAGTTAAGCTACAAAGTCGTCTGCAGTTGCGGTGAGGCCGAGATCTGCTGGACCATGCAACGTGAGGTCTAATCATTGCCCATATCACCCCAAGTCGTCATCATCCAAAATCATTCAACAAAATCACATAAACAAGGAATTTGACATCGATACTGAACGCACTCTCGAAAGGAATAGGCAACAATGGATAACCACAGCGCGGACAACTGCAAATGCCACAAGCAATCGCAACCGGCACAGCAGACGCTTAGCGACATGGACTTTGATCGGGGCATATGGAATGCAGGTATACATGGAATAAATAGTTTTAATCCTATAATCCAATTATTGACTCCTTTTCCCCATAGCCATCTATAATGAAGTGGATCGTGTAAGGGACTTCATCAAGAAGGGCCAGGCCATGGCCCGAGATGACTGCGACTATACGGCTCTTCATTATGCGGCACGCAGTGGCAACGTACAAATCTGCAAGCTCCTCATCGACGAGGGCAACGTAGATGTGAATGCGGCGACCAAGGCGGGTGCCACAGCTCTCCATCGGGCAGCCATGATGGGTATGATGAATACAATTTTTGAAGAATCCATTATCCTTTATAACTCCACTTATTGCATGCCCACAGGTCATCTGGATATAGTGAAGCTCTTGACTGAACACAAGGCCAATCTCCTGCTGCAGGATGAGTGCGGACAGAGCGCCCTGCATCGTGCAGCGTTGCGTGGCCACCTGGAGGTTTGTCGCTACCTACTAGAGCAGGAGCCAACCCTAAAACAGCTCAAGGACAAGAAGGATAAATTGGCTTTTGAGTACATCATGGAGAATGCGAATGACGATTTTAAGCTATTGCTTAAACCCTAAGGGGCGTCATTCCGTTTCCACTGGCATGAGCATCATTATATTTTCTTTTTAATCTAAGAACAAAAAAGTTTGCAATTTTCTTCTTTAAAACTCTGTATTGTTTATTTAGACACTCAAAATGTATGTATATTTTTTCTAAAATTGCATCCGATGTTTAAAATTCTAATTTACAATTGCATGTGTAATGTCAGAGATACAATAGATTGTATGTGGGGGAAAAGTAATCTTAACTTTGGCATAGTCAAATAAATAACCTAGTGCATACATTGTATAAATATCTATATAGACTACTATATACATACATGTCTAACAAACATGAGAAATGTGTGCAAGTAATTTAGTTGATGTCTCCCAAACACATGCAAGCAGCGACCATTCGTGCGAAAATATGTAATACATTGTAAGAAATTAATATCACATTAGAGTTGTGCAAGAAATGTGTTGGTAACTCCGATCGAACTCGGCTTGGAATGTTGCAGAACCCTACTATCTCCTTTACACAAATATAGACATTCAGAGATAGGCCATACATACATTGGCCAATATACAAAACTAAAAGCTACATACCATATGCGCATATATTTAAAACCTATATAATCTGAATAAATTCTTAATCCCACGACTCGGGCGATCTGTAGACGCGCATGGGTTCACGATCCGCCTCTATGGACCTCACCTTGGCCAACTCATCAAAGTCGCTGAGATATTTCTTCAATATCTCTGGTATATCAAACTCGTCGATGAATATGCCTAGAGTGGATCGATGTGGTATGGGGAGATATTTCTGCTCCAGCGAGGGCCGCATTTGGAGGTTCCGAAGAATATTTTTGCGAATCACCAGACGAGCGGTGGACTTCAGGGAGCGCGGGTTAGTTGCGTGCAGGGACATTTCCCTTTCGAGTTGCTGTCGAGGCGCTGACCAATTGTTTGCTGGCCCTCGCTTCTTGAATGGCGGCAGCTGGAATCCGGCATTGTCTAGGGGGTGGAAAAGGTATTGGGGTAAGCCAGAAATTGGAAAAGAGTTGTGCGGCAGATCAAAACTTACACAGCAATCGGCCGAAGGCCACACTCCGTTGAGAGCAGTTGGAACGCAGCTCGCTGACCACATGCTCCGGGCAAATCTGTGCTAGATTGCTGCCCTCGTGAATGAGGAGCTCGGCCAGGTCCAGGCGGTGCAGGTTGATGGCTCGCGACAGCGGAGTCTGGCAGTAGATTAGGCCGCAGACAATGGTCGGAGCACACGAGCCATACAGATCTGTACGGGCGCTGGCCAGTTTGGCCAACAGCACTCTAAGCACGCCTCGCAGATCGTCGACGTGGAGGGCATGCTGCACCGCGAATAGGATTAAGCCCTCGTCCTGCGCACTCATGTACAGGCCCTGCCGACGATGCTGCTCGGCCACGTCCAGGAGATAGCCCAGCATCTCCGACTGCTGATTGTAGATGGCTACCATGATGGGTGTATGGTTGTCGCTGTCCCGCACGGAGAGACTGTCCCCATACTGCAGCAGAGTCTCCACCAACTTACGATTATTGTGTCCCACGGCGAGATGCAGGAGATGCTGTGAGGCCAGACGCCGAGCTCCTCGCTCGAGGAGAAGCTTCGCCATGTCTGTGTGGCGACCCCTGACAGCGAGCATCAGAGCCGTCTGGTTCTCCTTGTCCTGAATATTGATGTGGGCCCCTCGCTCGATCATTTCTTTTGCCAGTACCGTCATGCTGCAGGAAATGGCCGTCATCAGGGGCGTTTCGCCCAAGTCGTCGGTTTCGTTGATGTTGATATTCGTCTGGAGCAGCAGCTGGGCAGACTCCTTCGACTTGCTCTCTATGGCCAGGTGGAGGGCCGTCTTGCCGTCGCTCAAGGTCTTGGCATTGACCGGAGCTCCGTGCTGGACGAGCAGCCGGGTGACCTTGGGGAATCCGGCACCCAAATGCAGGGGGCCGTATCCATCGCTATTCACCACATTGATCGGGGCATTGTGCTCCAGCAGTATCCGGACGCACTCATCGTGCCCCCAGAAGGCGGCATAGTGCAGGGGCGAGGTCAGGCAGGCATCGCACAGATGTGGATCCTGCTCGCGGCAACTGGCGCAGCATTGGGCCACAAACTCCCCCATGCTCTCCAAGGTCTTGGCATAATACTGATACAGCATACTGTCCTCGCCCCCTGCTCCAGCAGCCGGCTGTCCACTGTTCTCCGCGCAGCTCTCGAATTCGTCTACCCACTCAAGCTTATCCATGCCTTCGGGTGTGCTCTCGATCTCCAGGCTATCAGCATGTGCTGCAATCACGGAAACAATTCTTTGTTTAACTGAACACCGAAATCTGTAAATTTTGTTACTGCGTTTTCGGCTACCTGTCATTTCTAACGTACTGGGCCTACTGGGCTCCCCCTTTCCATTGGAGCTTTCCAACACGTCAGCCGCTCCACTCTGTTGTGTTCTTATCTGAGGTGAGGCTAGAGAACCGGTTTGGTTCGAGACTTTTCATTTCGTTTCATGCACTTTGCGCTGCGCATGCATTTCGTTTACCATCCGAAACGGGTTTGTGTGTACCGTGCACCTACTGCATGTGGGTCAATGGCAAGCGCGCTGCCACACTAAGCAGCGAACATAGGTAGCCGGAAGCATCTGCAGTGTTAGCAACTAAACTGAGGAGGGGAAAAATTGGTATTCTGCCAATCATCCCTATCTTTCGGATAACAATACATTCTACTTGCCTAAGCCGATTTAGCAAAACATTTTACTACCCCATGAACCTGTCTTATCGATTTTGTTTGTTGGCCAGCTGTTTACCGGAGGACAAGTTCATGCCGGGGTCAGAAAACTCACTCTGACGGAACACATCCAGTTCCGGTTGCTCGCATGACTGCACCAGGAGCTCCAGCAGCTCGGCATCGCCCAGCAGAGCGGCCGTGCCGACGGCCGTGCGTCCACAGTTTGGCGATACATACGAGGCCTGTGCCCCATGCATGATGCAGCTGAGGGCTTGCTCAATGTCACCGCTTTGGACGGCACTCAGCAGCCGCTCGTTGACGTCGTAGGACAGCATATTGCCATTGGTTGTTAGTGGGATTAGTTGTTATTTGTTATAAACTAATATAAAGCAGCTGAGCTGAGCAAAACGCGATGCGAAAAAAGAACAAACCAAAAGAAGCTGCCGTGTGTGAATGTGTGAAAAAGTGCGTTTCCGCCGTCAGCAGCTGCAACACACCCCCGGAAAATCACACGTAAAACTAAATCCAAACAATCCCAGTGCGCACGAGCGAGGTTCAAGTCACGGTAGCCGCAACGCAAACACACCCTCATAGCTCGTGCCATGGGAGAGCATAAAAGAGAACTCAGCTGGTATTCGCTTCCACGCATATACAATGCTGGATTGGATAGAGTGTATAGATTTATTCTGGTCATCAGTAGTGTATGCATACATCTCTACGCCTGCCGGTGGACGCCTCGCCTCGCTTTATGTCTAAAACGTATAATCTACTCGATTTCCTTGGCTTCTTTGGCGTTCTGCAATGATTCGGTGATGAAGAGTTTGGCCAGCGACTGAGAGCAGAATTGGGCAATGTGCTGCGAGTGTGTGTTGATTTGACCAGAGGTAATTGTCGCCGTAAGCCTGGCCGGCACGGGCATGGGGCGGAACTGCTTGATGACCTCCTCTTCGGCCACCGTCGGCTCACCCTTCGAGGTGCGCACAGCGTTTTCAGCGGCCAGCTTGGCCAGAGCACGGTTTTTGTCCTGGAAAATAAAGTAAAAACATAATAGCCGCTTTTGCGGTTTTTTTTCTGGTTAAATTCCTTACCGAATCCTGCTTGAACACCACTTGCTGGTACTTGTTATAGCGCACGGCCTCCTGATACAGCTCATCGACGCGCTCAATCAAGCTCCGCATGTGATTCTCCAGCACTGAGGCGGTGCCCAGATCCAAGAAGTTGTGCCCTTTGTCCTCGGGAAGCAACTCATTCAGCTCGCTCATCATGATGTTAGTCAATGGCGAGTTCTTGATCACGATTGGGATCTCTGCGAACAGACTCTCATAGCCCACCTTCAGCGTACGGAATGCCTCGGGAGTAAAGTCGCCGTCCTTGTACATCTGTATGGCCTGCGGTGTCAGCCGGTAGGCCTTCAGGCAGAGGAAGCCCCGTGCGGACTTCTGCGTATCGTAGACCACGACCACAGACTCCTCGATACTGGTCTGATAGTGATACTGGGACTCGAGCAGAGCCAGCGACAAGCTGTTGCCTACGTCGGAGCTCTGATACCAGCCCACATGCAAGTGATCCACGTTCACGCGGCGCAGGCGACGCATCACGGTCAGCTGGTACATCTCCTCGTCCATAGTGTCGTCGCCGCTCTTCGGGAAAGGGAAGCAGTTGGTGATTTCGAGGCACTTGTCCACAACCAAGCCGAGCAGAGCGCCCTGGGCCAGATCCATGTTACTGGACTCCTCATGACAGTGCTTCACCATTTTCATGACGGCCTGTGGAGAGAATTTCGCTTATTAATTTCAAAATCCATGCATTTGTCACTTTCCTCTCCCACACACACACTCACACACAAAGAAAAGCGCACACACATGCTTATGTTTAGCCAGCGCGTGGCATCGAATTTTGCGTTTCCGTGTGCGCGTTTCTGTGCGTTTCTTCAAGCGAAACTTTGCCGCAAAGTTTTAGGTTTGTTTAAAACTCACCAAACCGTCGCATTGAACATAGTTTATTGTATTATCTGAATCCTCTGTGCGAGCATGACGACCACCGCGATTTGCCATTTTGAAGAGAAAAAGTATAGGTGTCAAACCATAGACTGCCCTATCGATAGTATCGATTTTTTGCTGCTATCCGCTACTATCGACGGCTTTGCGACCATCATGATAGTATCGAGCTACAGTTGTTGCGCTTTTGATATATTTGGATTGGGTCACCAACCATACATTATATAGATGTGCCAGTTCATACAACGAACGTGTCGCATCTAAGTTTTCTGTCCCAGCTCCCAGGGCCTTCGGCTCTGTGTGGCAGAGGGATTCGGGTCGGGAGCTGGGCCGTTATAGTATATACTGTATGGTTAGTGCTTCGTCGTAGTGCGATTACGACGTCAGTTTCTGGCGCGAAATATTAACCCATCTCTAATCTTACGACATAAACAACAAAATTTAAAACGCTTTTTAAACTGCAATGACTACACTAATTGAACAGTTAATTGGAAAGATGGGCTTGCGGGAAGAGCAGGCGTTGAAGTTGTCCGGCCTGCGGAAGAGCCATTGCCTTAACAACAAGAGCATGTTTTAGAAGCTACTGGATCTGAATAAATTGGTCAGCGTAAATGACATTTGTGTGCAGCTAAGCTTCAACGAGGTGTCGCGCAATGTCGAGGAGTTGATGAATCTCTTCAGGAGCTTGTTTTCTACTGAAGATACCGACATTGACACTGCTCATCCACAATACGCGGCAGTGGCCGTTTTCCTTGCCTGCCGCCTGCAAAAGAAGAAGGTATCAAATCCAAAACGAATGCCCTTCAGCAACCTGCGCCCAACCCAATAGCAACAGCAGTGGGAGCGCAAGATAGCGCCGCATTAAAAGGAGACCAAAGTGGTCTCCCCACCTGATTTGGATGGAAAGCTTAAGGCAAGCCAGAAGGAGAATCTCACGAGCGATTCGAAGAAGTCCCAGAAGCCTGAGATCGAAGATTATGAAAAATGGAAATCGAGAATTCTGGCAATGGCTCAGGCAAAGCTGAGAGAATTGGAGGCACCAAATGAACAACCACTAGAGGGATAAAGTTTCCTTGCTGGTTGGCCTCCTGAGTGAACTTGTTATATCCATGTGAAAACCAGTTGTACTACTTGTAAGTAAATTAAAAATTAAGAGATTTTCGTTGCTTTATGTCAATCGGACCTTTTGTTGGCAGTCGATTCCAAACGATAGCTGCACTTTTTAAAGCATCTTTTTTTTGTTCTCCATGTGGGCGATGATAATTTCGCCAACGTCGACAAGATCACCATTATCATCATGTGCTGTAATAAATGGGACTTTTATAATTGAATGTTTAATTGAAGTACGAAAATCGACGTACAATTATAGATGATTGGCTCCACTAAGTTGCGTGTCTCTGGCCAAGTTTCCAAAAGACCTTTTAAATGCATGTAAAACTTAAGCCAGATCTCACGCTTCATTTCATGCATTTCCCAGGTGGCCGATATATGCGACTGCATCGATTCGAAGAAGGACAACATTGGTGTAGCACCCTCAATGGCAAAGTAATAGAATTGACCATTGATTTCGCGTTTAAGTTTGTAGACAGCATGTTTATACGGTCGGTTGACACCAGCACGTTGAATGTGTACCGTTTCCAATGGCTAAAGGTTATACAAAAAAAAATAGGTGATCATCTTGTGTTGGCAAATACAGTATATCTGTTCATATTACTGCGACTTCCTCCAGCAAATCGCTATCGATGACGCCCTTCACAAACATTTCGTCTGGAATGAGAATGATCAGTCGGTGCAGTCCGAAAGTTATGTTATGTGTTGCCTGCAAGGCAATATATCATCAATTGTTTCACATTTAAAAACCGAATGCACTACTATTACCTCAAAGACTGCCATGCGGTGCTTGAGGCCGTCACCCTTGCGTTCGGGCAGTGACAGGTTCAAATAGCCATGAAAGTAATTCGATGCCATTCCAGAGGCATAGTCGAGCCCATGTGGTTCCCTTATCCAGTGGGAAGATCGCAGTGTACTTCCGTCAAGTCCCGTGAATAGCCAGTACAGCGGCATATGGGCGAAGTATGCAAATGTTGGAATTAGCTCTCTGCCATTTCCGGTTGCAGATAATCGCATGAGTCCCAGGACAAAAAAGCCCAGTAATGTAACGGCGATCCTTTTATCGTATGTATAGGAACGCCGCAATATAGTCAACAGACGATCCTCTGGCAAATAGTATCGACAGTACTGGAAATATTTAATTACACTGTGGGCCAGGCGCTCAATCAGATCCGCCAGGAACATCGTACCGACAATGCGTATGGAGGTGTCTAAAATGATTCAAGTTTTTCGCCAAGTGCATTTATTGATTGATCCTTTACTCACCTATGTAATCGCCAAGCATTTTTAAAGCCCGTGTTCTCTTGCTTCTCACCGTTCGTACCTCTCCGGCCAGCTCTTTTTCAAGTTTTTATGCCATATCTATGAACATATGATCCTACAAGGTTGCCAGATCGATGATATAGATATAGAAACAGAAAAAAACACGAATCTAATCTAATCTAATGTGCAGTTTCAAATAACATTTTTTATTATTATATATTGTATTTATTTCCCACCCCCACCCACTCTGCCCATTCCTCATTTATGTTGCGGCAGGTCAGCAGCTCAGGTCGCTACTTCAGCCCTCAAAATAATATAATCGATGACATAGTAAGCCAGAATTAGCCGAAAGTAAGGCCTTAATAAGCGATGAATTTCCCTTAAAAAGTAAGGCCTTAATAAGCGATGTATTTAACTAAAAACTTTGTCTATTTTGAGGAGTAAATTCTGTTTTAAAATATTTAATTTCTTTTATTTATTGTTTTCTTATAAAAATGTATTGTATACATATTCACATTTTTGTGCTGTGTGTTCTTTTTTCCACAGAACTTTTTTAGTTTTTTTTATTTGCTCATGTTCGTAAGGCTGTCGTGCTCATCCGGGCACATCAACTGAATCGCTTTTAAAATAAGATGGGTTAATTAAAATATTTTTATTCGAAATTTATAAAATCTGTTCAATTTGTTAACAATGCTCTCAGTAGATCAGTAGTGCATTTGCGCCAAAAACAAAACACCCGCCATGATATGTACCTGTCCAACTCAAGACTAGCAATAACCACTCAATAACCACTCGGGTGGTTTTTTCTGTTTTCGATGTTGAAAATGAAAAATTTCGTGTAAAATACATATAATAAAGCGATTTCACATTTTCTTCATTATTTACTGCGCACAATAGACGTATTTTTAATTAAATAAAACACTGCACAAACCTGATAATACTTTGCCCAAAATAACAAAACCTTCGTCTCATTTTTCACCGCACAATTCTAACAACGTTGTCGACGCCGACGGCAAAACCGAATTCTGTTACGGCACAGAGAAAAACAAAGAAAAAAAGAGTTTGGTTTGACCGACCCGTCGATCGCGACGTCGAATTCTTATTCTGCTCGTCTGCAACAGCGGCAGAGAAAGAATCCTTAATGACGCGTAGTTGACATTTGTCATCGCTCACTTCTGGTACTGCAGGGATATTTTGGAGTGTTGCACGTACACAAAACATGCATTCTTGCTGTCCGTCCGCTCGTGTCACGTCATGAGCCGAACGCGGCCATTCCCAGAGCCGAACGTGACTATTCCCAAAGCCGAAGATCTGGGAACGTACGCTGCAAACTCAGTTGCGACCCTTTCGTTGTATGAACTGGCATGGTTACTGTATGGTACTATATGGTTAGTGATTTTTCGAGGTGGGTCTAAACATACCAAACAAGAAAATACTTCTGATTGTTTTACAGTATATATCGACCTTTTTGTTTTTTGATCTCCAAGAATATATGACATTCGTTTGCTGTCAGACAGTTTTTCGATCTGAGTACTAGTCTTTTGTGGGTGCTGTCCAGTGTGACTGGAACCTGAGAAATATACCAAAATATAATGGCTCATTTTCAAAACATTCCAAGGAAAACATATTCATAAATTTTGATATTCGATTAAGTATTACTAGCTTGTTAGGACTTTTTCTACAATTTGGCTTATGTTAAGAACTCTTATTTATCGGATTACTTATAAAATAGGCTTTAAGCTAAGAAGGTCAGCAAAAACGTCCCTTTTTTAAATGGTAACTACACGGCAACTACATATTTGCTACATATCAACGACTTATCTGTGGCACTTTGTATACCCATATACTAAAATAATTTCAAGCCTAAAAACTGTATCGGAACCTATATATAATGCATTTTGTTACGAACCCCTCCCACCGCCAAGTATTGGATAATTGTATGCCCCATTTCCATTAATTAATGTTTTTAAAGCTTATTTAAACCCCACTTTAATAATGCATTTTTCTCAGATTTTCATTTTGTGAACAGATTTATGCATTTGATTAGTTTCCTGTAGTTTATACCAACAAAATGAAGTTCGGGTTAATATAATAAACAAAAATTAAAATAATAATTACTCCCCTCTGTGTAATTACACTACTCGACAAAACCGAACTTTTTTTTTCCTCAAGGATCCAAACCGACTTTTTCTGATAGATATGGGGCTTGAAATTTTTTTAAAGAATTATGGTTTTTTTTTCTATGGCAGAACTTTTTTTTGAAGAATTTTTAAAGTCTGGTATTTTTTTTTAAAGCTTTTTTCAGAGGTACCGCTTGTTTTTTTTACATAACTCCAGTATCTTTCATCTGGTTGTTAAGAACTTTAATATTTTGAAAAGATAATTAAAACAGCTAGAAGATAAGCCCGAACACTATGTGATTTCAGCTTACCGTCTGGGAAATATAAAGCATTGAAATGCAAAAATTATGATTTTTGTGCGGTATTATTTACGAAATTTTGACTTTAAAAACTCAGGAAAAGTCGAAAAAAATTATATCCTGTGTTCTCTATTTTTTTGTGTAGAGGTGCATTAATTTGGCGTCGTTTAGGGTATCGCTCATTAAAATCTATGGAGAGACTTTGGAGCTAAAATTCGTTAACCAAACCTAAAAAATGGAAAAAATGAAGAAAATATACCTTTTTGAAGGCTGCGGGCCCAACTGCCAATTGGGAACAAAGCAAACGAAAAAGGGTTGTACATTTGGTACCTGATCGCGATCGCACTTTTCCTGAGTTTTTAAAGTCAAAATTTCGTAAATAATACCGCACAAAAATCATAATTTTTGCATTTCAATGCTTTATATTTCCCAGACGGTAAGTTGAAATCACAAAGTGTTTGGGCTTATCTTCTAGCTGTTTCAATTATCTTTTCAAAATATTAAAGTTCGTAACAACCAGATGAAAGATACTAGAGTTATGTGAAAAAAACAAGCGCTACCTCTGAAAAAAGCTTTAAAAAAAAATACCAGACTTCAAAAATTCTTCAAAAAAAAGTTCTGCCATAGAAAAAAAAAATATCATCAAACCATTTCTAAGCCCCAAATCTTTAATAAAAAGTTGGTTTTATTCCTTGAGGAAAAATCGTGTTGACTAGTGTTATCAGTGAGATGTGAAAATAATTTTAATGGAAATGATTTGGACTACGTCGTGTGCCATCTATCATAAACGAAAGAACGAAAAATATAAGATAGCAGGACCGGACATGCTTCCGTTCTTTCTTTTGTTTTTAATGTTGAGAAGCATCGGGGGCGAGTCAAGGGACTTCAATTCGGTTACCTTTTTCTTGTTGAGGGTATTGAGTGCCTTACAGAAATATTTCTGGCAGACCTTGCCCTTGGTGGTGACATCTTCTTCCATTTGACCTACATTATTCCCCTCCTAGGTTACGAAAGCTTGTTTCTTGGGCACAATACGATTTTCGTGCAATAAGCTCCAGGAAGGACTTGTGTAGTTGCAGCGCTTGGCTTTGTATGTGATTTTGTGGTTGGAGTTTACAGTTACACGATTGGTTTGGTTTTCTACATTACTTACTTTTTAAGTGATTTCAAAGTCTTTCTTTTTCCCCCTCAATAGATATATCGATAGTCGAAACCGATCTAACACTATTTAAAAACATTTGAAACTATCGATAGTACTTTCGTTGGTTTTTCAGCCCTATTTTAAGTTGTTCATCATAAAAACAAAGCTAATAATCAAAAGTGCTACGCTTGTCTCGAAGCGGCGCTGATAGCAGCTGCGAGTGTCAGTCCACTTACAGCCAATAACCGAAGCGTTGTGTTCGGAAGTTAGTAGTAACGCAACTCTGGCAAGCCCAAGACGACAACGATGTCCACTAATTGGCGTGAATTGTTCCCCACTCGACTAACATTCATCATATTTCTGCTGTACATGTCACTTTTCATAGGACAGGGTACGTGGCCCATATTGCCCATATTAGCCAAAGCCATCGGTTAAGTTTCTGCATCTGTCTTCCGCAGGCATCTTCGTCACAGCATCCCAGGAGTCCAACAACTCGTACGGCTATAACACTGTAACCGTTGTACTACTGACGGAAGTGTTGAAGCTAATAGTTTCCACATGCTTGTATTGCAGAGAGTGAGTACTGTGTGATAAGAGCCTGGAAGCCAGCGTCAATTTATCGTGTTATTCTTCCCGCAGCAACAATCTGCGCTCTCTGGTGCGCGATGTGCACAAAGACAGGAATGTGCTGGCCTTGTACATGGTGCCCGCATTCCTATACTGCTTCTACAACAATCTCGCTTTCGTCAATCTAGCCACGTTCGATCCCACAACGTATTATCTACTGCTCCAGCTGCGAGTTGTCGTGACGGGCATTCTGTTTCAAATCATATTCAAGAAGTATTTATCTCAACGCCAATGGATATCGCTGATACTGCTCACCCTCGGATGCATGCTCAAGCAGGTAGATTTTAGTGGCTTTTACAGCGATGCCAACGACGATAGCGAGTCTGCTGCCATACAGGCCATACCACCCAACAGCAACCATACCGTTGATCATCACCAAGTGCATGGAAAAAACATGTCTGGCTTTGATTTCAGCCTAAGTGCTGTTTTTATACTGGCCCAGACGATATGTTCCTGTCTTGCAGGGGTCTACAACGAATACCTACTAAAGGACAAGGGTGCAGATGTCAACATTTTCGTCCAGAATGTGTTTATGTACCTTGACTCGATTGTTTGCAATGCTGGGATCCTTTTGCTGCGTGGTGAGCTTCTGGACGCCTTCAGCCCACAAAACTTGGGCACCATTATGCGCTTCAGTGTCATCATCATCATAGTGAACAATGCAGCCATTGGCATTGTAACGAGCTTCTTCCTGAAGTACATGAACTCAATTCTAAAGACTTTTGCCAGCGCCCTGGAGCTGCTTTTCACGGCTGTGCTATGTTATTTTCTGTTCTCCATACCCATCTACATGAACACCGCGCTGGCCATAGCGGTTGTCTCCTATGCCATCTATTTGTATACCCAAAGTCCGGTTGTAAATCTGGGCAAGGTTCGTCCATTGTCAAGTCTGAGCGAGGCATCCTCCAAGTCTACAGCCTACGACAAACGAAAGCTTCTCGACGAGGAGGGTGACACCGATCTGGAAATGGACATGGTGTAGTGCTAAGAGCTAGTCCTAGACATAGGCTTAAATTGTAAATATCCTCATCTAACTTCTTGTGGAAAAGTGCCTCCAACTGTTTTGAAAAGGCGCGAGCATGCAGTTGACTCTAGGCTTTGTGCAATCGACGCAGATTCAATAAACGACGGACAGACGATGTCTGTGCTTGTAAATACCAAAACATTTTCTTTATTGCGTAAGGTTCATAATAAACATAATAAATCAAAATGTGATTTTAATGATATGATAACAAAGATTGGTTCAAATTTCTCTCTTATCGATAATGATGGTTGTTCATACACAGTATGTTCTTTACTTTCTTAATTAATGCATCAGACATATTTTGTTGAACAAATATACTTACATTAATCAACATTAGCTGTTCTTTGATAAATTGTACATGGATTGTACGTTTGTTTCTTAAATGATTAAATAATAACAATATTCTCTTCATAAGGCTTCATATTTGAACAAAGTATGAGCGTTTCTAAAGTAGTGCACAAGAGGCAAATCATAGCAAGATTTTAGCAAGTTACAACAATATGTTGTATTGTTCTTCATGAAGGGTCTAGATGTACGCGTCTTAAATGATGTAAGTGTGTACAATGTTGACTTCAACATTGTTTTATACAGCATCTTCATCGTTAAAAGAAGGTTGTGCGCGTACCGAAATTGCCATTTGAAACGTATTATTCTCAGTAAATTTTATGTAATCCTCACATTCTTTCAGGTGCTCTTCCATGTCGAGCACGCGGTGTATGGCATTATATTTGCAAGTGTAAAGCGGCGGCCCGTGGTAATTTTGCATACATTTGACAATATGACCCGGCATGCGGAATAGCATGATGCGATGGTCTTTATTATACGGGCAAGTACCGAATGAATAGTTAGACATTTTGAACACTGTAAGGGTCAAAAATAAGACGTATTTGATGTAAATTAATTGATCTTCATACCAAAAATTGAAAGTGCCGCTATAATTTTGGTAGAGGTGACAGAAACAAAATGTGCTATCGATAGTAGTCGATGCTAGCGCCGTCTTGCTGAAAGATTAGTGGTATTCTGCCAATGAATATTAATTTGCTGTTGCGTCAAATTAAATTTATGTCTTTCGATTAATTTTTAGCATTCCCTCTTAAAGCCTAGTACTCAGACGCGCTATATTTTCCGTCGACCGAAAGTGTTATTTATTCCGCTCGAGTCCCAGTGTGACCCAATGTGGGAAAACTTCATGCTCTACGGTTAAACTGTTGTTTTGTTAACTCTTGTTACTATGTGCAAATTTAGAGAAAACCTGTTAAAAAATGTAATAATAATGGAACCAAGGAGAAAATTATTACTAGTAGGATTGTCGGCGCTTGCAGTAGCGGAGGAAGAGGACAATCAACGAAGAAAGCGGCGACAACATTGAGGTTTGGTTAACGAATTTTAGCTCCACCGTTTATCCATAGATTTTAATGAGCAATACCTTAAAAGACGCCTAATTAATACGTCTATCTAAAACCGAAAATGTTGGGTACGAATTATGGTTGCATTTGTCAGCTTTTTAGAACTGCAAAGTTCTATGCAAGCAGATATAAGATACTTAAGTTATGTGGAAAATAAAAGCACTACCTCTGAAAAAGAACATTAAAAAAATACCAGTTTTTAAAAACTTATTTTAAAAAAAACCAATAAGTACCAATCATTTTTAATATATTTTACTCATTTCAGTTGAAAGAATCGTGGTATTAATTGTAAGTCAAGTTAATGCTTAATTAAAGGTTTTTCACTATTTAAATAGAGGGGGTTAAGTGGGCTAAGTTCGTTTTTTCTTCGGTATGTTTACGGTATATTCTTGAGGGTCAGGCGGTATATTTTTTCGATACTTCCGCGGTCACACTGGTTATTTTTTTCCAATCTAAAAAAAATTTGTAAAGAAATTAAAAAAAGCATTTAAGATGGCTCGTACTAAGCAAACAGCTCGCAAGTCGACTGGAGGAAAGGCTCCACGCAAGCAGTTGGCCACCAAGGCTGCACGTAAATCCGCCCCATCGACTGGCGGCGTAAAGAAGCCACATCGCTACCGCCCAGGTACTGTTGCCCTGCGTGAAATCCGTCGCTACCAGAAGAGTACCGAGCTGCTCATTCGCAAGCTTCCATTCCAACGCTTGGTGCGTGAAATAGCCCAGGATTTCAAAACCGATTTGCGTTTCCAGTCTGCTGCCATTGGAGCCTTGCAGGTATGAAAATATCTGGGCGGGTTCGCGGGGAATTTCATAAAATAATGTAACACCTTCCTTTGCAATTGCAGGAGGCTTCCGAAGCGTACTTGGTGGGCTTGTTCGAAGACACCAACTTGTGCGCCATCCACGCCAAGCGGGTTACAATCATGCCAAAAGACATTCAGCTGGCCAGGCGTATTCGAGGCGAGCGCGCCTAAATGCGTCATCCGCCATTTTTGATTAGAAATGCGGTGGCGGAGACGACAAAGGTAGAAGAAAGAAACACAGTCCTGGCCGCCGATGCCGCATAGTAGTTCTATGAGTTTGTTTAAGATATGTCAATACTTATCTATAAGTAAAGATCGGAAGGAGAAATAAAGAGAAATGCGCGGTTTTGTTTTTGTGAAAAACTGCTCCAAATAAAAATCAGTTTATTTCTTTGTTATTACGATAGCTTAGTTGGATGGGGTGGGGGCTGATGGAGAGAGATAAATCAAACATTTATTTAAAGACTATGGTGTCCAGCATGGCTCCTAGGCACTGCACAATATTATTTTGCATGACCTTGTCCACCTTCTCCTCCAAATGCCGTTTGGGATCCTGCTTGCCCACATTCTTGATCGCCAGCTGTTCCGGAGTCATTTTCTCTTCGTCTTCAAGTGACTGAAAGCGATAGAAAGAGAAAATGATATACTAACTGAATGATACATTGGTCACATGGTAGAACCGGTGCCCACCTTGTTGTAGTTCTTGGCCAGATCGAGCATCTCGGCGACAGTATCCTCGTTTATGGAGCAATGCTCGTTGTAGTCTGAAAGTGTCAGACCATCCTTCCACGACTTTTTGTGCAAGTTCAAGAGCATCTTCTGCTCCAGCTCGTTCTTGCGATAGTTAATGCTAATTGAGTAGTAGTGACGGTTAAGTCCATGTATCAGTGCCTGCACGGAAGGCTTCTGCAAATGTCCAAGATTGGAGGTGGTCTGGCGCGGCTCCTGGCCCAGCACCAGCATATTCGGGTTTATTAGGCGGAATGCATCAATGACCACTTTGCCCTTAACGGACTGTATGGGATCGACGACGACGGCCACGGCGCGCTCGGAGAGCGCCTCGAAGGACTGCTGCGTATTGATGTCCACGCCAGACAACCAGCAACCGAAGCCAGGATGCGAGTGATACCATCCCACAACCATCTCCGGGCGGCCCGTCTGTTTCAGCATGTCCAGCATCTTGGCCTGGAAAACGGGATCCACAGCCTCTACGGAAACTCCGGTGCCAGTCTGGGGCATGGCAAACACATCAATCACCTGCACAGTGTAGTCGTCCACGAACTCGCCCAGCATCAGACCCATCACTTCCATGGGGACACCGGCACGACCGTGCTTCAGCATTTTCAACAGCGCCAGCGAAGAGATGTACACCTGTTCGGCGGTGTCCACGACGGGAGCATCTGTTGGTGGAGCGGCTTGTGGCATAGCGCCACCGAGACGAAGCAAACGGTCCATAATACGGCTGTTGATTCGACAAAATATGAGTGTAATGACAGTAAATTTATGATGATTCACGTAGCCTACCTCTAAAGTTTGAGAATAATCTATATTTTAAAGGTAACTTCAAGTTACTTCTTTTATTTCTACGCGAAATTAGCCAACAAACACAAAAGCAACTCGTTCTTTTTGTAAAAATGCAAGTAATAGTAAGAACTAGAGGTGTCAAACCGTCGAGGGCTCTATCGATAGTATCGATATCACGATAGTATCGATTGATTTTTCAAAACATTCAAAACTATCGATGGCCCAACTATCAATCGTTTGACAGCTCTAGTAGGAACGTTAGACCGCGGAATAGCGATACAAATACAATCAAATACTTCGAATACTTTTCTAGTACATACACCTATACCTTTATGTTTTTTGATCTGAGTACTGCCTTCCGTAGAGAGCCTAGAAAACAGTTTTACCCGTAAAACATTTCTTATCGGTTTCATACGAATATCAACCCTGATTCTGTTCGCGAGGTGTTTTTTTCTAGCCCACAACAGTGCCAGCGAACGCAGGCCAGCACTCGATAGAAACATCGATACAAACATCGTTAAAAAAAATGTATGTAAAGTTGGCGCGCATTTCAAATGTCGTTATACATTTATGTGCTTCAGAAATGTATATAATTTGTAATCTGCTGTGAGCACACTATGTTTCTGTGCGATAATGTTGTACTGGCACCTCGAAGTGCTTTATTGGCAGGCTATCAAAACAATTAAAATCAGAAAGTGATGGAAAATCGTAATAATTTCGATTCAAGTGCATATTGAGTGAATGCTGGCGTTGCACCTCGTTGCAGGCAAACTTTCCGCAACGCAAGACCAAACACGTCAAAATGTATGCACCATCGTGGGCCGCCCGTCAAATGCCATGAGAAATACTCGTAGAGACCCAGGTAATGAGGTCGCCAGCAATACAACGATTTAAAGTTAGTACAATGCATTGCCTTCTTTATTGTGCCAATTAATTGCACAAAACATTTTGATTTTCCGTTGCCTTTCACCCAGAGCCGGGTTCCATTCATAGTGCTCGAATGGATATTCCCAGACGCCCGAAAAATCATTTAAAATGCCATCACCGGGCGGCAAAGTCAAAGGTGGCCGCAGATCGAGCACCGGCACAGCCTCAGACCGGCTTCAGGTGTGCTTTATGATTGCAACATTTGCTACTCCATTTTCCGTCTCGCTTTGGTAATTTAACAATAGCTTTTCCACCTGCCGACAGCATTTTCCATTTGCCTCTGAGCTGGTCTGCTCCGTGGTGGCTTTTCAGTTGCATTTTGTCGCTCGCCCTCAGCACGCGGATGGTTTTTTACATTTCACTATTTCGATTTGGTTTTACTCAGCCAACAGTTCTGTGTTTGTATTTTAAAAGTTGTTAAGAGTTTGTGCAACCATTTGTATCTAAATTGCATGTAAATATTTCAGTTTCAAGCGAATCGAAATAAGGTATATTGAGGTACAAGTTCTGCTTTCTGGAAGGTGGCAAATTTCAGCTAAGTTGTTATTTCGTTATTCGTTGTTTATTTCGTTGGTGGTTCTTATCAGAATCGAAACACGACTGCAAATTGTTTTTGTTGATAAGTGAGCGGCAAAGGTTTGCTCAGAGAACTACGGGTAGTCGGGAGCTTTTTTCGGGGAGTATCCCGGGGTGCTGATGATTACAGTCGAGCTTCCCTAGTACAAATCAGCTAAAAATGTATGAAGATTGTCGGAAAAATATGAAATCAAAGCGCTATCGCTATAAAAATTCGATTTGGAAAGTTTAATCAAAGAGTTTTGACTAATCAAAAGAAAGCAACCTGCACCGTTTATCATTCAACAAATAACTTCACATCTCACCACTGAAAAGCTATCAGTGACCTTGTCGTCATAAAAATTAATCCAGTTCAATGAAATGCTGTTAAATGCATTCAATCTCATTAATAACATGCCACTACAAAAGACGTGCAAAAAAACTGAAACAAACTGAAGCTAAAAAAAAATGAAAGAAAAAACACGTTTGTTCAGCTGTGAAATTGACCTTTTATGGCCCCAGAAAACCCAAACCTCCAAAACAGAAAAGTTTACTTTGGACTGCCTCCACACTTGTGTTGTTGTTGCTGGAGCTCGTATGTTGAAAAGAAATGAGCGGAAATACATTACAATGATAGTCGCTCTAATTGCCAGAGAAAGAGAAAGACAAAGAAGAGGCAATAATAAGGGTCAACTGGGTAAAACAATTTTTTGGTTTTTGTAAACTGTTATTTTGTACAGAGATAAGTTTGGTGGTTTCATGGAACACTTCAATGAAACATCTGTCTACTTCTGGCATCATTTTAAAGGCCTCATTTAAAGGGTAGATTTGGGAATAAATGAGGAATATGATCGAAATTAAAAAATATAATTATCTTATCACAGATATAAAGATATTGGGCTTTTATTGTTATTGTTTTATCCATTGTATTACAAGATTACCGTCTCGACAATGCTGTCTGTAGTCCTAAAAGTACTATATTTAAGGATAAATTGGCGGAAATATACTTAGATCGACTTTGATTGTTGTCATCGCCGGGACATATCTATATATATATAATATCATATATATTCGTACATATGTACATAAATATGTACATATATACAATAAGTGTCAAATGTGAGCGCAACTGTTTCAGCCATCTGCCAACTCGAAAGCTCGTATGGTGTAACTAGAACCCGTGGTAAGGTAGACCCAGCCAGATGCACAACCACAACCACAAAGGTGAAAAAGATCTTCAACACAAATTTCGTAATACTTCCAGAAAAATAATGCTTTAATGCTAAAATGGGAGCACCGAACTTTCTATACCCTCAAAATTTAAACCTTTCATACATTACATTTTCTGTACAATTCCAGTTATTTAGAGTTTTAGTTTGTGAGATTCTACTGTCTTGAAATTAATTTGGGTGTCAGTTGTTTTGTACGAGTATGTTAAGGTTAAATGGACAAAATGCATACAACAGATGTGGCTGGTAGGTTGATTCGGAAGGTCATTAAATTCAACAATATACTCGTACATATGTACATATGTATGTAGTATACAAATTGTATCGGAAATTACAAACATCATAGCAAATATTGGGACTCTCTGGAAGGGAACAGAAACCCAAGTAAAAACTGAGAGTTGCATGTCTGGGAAACTGCTTTAATTTCAATTTCATTTTAGATCTGGCCAGCAAATCAGTGCAATTGCTGGATGGATAGGTAAGGAAGGTGCAAAGAAAGGGGTGAATAATAATTAATTGTTGGATGAAGAAAGTTTTAATTAGCGGACGAGCATTTAAGATAATGAAGACGTTTATGTGGAGCATTCAATTATAAAATTGCTCAATTTTGGAAAGTGCAACAAATCAGGGGGAATTAATTCAAGCTCGATTTGCATTCGGTTAATTTTTGCATTTCACTTTCAGACGATGACGACACTGCTGTCCATGGAGACGTCATCGCCAGCATCCGAGCAGCGGCAGCCGGAGGAGGAGGACTCCCACTCGACATCTACAACCCCCACACGAATTCCCCATCCTGCGACCAGCGAGGCGGTTTCATTCCGCCGTTCCGCCTCCCTGCGCCTGCGCGAGACCAAAGAGCAGCTTGGCGCGTATGCGATGCGGCCTGCCGGCGGAGGTGGATTCAGTACGCGCGCCAAGCTCGGAGCCAATCCATCATCCACGTTCAGTTCGCGCTCCGGTCCTATCCACTTGAGGCGTAATCGCAGCTGGAGCAATTTAGGCCACAAAACGTCGTCCAAGCAGGAAGCGGATGCAGTCCATGCATTATGCAGCGCAACCCAGTGCCTGTCCCTAGCTCAGGAGGAGTCCACTGACGTTGCGGACACCTTGGAAATGGCTAACAACATGACCAGCAGCAGTAGCAGCAGCAGCAGGCCGCGTAATATGGTAAGTTGTGGGTGGTTTGGTTTGATATTGATTTTCGTTTGCCGCTGCTGACCTATGTAGCGTACAGAGAACCTCCCTGTCGAGGACGGTGTAACACGCATTCGTAGTTGAAAGTAAAATAGATATTACGAAACTTCCTGAGGGAAGACGCTTTGTCATAATTAAAGTGGGACAGATAACATATCCATATCCATATGTATTCAACCGTTTTACAAATGTATGGAAATTACGTACAGCTTACCGTAGGCGAACCAGTTCTTGCCCACCACTTCCAACTTCCACTTCCTTCTCCGGTAATCCATAGCGCGAACGTATGAAGGAGCCAAAAATGCAGGCCCTCAGGCTGAGTTTGCATAATTCTAGGTGGGGGGAACCAAATAAAAACGCAAACAAAAAGTGGACTTAAAACCACCCCTACCTACCTATTGGGTGGTGGCGGGCATATGTACGTTTCGTTTCCACTTCCGCCTGTTCCAGGCCAAAGGAAACAGCTGATTCTATGGGGTTTGTTTGTGCTTGTTCTTGTGCTGCTTTTGCGGGGGAAATGCAAGTGCGCAGCCCCACTATCTTCATCCCTCTTCCACTCTTAAGCGCCTGGTGCTGTTGTTGCTTTGCTGCTTCTTTTTGGTGTCTTCTTCGTCTGCTTTTCGTGTTCCCCTTTTGCCATGTGCCCAAGTGATTTGCGTTTCAGTTGCTTTTTTCGACCGAACGCGTGCACAAGATTCGCGGTGGGCAGAGCTGTCTCTCTCTCTATCTCTCTACCCCCTCGGCCGTGTTACTGCATAAAGTTTAAATATTTACAGTGCGTGCAAGTGGGCCTCACTTCAGGTTATTGCTTCTCTGCTCAAAACCGAAGAACCCCGCAGTACAGTGGAAACCCCTTTAATTGAAGGCAACGGCAATATTTAAGCGTCGCGGCCATGGCTTATAAATGGTAATTACCTGCATGGAGGATCTCTGTATAATTTTAGCAACAATTAGAGTGGAAGTTCGTTGCCCCTTTGGCTTCTTGCATTAATAATTTCTATTGATTTGATACTTAATTGTGTGTACGAACCAGAAATGTTATAGTTTAATGTGTGTTGTTAAAGTGCAGGATGGAATGAAGGAAAGAACGGGGTGGAAAAACAATTATCTGGCCATAGAGATGGAATGGTACCATGTGGAATATGAATTTAAATATCTAATCGGAGAGGATGCTGACACTCATTTAGTATTTTCAAACTACTAACTACATATACTTTCTTTAGCACGTTATGTACATACATATTCGTGTAGTGAAAAGTGAAACATCCGCCACAGCAATCAAGGACGATTTACGGGGAAATATTCTTTGGAAAATATAAATTTCTCAAGGGGCGCAAAAGGAAAACAAAACGAGAAGGAACGTGTGAGTCGCTTCTGGGGCCGCGAATCTACTTATACCCGTACTCGGTCAGTAGATGCATTTTTGAGCATAATTTTTAAGAATTTTAAAATTAAAAAAAATAATTTTACATTTTACATTTTTTTGCTACATTTGCTATCTACATCTACATATATTATGTATATTATACATCTAACATGTAGATTATAGATGTACCATTAAAATTCTACATCTCCTCCGCTCCTCGCGCACTGAACGCGGCAGAGTGTGCGAGCGAGAAGGAGATAGAGTAGCGTGTCTCTGGCTGAAGTGGGCGGGGGAACCAACTGAAAATTAATTTCTTTATTCTGGCTATAATTATGATCCGATCTGATTCAGATTCGGCAATCTGGTAGATATGGTAATTCTTTACGATACTGCGTTTTTAGTTTTATCGTATCTTTAAAAATGTGCCTGCCACAGATTTTTGTACTTTGTGGGGGCGGAAGGGAGCGGGGCGAAATTTTGAAATAGACTTGTAGTAGTGTGATATCACATGAGTCTGGAAACCAAACTTGGTTACCCTAACTTCTATAGTCTCTGAGATCCAGGCGCTCAACAAGACGGACGGACAGACGGACGGACGGACGGACAGACAGACATGGCTATATCGACTCGGCTATTGATGCTGATCAAGAATATATATACTTTATGGGGTCGGAAAATTTTCCTTTCTTTTTATTACACCCCCCTTTTCCAAAAACAAAAATACCCTAAATCTTTTTTTTTTAAGAAAAAAAAAAAAAAAAAATAACCTCCCCCTTTCCCCCCCAAAAAAAAAAAAAAAATTTTTTTTTTTTTTTTTTTATCAAAAAAAAAAAAAAAAAAAATATTTTTTAAAAAAAAAAAAAAAAAAAAAAAAAGTATCAAAATCTTGACTGAAATCATTGATGAAAAGAATAGAAAATGTAATAATAAAAAAAGACATTTTACAATCGACTGACCAGTGATCGAGGCGATTAGCGGGTTCCGGAGGACTCTATCTCCCAAAAACTGGATACTTGCTTTTGTTTTTTGTTTCAGTGTAGCCGAAAAGTGATTGTCAGCACGTGACCAGAACAGTGGGACTTGGCTAACAGCCAAAGCCCAAGCCAAGTGGGTTAGAATGGACATTAAATGGCACAGTCCTGGCACTCACCTGCATTGTCAAACCTCTCCATTCCCATCACCTTTCTGGCTTGCATCAAAGTCATTGATTTTTCATAGTCAGCAGGTTAATTGATGGCACCTGTACTCCGTATAAGCCAAGCTATATGCTTGCACGTAACTGTGGAAAATTCTTAAATTTATATTAAGTTGAAGACCGGACTCGAGTGCGTAATGTAACCGCTTCTGGCTAGAGGCTTGTTATGACATGAACACAAACAACACCCGTGTGTTGGCCCATAGCACAGCCGTACCTCTCTTTCTCTTTTAGTATTGCTTAAACTATTGTGTAGCCGTGCGTAAAGAGTTTACGCTTTGCTTAAAGTTTCAGAAATGTTTCCCAGAACTAGAGCCACTAAATGGAGCAAAAAACTCATTAATGGTTAGGTAATATACATACATACATACATACATATGCTGTACGAGTATTCTATATATCCACATGTCTATGTACTTAAGTAAAGTACGTGCTAAGCCTCCTCTCAATCTTCAACTAGAAATAAAAGGGGAAAGTTAAACTGATTTGTCAGATTCTTTTCCCCATTCTGCTTTGCATTCAACATCTCTGTCACCGTCTCGATTTCAGTCAACCTATTGATGAGTTGGCCGTTTTACGAGTGGTCAGCGGTGCAAGTGGGTCAGCGGTTCTTGAATCACTTTACAACGGGGACTGCACTTACAGGGTCAATGAACTGCTGGCTCAAATCATAGCTAGATTGATGTGGGTATACAATTGTTTAGTTACAATATGGAAATTATTCTTTACCATGAATATTGCCTGTTAACGAGATCTCAGTAAAAAAGTCCTAGTCTTCCGAGCTACGACAAGGAACTATATTCTAAAACACTGCGAAACTGATGCTTTTAGCCAAAGTTCTAAACGACTCAATATTTCTTTTGAAATCAAACAAAGGTATTAAAATCTACGAAGCAAGGCTTTCTTTGCTCTCTTTTTGCCAAAGTTTATAATTAAATGAGCTCAGGAAAACCATTAAATGCACAAATGCATACGATTTTGTATAATTTGTCAGACCTGGTTGGTTAAGCGGGCAGCCGAGACTGAAGTTGGTTGGTAGTCAGACCAGGGCTCAGGGGCTAACTAGCTAAACCCAAATGCTAAATACCCCCTTGGAGCTGGACTAATGAGCGGCTAATTGACCACAAAAATGCTGCTGACCGACCAGATGGAGGAACTTGAGAGGGACCAGAAACCCGGAGCTCCGCAATGAAAGTAAGCAAAGCGAATACGGACAGATAATGCTTTGTTAAATGTCTGGCAACAAATTGGTTTTCGGGGCGTTAAAAATTCGAATTGGTTTCCATGTTTTTCTACTTTTTATTGCAAAAATGTATGAAATCCATGCACGACTAAGCAGCAGCAGCCGCGCAACAAAATTAGAAAATAACTAAAGAAAAAAGCTGAAGAAAAGGGGAAAGAAAAAGAAGGCAGCCACAACAACGAGCAGTGGATCTGTGCGAAAGATCTCTGCCAGTCTAGTTCAGATCGGTCTCTACAGCGCAAGCTATTCCTCCATCTTCCAGTCTCTCAAGTTAAACGGCGGCAGTGACAGCAGAAGTAGGACCAACCCCAAGACGACGCCACTGAACACACCATCACCAGCGGGAGCGGCAGCGGCGGCACACAGCTGCATTCGCCAAGGAAACTGCATAAAGGCGGCGGTCAACGCTGGCCCTGGCACTGCACCCTCATCTAAACTGTCCACGCTGCACGAGAGTAAGGTATCCCCAAAGACGCCACCAGTGACCCCAGACTCGCCCAGCACCTATCTGGATGATGATCTAGACTCAATGTACTCCTTTGCCACCACCACTTCGGGACGTTCGACCATGTCGTGCGAGCATCCTTATGTGGCCAGGTAGGTGTTGCACCTCTAATACGAGTACATGTTAATCGAATTGTCTCCTAATCTCTGCTCTCCGACTCTTTTAAGGAATGGCACCACTTTCAGTGGTCGCAAGATGAAGTATGTGGTGCACTGCTCCAACTACGCTGGGCAGGTGGGACCCGACTATCTGACGCCCACGCAGCGGGCCCAGCGGCAAGTGCGTCGCCTCAAGGAACTGCTGTGCATAGCGCGCCAGGATCTTGAGCAGAAGGACACTGAGATCTTGCGTCTCACACGGGAAGTGGTCGAACTGCGTCTCTTCAAGGCATCTCTGTGTTCCCCCGAGGAACGTTCCGCCTCATCCGATGCGGTGACTGTACGCGAAGCGGAGCTTAAGACTTCCCAGGATGTCTCGCCCATTGTGGACATGGTGGACGAGGGCAATGACAAGTGCAGTCCCCGGCATCTGGTGCGCCACCAGCAGCAGCAACTGTCGGCTATGCAGATGTCCGCTGAGATGCAAAGCTCGTATGCGGATTCGGGCCACTTCGAGGACCTCACCATGTCCTCAGTCCACTCCAAGGACTCGCAGACCCAGAGCGAGGTCTGTGGCACGGCCACGCCCGATGCGGAGCCAGAGGCAGCCTGTGGGGGCGAAGATGCGACCAGTAGCCTCGAGAACTACGAGATGCAGCGACAGGAGCTGATTCGTATGTACGAGCACCGGATCGAGGAGCTGATACGCAGCCAGGACGGAGCCAACAGCGACCTGAAGCGCAGCCACAACGACAAGGTGGAGGCGCTGCTGCAGAAGCTGGCCGAATGCAACACACGATACTCGGACATGGTGCCCGACTACGAGCAGGCGAAACAGCGCATCCGGGAGCTCGAAAAGCAGCTAGAGGACCTGCAACGGAAGCTGGTCGAGCACGAAGACAAGCAGAACAAGATGTACCTGCACATGTACCAGCAGGGACAGGAATCAGAGCGCATCTCTCGCGCCGATCAGGTACAGTTGTGCTTGTTATTCAAGCATCTACCTGCCATCGTGTTTCATTCCACCCGTTCCGTTTCAGGCACTCGAACTGGCCCAGAGGCAACCGGAGAGCAAGGTGTCGATCAACGAACTGCTGCACCAGCTCCAGAGCACCCAGGACGAATTGGAGAACATACGCGTAAGATTCTTCAATATATTCCTCATTCTCTTTTCGGTTTTGTTTTGTGTGTTGCATTTTGTTGCATCGTGAGCCGCCACAACACCACAACACATTAAGAACAGCATTCGCTTCACTTCTCCACATCTGTATGTCTGTGTGCGCATTCGGTTGGGGCGTGGCACTTCAATTTGGCGCTTTGCCTGGCTGTAAAAGCTGCAACTAATTGAAATGTCCACCCATCAATTAAGCAATAAACAAATTAAGCAACACTTTCGATTGATTTCGTTTTTAGCTGTTAAGTACCATTTGCATAATCAATTAATTATTATCCACAACACATTTAAACACATTACATTAAAAGCAACGTTTACTTTCAATTCGTTTCTTTTGTTTCATTTACATTTACATTCCGTTGCGAGTTCAAGTATCGTAGAATAAGAATAAGTACAGTTCACGTAGATCGGAGTGGAGAACATAATGTGCATGGCAGTAAAAAGTACAGTTAACCGTTCGTTTTTTGTTCAATTTTGCGACCTTTGGTCCTAAACATGATCCCTTTGTAGTTATTCTTTACCAATTAATCAACTTTGTTTTGTATCCATACAAAAAAGAAAAAAAAAACACATTAAAATTCTAAATATTTTGTCATACTATAACCATAAACAAAACCAATACCCAAACTATTTTTGTAGGCATCAGAGTGTAGAATGAGGGAGTGCGGCAGTAATCAAGCTCTCCTTACGGCAAAGGAGGCGATTTCTTTGTGGGTTCTTGGCGCGCGTAAGGTTTGTAATAACAACAACAAAAATTTCCCCCCTTCCTGAAAAATCTGCCCAACTAACTGTTGATTTTATTTTTACAAAATTACATTAAAAAAAAGTTATTTAGTTGCAATTTATGATTTAATCAAGCACATTGGCTATATTGAACATTGGGTTTTATCATCCACAAAACCCTTCCATCCAAAACGTCTCGAAACTAACCAAACCAACATTCATTTGTCAACATTTGCGCCGTCATTTCTGGGCAAGGGTAAGGTTTTTGGGTTTGTAACTTCAAATCTGTTTCCACGGGAACATTGTGATAATTTTCAAAAATGACTTGTTTTGTAAGTACATTCCTCTGATTCCGAAACCAAACCAAACAAATCTGTTCTATCGACTAGAGGTATGTGTAACACCATTAATACATCATGACACACAAGGCTAGATGACTTTCAATAACAGAACAAAAACACAAAAATAAAGAAATTCTCTAAATTAGCTCCATTTAGCATGTGGTCCATCTAACGTTTTGTCTTCAGTAATCTCGTAAACCATTAAACGAAACTATAATTCCCATTCAACTTTTGCCCAAAAGAAACATTATACCCTCAACTATATATTCAGTGTTACATACATACATAACATAACCTAAATGTTCATATGGCATAGCACCATCAATGATAATTTAACGAAATTAAACAATTGTAAATACATTTCTTCGTACCTTACCTTACAAATAATCTTATCAACATCAAACTTATTTCATCTTCTTCTTGCACTCTCTCTTTCTGACTAACCCAACTTATCCGAAACATGAACAACGAAATTAAATTTACACAGACCATTTATCGGCGCTTGCTGGAGGCACAGAAGAATCGCACCCATGTGGACCCGGAGGTCACTCTGCAGTTCCTGAAAAGCGCCATCTTCTATTTCCTCACGGACAAGGAGAACTCGCAGGGCCATCTGCAGGCCATCGAGAGCATACTCGAGTTCACCGACGAGGAGAAGCAGAAGATCAGTTTGGCACGTCTTGCCTGAGCACTTATTAGTATGATTATGGTAGAGATAACTGGCACGAGAAAGTCTGTTTCAATTTTTAGTCTACGGCTAAATTTCATTGTTTTTTGTGGATTGGATTACGAATTTATTTGCAATTTTATTTATGTAAGTGAATAATTTTGTTAAATTAAGGGTACACAATATATTCTGTTTGACAACGATATTAAATTTGTGTTAGTTAGTTAGTTATATTTATATAATTTCAATAATAAGGCTTAAGGCATACAAAAACGTCCTTTATAAAAAAAGAAAACAGAAATGTCGATGCAAATATATTTTTTTCATAATCTAGGTACTTTTTGTAGATGTAGTAATCAAATGAGAGTAAGTACTAAACAACAACATATACTACTATAATATATATAGTAGTATAGTATAGCTTTCGTTGTGTTTCAGCGGAATTTTAATGGCAAATAAATGCAATAGTTGAAAATTTGAGTTATTCCATTCGGGTGGTTAAACATTTTGTAACTGGGTATGGGCACCCTTGAAAAATCCGCTAAACCTAAAAAATATGAAAGGAAACCACCACAAATAAAGAGAAAATACAATTTTTGTATTTATTTTAAGAGCCTTTACTGAAAAAAAGAACAAACAAATATGAAACGTTTTTACATTACTCATCACAATTAGAATCGCAATGCTTGCATGTGAAGTAGCTGGCCCGCATATCAGCGCACTTTAAATGCACCAGACGTCTGCATTCATGGCATTTAATGGAGTTTGCGGCGGTTAATTTCCTTGGCAGAAGGTGCAGACAAATGAGACAGAACTGCTTATCATCGTCAGATGATACAGCCTTGGTGCGCTTAGCTGATGGCATGGTCAGGGATTCCTTGGTGAGCTTAGTGGATGGTTTGGCTAGTGTTGCCCTGCGTCCTCGCTTTTTCTGGGGAGAAACAGATGCCTGCACATCTGGTAGCTTCGAATCTCTCTTAGCTGATTTTTCCTTCATGGAAACAATGCATTCAGGAAAAGTAAGCACGGAGCTTTGCATCGGCTTTCGACCACGATTCGAAGGCTTCTTTGGTGTAGCCGCTTGTATTGGATCAATTTCTTCCGGAAGTGATAGGCAGTTCGATGAAGATTCTCTTGATGTGAACCGTGCCGAGGACACTCTCGATGCCAAAGGTTCTGGTGTGGTAAACACAACCTCTTGGCGTACAAAATCTGATCCGCGCTGATTCTCTTCATCAACACGAGCCTCACTCCCAGCGTCTACTACAAATTGCTCATCAGTTTGAAAAAATTCATAGTCTGGATCGAATGGAGAGATTCCAGTAGCTCTGAAGCCGCGTTTGATGATTTTGGGTGTCAACAGATCTATGGTCTCACATACCAAGCCAGGAATGTGACGAATTTCCAACACCTGGAACAACAAGGTGTAAATTAAAAAATTAAAATTGCTGCAGTCGTTTTCAGGAACTTAAAAAATCTTCCTATGAACAAAAATCCTACCTTGTTAGCATTGTTTTTTTGCCAAGCGTCACACTCAGACTTGTAATAAGTCTTTAGCGGTCCGTAGATGGACACGTCTAATGGCTGCATTTTGTGACTGCAGTTTGGTGGGAAGGAGAGGATATGCACTCCATTGGCAACGGCAAAGTCGATGGCTTCAATGGATAGATGTGACGAATTATCGTTGTCGAGAAGCAGGAAGATAGGAGAAGCTGGAGTAGGCTTAACACAAGCAACTAAATGTCGTATATATCGTTCCAACTCTGGCGCGCACATCCTGCCAGAACCGTTAGCAAAACCAACAGTACCCGACGAGACATTGTCTAAGAAGCTGGTCTGCACTCACGGTTAACGCCATTGTGATCATCGTTCGTCTTTCGGCGGCCTGAATCTTTTCGACATGGCGACATGTTGGAAAGCCTGACTCGTCCATGTTATAGATTTCTTACAAAAGGCTTTCACACGGTACACCGTGTGTATGGAATTCTGTTTCGGTGAGCGCGAAGCGAGTTCAGAGTGCCGGTGTATGAAATTCGTATACCAATGACGACCAGCCATCTAAGCTTGTTGATGCTTTGGTTGACGCACTTCAAACTGTGTTGGGCAAGGTCCTTTTCTTGAGCCGGAGGGAAAACCTTTACAAAATTAAGTATGGTAAATCAAATTATGATGCGCTACATGAGAAAAAGACAAACAATAAACTTAACATTTTTGATGGTGTACGTTGGCTGCAGTTACGGACGAATTCAAACGAAACACCATCTTCCACGGATGAAATTTCGTCAAACTAACTTGACACTTTCTTTATATAGCGCATCAGACTACTCCGAGGAATTCCATATGCTTTAGCAGTCCCTTTGGCAGGATTCTTGTCCGCTAGGGGCAGCACTTGATGGCTTGCAACAACGCATTGAAATCCAATTTTTGTTTATTAAATGATTTTTCCGGTGTTGACCAATCTAACAACACGAAAAATGCATAAAAAAACACTGGCATTACGTTACGTTAACATAATCGACGTTATTACGCAGTCTCTCAACGAAACACACATTAAATAACAAAAAAAACCAGAACCAAACCCACACCCGGTTACATGACGGTGTTCATAACCGGGAATGACAGCCATTTTTCAAAGATGCCTAAACTTAAACACGACGATAAATTACAAAATACAATGACAACACTGTAAACAAAGTGAAACACTTACCTTTTCTTTGCAAACTAATAAAAATCCCTTTTCTTTATTTATGGAAAACTATTATGGAAAACTACCACAAAAATGCACATTTGTTTCGTTATCAACACGAAAACTTTGACTGACAACAAACACGACTCACAATACTCAGATCAGCAGGCTTGCTGTCCAAGCTTATTTAGGATTCTAATTAAGTCCCTAAAAACAGGCTCAATATCATGAGTTCACAATGAAAAATAAAATAAATCATTAGATATGAACCAAAATAATATATAAAATTAATTTGTATCATTTTATTTTCATGAACAAATTAGTGCCGAGCCCTGTAGAAGCCGTGTAGTGTGTAAAATAAATTAAGTCCATTAAAAAGAGGCTCCCTTAGTTGATCATACCTGTATAGTTATAACATGCGTTCAAAATGAACAAAAGAGCATGTTAACCTTTGTTCGAGAGAAATCATGTCCCTCATATGGAGTTGAGATGATACACCTTATATATTTATACCATGCGTATAAGCAAAACGAGTCGAGAGAGCAAACGAGAATTTTCTCTTGGAACATTGAAAGCAGAATTGATCTACTATTGATACCGTTGAGAGATAGATTGTAATATTTATTTGGTTGGATTAAATTGCTCATGACTATCACAATAAAGTTTATCACATTTGGAAAATTAAAATGAACATATTACTGTTTGTATTATAATTTTAAAATCTAGTTTGTTCATATTATATTTTTTATTCATTTTAATCTCATGTATGAAAAAAAGGGTATATAAACGCTCATTATGAACAGGAACCAGGAAACCGGTTGTTGCCAGCAACATGTTTCACGAACGTACTATACACGCATACATGTAATTTGGTGCGGCGGCCCACGAACCTCACCTCACCTTGTCGTTCACTTATATACCTTGACTTGCATAGTATGTAAAAAAAGAGGTGAGCTCAGCTAGCAAGCGTTGTTTGTGGATGGCTCGTTTTACTTGATACCCATACCTTTTTGTACATTCCTTTCTGAAATGACGCCGGCAGCGACGCCAGCGTCGGGGTGTACGTTGGGTAAAATGAAATTTGGTTCGGACTTTTGAATGAATTTGCTACGCGCGGGTCTTCGATAAACAACGTGTTTGGGACAGTACGTTCAAACCAAACAATATCAATACTATACTAAGAAATATATATATATCTTTTGGTGGTGTCGGGCGCCCAAAGAACGAAAAGTATGGTCAACAAGCCGGTAAAATACAATTGTTTACCGAAAGTTCTCCTGAGCCAGTGTTCGTAGAGAAATTCATGTGAATCAAGTTGGAAACCGTGTGCGCGGTGTTTTTACGCGGCATCCGTCTGTAAAAATCGAAGCCACAACGAAACAATAATTGCGCAAAGAAGTGGTCCAAAATAATCAAATAGAAGAGTCACCCACAAGGAGGGGGCAACAGAGAGTAACAAGTGATTAAAAGAGAGTTCTGAAAGTTAAAATAGATTCTCCTGCAAGCGAAAGTGAAGTTTAAGAGTGTTTTGCTGTTGATGTTTTTTGTTGAAACCGAATCCCCGTCGGTGTGTTTGTTGTGGTCGGTCTTCGGCAGCGGCAGCGGCAGAGCTTATGCAAATGTGGAACGGGTATGATTATCGCAAAAAAAAAAACTAGCATAAGGGTTTGATAAATACAGCAACAAACTAGTTTATTTATTTGTTTTGTGCCCTTTCCGCGTGCCCTAGCAACTGCTGAGGAGGGTACCGTGCGCTACATGGCTGGAATGTGTATTTTTAACAGTTTATAGACTTTAAAAGAACTGTTGTTAGCTTAACAACAGATTTCGCGCTACCATTCTCCGCTGGCTGGCCTTCGTTGTGGAAGGGGGGGTGTGAAGAGCAAGCAGCAATAACAACACGAGACAACATTTATAGTACCCTGCATATTGCTGAGTCTAGCGGATCTGCTATTCCAAACAGAGTATTAAGTTTGACGATTAAATTGCACAACTCCTTTGTCATGTTTATATAATCAGACGGAATAGTCCAGTTCTTGCATGTGTAGTCGTGTAAGTGTAAGGACAAAAATTGATATACGTATATAGTTTGACTGTGGGTCCATGTAATGTTTAGATCACCTCTAAATAAATCCCGAGTAATGGGTATCATTTAGTCAGTCGAACTCATATGTCATTCAAATTTCTCATGTTCTACATTGTGGCTCCTCTCTCTCTGTCTGTCACATTTTGTTTGCTTTGGTTTTACTTTCGGGCTACACTTAATCTTTGCACAAACACATACACGCCGCATACCCTCTGCTCTGTCTGTTATCGTCTTCTCTTTCGCTTGCAGTGTATTCAGCTGTTGAGCTATTTATACATTCATTAACGCATTCAGATCAATCCGAACAAGCCTCCTGTTCCCCCTTCTTCAATTGGTTTTGAGAATTAGCACAGAAATAGAACAAAGCAACACAAATCAGCGTAAAAAACATTCATTTATTCTCCTTATAGCGTAATATGGGAAGCCCTAAGCCTTTCTACGGTACATTGATCAGTCATTCATTGTTTTTGTTTGTTCTGTGATAATAGTTTATTCAAACAGAATGCCAAGTTAACCCAGTAGCAGTCAACCCGCCACCACCCACCACCCTTTGAATTCTTAGATACATATAATTTTGGATTAGTCATGGTCAATAGAAACAAGTGAGAGAGAGTTACAGTGGAAGATATGGATATATGTACAATAAAAAGTCATATCAACAGATACTGCACTTACACTCTCCCAACATATGGCCACGTACTCACGGGTCTGTTGTTCGTTGTTGCCTGAGAAATTCAAATCTTGTCATTTGTTTAATATTTACATACTTGATATTACTACGGCGGAGTCAGGCGCCAAACCAATCATTTTAAACGACGGGAAGTGACTTGCACTGGCTTGCACTTGGACGATAGATTTCCTGGGAGCAGGGTTTCCCTACATTGAATATTGTTAGACCCATTATCAAGGAACATACCACAGGTAATTATATTGCTTAGGGTCAAGAATCAATGGAGGCCTAAACGAGCTTCAGAGAAAAAAAAACAATATAGAATGCTTCGTCTGGTTGATTGCTTAGAGTTTGTTTTTATAATTATTATGGATTCTGTAATTTACTGCATCTGACTCGTTTTGTCTGTGGCAGTCACCGGCCGGGTGTCCCGGGTCTCATTATCACGATTTCGGAATTTACCTTTTGCATATTTGCTATTTATTTTTCTTTCAATGAAATAAAATCTTTAATATGTTCATTCATATTTTAATGATTCAAAATTTTAGGTCTGATCAAAATTGTTCGATAGCTTAATTTTTTATACCCTTACTCAAAACTAGTTAAGGGGTATATTAGATTTGTGGTAAAAGTGGATGTGTGCAACGCACCGAAGGAAACGTTTCCGACCCCATAAAGTATATATATTTTTGAAGCCATGTCTGTCTGTCCGTCTTGATGAGCGCCTAGATTTTAAAGACTATAAAAGCTAGAGAAACCAAATTTGGTTTCCATACTCATGTGATATCACACTGCTACAAGTGTATTTCAAAATTTCGCCCCGCCCCCTGCAAGAGACCCACTAGCACACTCTGAGGCGTTCAGTGCGCGAGTAACCCCTAGCGGAGGAGATGTAGAATATACATTTTAGATGTAGATAACAGATGTAGCAACAAAATGTAAAATGTAAATTTTTTTAAATTAAAAAATTCTACAAAATCTCAACAATGTATTTACTGACTGTGTAGGGGTATCAGTAGAGTCGCGTCCCCAGATGCGACTCACGCGTTTCTTCTCGTTTTTTCGTTGTTTAAAGAATCTTTGTTTGGATTTGTGGATGCTCGCATTTGAGTTGATTTTTGATTATGAAGAATATTAATGGGAATTTTAAGTTTAAAGAATTTATATTCAAAGAATTTTACAAGATGTTTTGTACAGTTCCTTAGGTTTTATGACTTTTGTTTCACCACAGAATTCCGCTATTTCAAGAAAGATATTTGAGAGATTTCCTCCAACCAAGCCCTTTATTATAACACACAATTGATACGGTTCAGTGTTGCTTTCGTGCAGCGACATCAGCCATTATAGCAGAACCTAAGCCACGGCCAATTTTTTTCCAATCGATTAATTGGAAAGAATGAGTGGAAAAGCCATTTAAGCCCTTACCTCTTATCGTTACTTCCCATTTTTATTTATCAAAGTATCTTTTCTGATTATTTGTTGGCTATAAAACGAACTGAACAGAAATTTTGTTGCAATTAGTTTATGTTGTGCCTTGTGCAACCTCGAAAAAGTTCTCCCAAAACTTTTTCACTGTCATTGCTTAAAAGTCGTTTACCTTCCCAAGTGGCCTCGCTCCACGTAGTTCCCATCAACGACTAGGTTTCTCAGTACAAATTTGGCACGAGAAAATTTCACTTGTGGAGGAGAGCCATCCGACAACCCAAGCGTCAACACTCCCCACTTCTCCTAGCACCCACATAGTACGTACGTACATACATACATATATAGAGAGGATAGTTAGTCTTTGGATGGTTGGGGTATAGAGGTTGACCCATACCCTATGCCCATGCGCCAACCACATTTATAAAACTGCAACAGCTGCAGTTATTTTTCAGCTTGTTTTGTTTGTCGCCACTGCAATTTTTCTTTTGTGTTCACTCTAGCCACCGATTCTTCACTCGCCTTCTGCCTATTTCTGTTAACATATTGGGTTGTGCATAGAACTCGAACCATAAAAAGGAAGAATGAAAGATCGAACCCATGTAAAATATATTGAAATGCCATAAGGAGAACATGAATGCCCATTCGAGGTGGCAGATGAAAAATGTTGTTTGTTGGTTCAGTGAAGCGAAGCGAAGTAAAATGGTTACATTAGGATTGTCCTCTGGGACTATTTCTGTTCAGTTAAAGAATCCCCTTAATCCTTAACGTGCTTCTGACAAAAATTATAAAAGAGCGTATTATAATTATAATTATCTTTTTCAATGAAAATTCGTCCTTGAGTATATTTGGTTCAGACTGAATCCGAATGAATTCAGAATGTATACGATTCATGCGATTAAAAACACATAGCTCAGGAATAGTTTTTTAAAGTAAGTTCCAAGAGTTCAGCGTAGCAGTTTTAAATTTGTTTATTAATTTACTACCACAAAGAAAAGACAAAATTCAAATAAATTTGAACAGAACTGGTCCCAGTTCCGTCACATTAAAGACAAATCTCTCGGTTGACTTTGTCTATGCCTGGTCCGAGGTACCACTGCGATGCGAGCATCCAGCTGCCCCGAGCACACTCCTGCAGGTAAAGCGGGGATGGAATGCATTTCAAGACGAAAAGATAGTGATGACGGAAGGCAGCAGATGGCATTGTTTCTTGTTACTAGTAGTTTGGTCTACCTGTTCAGTCTTTGCCTTGCCGGAGCCTTTTCCGAAGTAAAATATTTCAACCTAACTCTGCCGCCAGAGGCAAACGAGAAACGAAACAAAAATGGTATAAATTGTATACTATAAAATACTATATACCCGAATTCCTCAACAATTTGTGCGTTGTTGCGTCATCTCACATGGAAAAGTATTAATATTCCTACACATATACATATACATACATATGTATGTATTGGAACAATAAAACAAAGCACAGTCTCTGAGTCCGAGTCTGGTTTTCTGGTTAGTCATTTGCCGGTCTCTGGACACAGAACTAGTTTTAGCCTCAATTTATATATGACTTCTATGCTCTTGAGGGTCTGACTACAGAAATATTTTATAATTTTATTTATGTCTGAATGCTTTCATTAGTTGTATAGAATTCGTGCTGTCCGCTTTTGAATGATTTAATTAAATTTCAGTTTTATCGTCATAATTAAATTTGCCACAATTTTCCCAACACAGCTTATCTTTGCACTGTGGGTGTGTTTATTCTAGTGTTTGTGTGTGTATATTGGGTGTCTATATGCTTATGTTTGAGTGTGTGTGGGTGTAGTGGCGGCGCGGGGAAGGGGAGGTATGACAAAGATATTGCAAAAATATATATTCCACAAGATAAATATATAGCCGGCAAGTTCTAAGTGGCTCGTATAGTGGCTGTTTATAGACGACTTCTCTGACTTCTCATGCGTGAATGCCATTTTATTGTCACTGTTTCGGCGGGGGCCGTGAGAATAAAACTGATTCTGGGCTTACGGCTGTGTTCTCTCCTAAATGATTATTTACTATATTATTTGTATTTGTCAGATTCTCAGATAAGCAAAGAGGACAAATATTTCGAAACTACAAAAAAAAAGAAGCGGGAACGTGTGAGTTGCTTCTGTGGACGCGACTCTACTTTATACCCGTACTCAGTCAGTATATACATTTTTATACCCGTACTCAAAAAAGAGTTAAGGGGTATATTAGATTTGTGGTAAAAGTGGATGTGTGCAACGCAGAGAAGGAAACGTTTCCGACCCCATAAAGTATATATATTCTTGATCAGCATCAATAGCCGAGTCGATTAAGCCATGTCCGTCTGTCCGTCCGTCTGTCCGTCTTCATGAGCGCCTGGATCTCAGAGACTATAAGAGCTAGGGAAACCAAATTTGGTTTCCAGACTCATGTGATATCACATGAGTCACATATCACATCCTCAAAATTGTGGCTGCCATAGATTTTCGTCCTTTGTGGCGGCAGAAGGGGGCGGGGCGAAATTTTGAAATACACTTGTAGCAGTGTGATATCACATGAGTCTGAACACCAAATTTAGTTGCTCTAGCTCTTATAGTCTCTGAGAACTAGGCGCTCATCGGGACGGACGGACAGAGAGACGGTCATGGCTATATCGACTCGGCTATTGATGCTGATCAAGAATATATATACTTTATGGGGTCGGAAACGTTTCCTTTTCTGCGTTGCACACATCCACTTTTACCACAAATTCGTGGTATATATATTTCCCTTAACTCTTTTTGAGTACGGGTATAACCATAATTCTTGTCAAGTTTTTGTGCTTTTTAAAATGAAGAAAAGTATAGAAAATATTTGGAATGTTACAGAAATTAAATGGTAATTTGTTGCAATCAATATTATATTAAAACTCTAACAAATCTGATACTGTTATTGTACTCTCCCGTGGAATAATGAAAATATGGTATGAAATATACATACATACAAATATATGTATATGTATACATAAGGAGCTGTATAGAGCAAGCAAATGTTCTAGTCAACTATTTTCTCATTCCTTAGTTTTGGCCATAACCTGTTGAGACGAATGTCCGAGTAAGAGTCAACCATTTTGGGGCAAATGTTAATGTCGGGTCATAATCCTTGGGACAGTCTGCGAGGATGACATTCATTTGACAGGTTACCCTACCGCCACTCTACACCCGCCACCCACCTATCGTCGGGGGAAACTACGAAAAGAACAGCAGAAACTGTTGCGTGTCTTTTCTGTGGAAACGGGTGGCTAGCCAAAGTCAAACCATAAGCGGAATAGGGAGAGGGACATGACAAACTATCCCGGTGATGTATTATGATGAATGAAAGGAATGCGACATTTTGCCCACTTTAATGGGGCTTTCAGCCAAATATGATGTCGCGTTTTTTTTAAAGAGAGCCGAAATGATGATGAAATTAGCAAGTAAAGGGGGGGCAGAACTCATAAAGTGACGGAAAAAGAGGCTTTTATGACACTCTCAAATGAAATGGAAAGCACTCACATGAGGGGGAGTGCGATCTGGAAAAGGATAAGGTCATGTCCAGTCCTGTCCATTACCATTCCGCCACATTTGTCACTATTAACGTCGCGACAATTTTCAGGGCGGAGTAATGGCACACATGGCTCCGTGTATACGTGTGCGGGCATGTGTCCGGTACGTGAAAGGGTACGGCTTTCAGTCACTTTCAAATAAATTAAAAAATACAAGAGCTGGAAAAAAACAGAAACGGAATAAAAAAACCCTTAGAACATTACAAACGGTTCTCTTGCTCAAATGCATCAGCGAAATTGTTTGTTAGTGGACAACATAGCAGGAGCTGTGCTCCGCCTCCGTTTTGCACACACGGCACACATGTCGCATGGGTAATATCCTCCGACAGGTCAGACAGAGAGCGCACTGCACATTTAACGATATTTGCCCGATGCGGCGACTCCCCGGAAAGCTGAACCTCCCATGGAACCCCACATTGTTGGGGATGCTCTGGTGGCACAGCTGGCGTGTTCAACAATGGGCTGAAATGAATTAACTGCTAGCTAAAATTTTATGGTTCGTTAGAGAGCAGAAGTTTATTTTTATTGGTTGATAGTAAAGGTAGAGTAAGTAAATATAATCAAGTTGGGGCAGAAGTCGACTACAGCGCAATGACCTATGAAGAAATGTCAAGACATACTACTTCTAGTTTATTGTTAATTTGCTCAACTGTTTTTTAAGCTGAGTTTTTGCTTTGTGTTTTTGCACATATTACAATTAGTGGATTGTATTCATGCAGTGTGAAAAATCGTTCATGAACAAACATATATGTAAGTGCCGATTAGCATGTTTTGACCCAAAATACCCAATAGATTACACAGTATATCAATTTCTGTAGCTGTTTCGTACCGATGGAGTTGAAATACAAATTATTTTCACTTATCTATCTTAACTATTGAAATCCACAGTGCAGCTCCGCGTGAAACGTTGGGGGCTCGGTCGAAAAGATAAATGTAGGCCAAGACCAGAGACGAATATGCATTTTGGTATTTCTCGCCCCGCTTTCGCCCTTCCCCCTGACCATGTCCTGTCACTTTAAGTGAAACGAAGGCGTTGGCCACAGCTTGTTGGACCATTAGCTCCCGCCTTCTGCCCGTCTGCCTTCTCCTCTATATGTTTGTGGTGTGGGGAAGGGTTCTTGGGTTGTGAGACATATGGCGCGGTTGCAACTTTGAAATTAATTTCCCTTGTGAAATTTACATATAAAAATGTATTTAAATGTACATATGTAATTCTTTGAGCAAGCTGCTGCTCTTTTCTATACTTTTTTTATGTAAGGGTACAATGGAATTGGGGTAGGAGGCGGAGGGCGTTACTGGAAGTGACCCAATTATCGTAAAGATGAGGAAGTCAGATCCCTGCGCCCATACAATTAATTAATAATGTCATTGGAGTTTATTGTACATTAACGACAATTTGTGTAATTCAATTGAACCCGCTCGATTAATGCGGGATGAAATACGAGCAAACCCGATTTCGTGACACTTTTCAGCTGCGGGTCACTGACCGCCTTTTATATAGTTAACTATGTTCCAGTGTTACAAAGCTGATCAGAATATTCATATGAAAAGGGGCTAGTAAAATGGCAGTTACTTGTTCGACATACAGCGTAGCGTTGTCCGATTGCAATTTGCTGATTCTCATAAGTAAAAGTAGCAAAAAATCATTTTCAATGATAAGAACAAATTTAATATTATTAATATTGATATTTTATTAGGCGCTTGGAATAAGAGGGCTAATTATAATATATTCTAACTGAAACCTTCTCTTCACTTTTCCAATCGGGTTCTCTTTTGAGGTGGGCTGCTGCTTTTAATTATTTTTGTCAAGCTCAAGGATATATTACATCAAATTTGTGTGCAATTTTTATATTTTTAAAATAATAATTTAGGATAATTTCCTATCTCTTATAATATACAAAAAAATCACAGCCAACATCAGCGAAGACAAGGCACCTAAGAAAAGGGTATACTCGTACACCAGATGGTCGTAAACAAAAAGAAAATATCGTAGCCAACTCATGCGATCTGATTAATTAATTAATTAATGTTACAATACATATGTACTACATTTTTAGCTAGCCACACACTTTCATTATGTTGTTCATTATGTTGTTGGCTAAAAACAATTACTACGTTTACTTTTTACGTACCCTAAAGAATGAATCTTTCTTAACAGTACGAGTATCTAGGCATGGCCTTCAATCAATGTGAACTAGTACGTAGTTCTCGAAGGTTTAATGTTCATATATGTACATATAAGTGTATGTTTAGCAATTTTTTCGTCTGAAATCATAACTTACTAAAACGAGTAAGAACTTTTTACTAAAATGACTTCCCATCCTGAGTTTACAATATTTTTTTTTTTTTCATTTCTTGCAAAGCAATTGATAAATGTTTCACATTTGCGGGAAGCTATATGTAAGCAAGAAACTCTAGCAACTTTTATAACAATAGGATAGCAGATACTGAAATCTATAAAAATGTAAACAATTGGCAGCCAAGCATTAAAAAAACAAATTAGCACGATATCTCTGTACATAATATTTTGACCAGTAACCTGGGGATGGATTTTGGATCAATAGCAATGAGCGATTCCTTGACGAGATGGATTCAGCATTGCATTGGCCTACAACACATGGGTTTTTTATATAGAATTCGTTGAGTACGAGACTTCAACACTGAACTTCCAAGGAAAAACTGAATTTAAAATGATATATGTAGACAGAGGTAGCGAGTATCTCCTAGTCGCAATACTTTCTTCCTTGTTACTTTCCAGTTTCCTTTCGACTATATTTTGTAAGGAAATTGCATGCGAAGTCAGCCGCTGCCCGACTGCTGCCAGCTGCCTGCTCTTTATCGGTGAGCTTTTCTATAAAACGCACACAAAGAATGTCAAATGAAATGTTTTCATCATATTCCTCGCTCTCTATATTTTGTTGTGCTGCGTGTTTTGAAGCAATTATGTTATGTCTTGCTTTTGTGTTTTATATTTTTATTTTTAAAGCATCAAATGGGGCGCGTCCCTCCTTTCCACAAGGGGTTAACAATTGTCCAAGTATTGACATTGACAATCACACTACTCGACAAAACCGAACTTTTTTTTTCCTCAAGGATCCAAACCGACTTTTTCTGATAGATATGGGGCTTTAAAACTGCCAATTGGGAAACAAAGCAAACGAAAAAGGGTTGTACATTTGGTACCTGATCGCGATCGCAATTCCCATGGGCAGTTGGGCCCGCAGCCTTCAAAAAGGTATTTTTTGTTAATTTTTTCCATTTTTTAGGTTTGGTTAACGAATTTTAGCTCCAAAGTCTCTCCATAGATTTTAATGAGCGATACCTTAAACGACGCCAAATTAATGCACCTCTACACAAAAAAATAGAGAACACAGGATATAATTTTTTTTCGACTTTTCCTGAGTTTTTAAAGTCAAAATTTCGTAAATAATACCGCACAAAAACCATCATTTTTGCATTTCAATGCTTTATATTTCCCAGACGGTAAGTTGAAATCACAAAGTGTTTGGGCTTATCTTTTAGCTGTTTTAAATATCTTTTCAAAATAGTAAAGTTTTTAACAACCAGATGAAAGATACTAGAGTTATGTGAAAAAAACAAGCGCTACCTCTGAAAAAAGCTTAAAAAAAATACCAGTTTTCAAAAATTCTTCAAAAAAAAGTTCTGCCATAGAAAAAAAAAAAAATATCATCAAACCATTTCTAAGCCCCAAATCTTTAATAAAAAGTTGGTTTTGTTCCTTGAGGAAAAATCGTGTTGACTAGTGTCATCAAACAACGCAGTGTGTGATGTCACCCGCAGTGCTGGAGTGAAAAAGAAGAAAACATTATAAAGCAGAGCGTGTGACATGCACATATCACACATATTACGAGGTTTTCTCCCTTACTGCTGAACCAATATGCCCTTGCACTCCATAAGTACGGGGTATAGAAACAAACTAAAGCAAAGTGCACAAGTGGACACTGAAAAGAGTGGAAGCTAAGAATGGAATCTGGTGTTGTCGGAAGCAAAGCTTGGGTTACTCGTTGGCCATTTGTAATTAATGTAAAAATAATGGTCAACAGACACGCGGACTGCGTGCTAGAGGGGGCAGTGGGAAGAGCGCTGGACTTTGACTTTGTCAACGTTTTGCCGTTTCCTTCAAGAAAATACAACTGCAAAGACGTGCACGCGTAGTATGTATAACTGCAAGAGTTGTCTGTGGAATGACAGTGTCCGGAGATGGCAACGCCCAGACAAAGTTCAAGTGCCAGCCGCCAGACTTTGCAATGAAACTGCTAATGAACGAACCGACGAGAACGGTGGGATCCGAGTGCGGAATGAGATGATAGCAAACTTAGAATTGAGTTCTCTGCTCAAAAAGCTCCATTTTATTATTCATGTAAGGCGATTAAGATAGGGCAATTCGTCTAGATTCCAGAAACTTCGAGAAAGTTAAGGGAGACCTTTACTCGTAGTGCAGCATTTACGTAGTTTAATTCACATAAACTTTTCATTCTGATAGCAAAACTTTCAGAAATTGAAAGCAGGGAATTTTAAAGGAATTAATTTTCTCAGTCGTTAGACGGAATGCAAAATACACATATTTTTTATTTAATATTAGATTCCAAAATTGAAAATTTAAATTTCCGACATTGAGAAGATTATATACCAGCACAACTGTCAATTAAATGTCTTAAACTTTACCCATACATGATGTATAGTAGAGTCTGCAATAATTAGGGAACACAATCACACTTCAACGAAACATTCCATACATAATGTAAAATTTGTAGCCATCAGCTGCTTGTCATCTATCGAAACAAATGGTAAAGTTTATTTTCAAGTGCCAGAACATGCGTTTCATTGGCAAATAGCCATGACAACAATGGCAACGTGATAAATTGCAATATGATAGAACCGATAGAACCGAGAGACGGCATTGAAGTCGCATACCAATCCGATAATGTGTGCCAAGTTAACACAAGAAGAACAATCGAAAACGCAACTGCTGCTTGTGTTTGATTCTCTTGCTCTGATGGAAAAAATGCAGAGACAATGAACATTTGAAATCAAATGGAAACCCAAATCGAAATGGAAAACAATACAAGTAGCAGCAGCAACAGGCCGCCAAGAGCTATTCCCAGTTCTTGCCACTTTCAGAGTCGACCCCATATGGCTGTCAGGCAACAGCTGCAGAGCCCCCAATCGGCATGCATAAATAAGTAAATAAGTATATTGTATCCATATATCGATATGTACACGATAATGCTCATATTATAATGCCCAACAGCAGCGGCAGCCTCTCAGCAATCATCGATGCGTGCATGGCCCATGAATTAGTAACAAATAACACGCGGGTTAAAACTCTTGTGCCTATTCTTCTGGCCATTTCATATTCATAGGCGATGGGGGACTGTAGGGGTATTGCGTGCTCTGCCTACGATGGCCTATAACTGAGCCGCAGAATCAACACGTGTCTCATGGCGGTGGCTCTGACGGAACTGAATGAATCGATAAGACGTGCTCCCGGCTCTCCTCTTGAAAGCAATCGTTATGCGAATAGAAGCTTTGATTTTGGGTTAATGCCGAATCCAGGTGTTGGTTAACAGTGCCAGCGAATAGTATCTACTACACTTCCTTCGTGCTGTTTTCAGAATGAACGTTAATAATAAATGTATATATAAATATTTTGAATTATCCAAATAATATAATAAATAAATTGTTGGTCACATCATACAAAAGATGAGAGATGAAAATAATATTTGCATCTCAGGTTTATCCTATGATTTAGCAATAATATTTGTATATTCGTATTAATGGTCGACTTCAGAATCGAATTTCCATTTGTATATTTTATTTCTCGTTTAGACACTTTTCACAGGCATTGTGCTCTGAATTCCCATACAATACAAACGCATTTCCATCAGCATTATTGCGCCATTAGACATCTGCTCCGACTCGTCCTCCCTCCCATGTCTTCCTCCCGACAAACCGGAGCTCATCAACAATCATTTACTGATGCGCCTACTACTATTTTTTCGTTATCGTCATTAGGAGGCTCTGCTATCAGGCAGATGTACATACACCCTTTGAGAGGGAGGTTTTTGTAATATTATCCACGTGTTTGCAATGTATCCGTAGGAGGTAGCACCTGCGACCGCATATTTTTTTGTTGCCACCATTTAGATATATTCGAATATTCAATAACATTAGAATCGGCTGGCTTCCCGATGGATCAGGAACGGTATAACAAGTTTCGGCCTTGCTTTGTTTTCATTTCTTGTTTTCTTTTTCTGTCTGATTGAATCCGATTGCCAGAGGGGGAGACGGAGTTTGAGTGAGGATGAGAATGCTAGGTTTCGTGGGGTAGGTGTGGTCCCACTTGAGGCTTGTCGGCCCCTCAGGCCCTGACTCGTTGGCACAGCTGTCTGCCCGTCAGTCGTTTTATAGCTCTCAGTTTGAGTTATCGCACTGTCTCATTCTGACTTACATATGTATGTATCTCCGGTCTCTTATTAGCCCCCATTATGTCCGGATGTGTTTTGCGTTGGAGGCATAATCTTTTTGCATGCTTTCATTTCCCCTCCCATTCGTTCTCTCTCAGAACACTCTTTGCTCTGTGTTCTTTGTTTTGCATTTGCAAGAGAGGAAGAATTAAAAAGTTTTTCATGCCAAATTACGTCATTACTGATGATCTTATATTTTTTGTTGTGTTTGCTGTTTGCTGTTGTGCGCGAAATTAGCAATGTTTTTTTTTGTGTGTTTTTTATTTTAGATTTTGCCGCTTTTTTGTGAATTTCGCTTTAGCAATTCCCTTGAATACGAGTCGAGTATGTGTGGGATTAGATCAGAAGCAGGCCATTGAAACTTATTTAATAAATTTTGCCAATAACATTGATGCCTGGCACATAAAACATACAAAAATCCACATGTGCATATGTAAAAAAATGAGAACAAAAAGTTTAACTACTGCAGTAGTTTATTGTAATTTCTAGATTGGTTTCAATGCTCTGATATCATAGGATCTGCATGTAGATTTAAGACCCTAGGAATTTTCTTATTCTTAGATGTAGGCTTATGTGGAAGTTAGTCAAGTTAAGCACTTTGGTAGATGTTCTTCTGTAGAGTGCAGTGAGGAGTCGCATCGAGTGAGGTGTTCTTGGGCATCTTATCAAAGTGGCTAAGTAAGAATCTCATTATATAAGGGATTTTAAACGGTTAAGTTGCCTACCGCACTCCCTAAACGCTCTCCACTGTTTCCTTTTCTGGCCCAACAATTTCTCGACCATTAGTTTAAGTTGAATTCAAATAAATGCCACATTATGTGCCATTGAATGTCAATTACACATTTATCCATAAGCCAACTGGTCCCGACGCCCCCTTCTCGTCTCCCTCTCTCTTTTATCGCTTTAAAGCCACTCCTCGCAGCAGGAAAATGTGGAAAAAAGCGGAAAAGTGGAAAGTGGAAAGACTAAATTGAAACTAACCCAACCCAAGGAAATATAGCGTGCGAAGCTACCAATTGCCACGCCCACACCATAACCCCTTAACCCATAGCCGGGACCCTGGCGAGTGGGTGCGAGGAGGCCGGGGTTTTGATTTTATTACTTTTCAGAGCTCGTTTTTCCAGTGTTAATTAAAAGTGTGACAATGTTTATATCCGTAAATTGGTTCGGGTTCGTTTTCTTTTTCGAGTAAGCTTAATTAAGGATTATCAAACGTTGGAGACGAAGAGCTGTGGAGAAACAACAGCTTTGCACAGCTTTAACTTTAATTTCCAATTTATTTATCCTCTATCGATCGCTTTTTGTACTTCCAGCTGCTCTGCGCTTGTGGCATATAAATAGCAATCGAAGCGGAAGCTTTTATGAATGAGTCGTCTGCCAGGAGACGCAGCAGCAGCAGCAGGAGGAGTAGCTACGTGAGCGCCACGAGGGAGTGGGAGAGTGGAGCATCCATATCCATATCCATCCAAGATGGCCTTCAGCTATGCCTGCATGGTGCTGCAGCGCGTCGTCGTTCCGGCGGTGCTGGTTCTGGGTGAGTTACGATCTCCAATGTATCAATCGTTCACCCAACGACACAAAACGAACTTACCATTATCTATTCTTGTAGCTTCGCTGATGCGACCGGTGGGCATATCATTTGTATACCTTCTCATGTTCTTCATGTCGCCATTTGTGCCTCTGGCCACGCGACGCAACTTCAAGGGATCCGTCACCGCCTTCTTTATCATCCTGCTGTCACTGAGCACTCTAGTCCTGCTGGGGCACATCGCCCTACAAATACTGGCGGTCAGCACAACGCTGCCCATCTACAACTGCTCCTTCAGCGAGCGCCTGCTCAGGCACATTGGCTTCGTGAGCTTCATCGATCTAAAGTGGGTAGCGTAGCCCTAGAGATTATAGCCTGTATTACTCATCCCGATCTTTACCATTCAGGCCCCTGGCCATCATTGAGTGGCTGGCCCCGGAGGTCCTGGTGTTTGCCACCTCTCTTGGCTCCTACCTCAGCGTAAAGCGACTCGCTGCACAGCCCATCAATGCCGAGCAGCTGGAGAACGGTGAGCTTATCGAGGCCCAGTCCGGCGACCCCGCCCAGACGACTCAGCCGCCCTGTCCCACAGATGCCAATGGCGGAGATGTGCAGCAGGCTACGGCAACGACGCCACTGCAACAGCAGCAGCAGCAGCTGCGGAAGCGGGTCTCCATGATCAGTCAGCATATCCACTTCGAGGGATTGATCAAGATCTGTGAGTAAATCGGAATTTAAACCTGCAACCAGAGGAACACTCTGATCCCAGGGACAATACAATACACCATAGTAAGATCGGAAGAACTAGCGGGATATATAGAGTTATCGCTTTAGAGCAATTGCCGGCACACACACACCCATATGGTTTGCAGTGCATTTGTGTGGGTAGACAGCAGGCGAAACGGAGCAGTATCGGTGCCAACCACTGTAATACACGTGTACGTGTGCGGCAGCGTGTTTTCATATACCCATTAGATAGGGCCGTGCCGAGCCCTGCTATAGTGGCGTCATCCAATTCATTGGGCAGTTTATATTTACTATGGTAAAAATCTGTTCAGAGAACTTAAGTTTGAGGTCTAAAAATAAATGTTGAAATGCTTAAGAACTATACAAAAATCTGTTCAATGCATATCTTTGTAGTTCACTCAGAACTGGCTAAGTTTTAAATGTGGTGTAAGAGTAAATATTGTATTTAAATAATTTAATTTGAATCAGCATCGGGCCTTCGGGCCGGCTTCTTGGAGTTTGAGATCTTTCAAGTTGTGGTCCTTTCAGCTCAAGAACTGCAACTGAATCGAAAAGGTTTCAGATTTCCATTTGCAAACATCAATTTCAGAGAGTTTACTTTATGGTTCACACTTTTCTATCTTTGTATCCACAGCGCCTCTCTTCTGCCTGGCCACACTGTTCTTTGCGGCCGCGCTGCGTCCATCGGTGCCGGGTGGATTCTATTTTCTCATCTTCCTGCTGGCCGGCACTTACTGGGCAACCTGCCAGACGCTGCAACGGTGCGTGCCACAATCAGCTTAGGACGGACGTTTTCTCATTTTGGTTTTACGTTTTTACACCTCTTTGCAGTGGCTTCGCCATGCTGTTGCGCTGCGTAATGGTCGTCCTTGTGCTCCACTCGCTGTCCATTGTGTCCTACCAGACGCCCTGGATGCAGGGTCACCTCAATCACACCAGCCTGACGGCGCGGTAAGTAAATGGCGAGGTTTCTCCGGAAATCGCAACTTATCTACTGCTTTTGGTCCACAGGCTGATTGGTCTGGAGCCACTCATTGAATCCTACTGCTCGCCGGATATACGTGTCCTTTTGTATAATAATACCCTGTATCTGGACTCGTATCTGAATCCGTTTGCTCTGTTCTTTGCCTACTTTGCTTTGGCTCTGACCACCAAGCATCTGATCAAGCCCAGGGTGAGTGTCCAAGTTACAGCTGGGGGGAGCACTAGCACTCCTTTCGATGGATCCAGCTCATACCACGGCCTGGGGCCTACCACTAACACAAATCCTGTTACCAATTCTTTGCTCTGATTTTCCGCTCTTCTCCTGCTGCCATTTACATTCGGACAATCTGCTCAATCTTCAACCCCCCGTAACACACTTTCCCCGCACGCAAACAAAAATCTACACTAAACATTCCTAACAATAAACTCGTCACTAACCACACCACACGAAACCAAACCACTTTACCACTGAGCCACCACCTCGCAGCTGGAGGCAAAGCCTGCCACCGCCTTTGGCCAGCAGCTTGACTGCAACAGCAGCAGCCTCAACAACACCGGCAAAGCAAACCGCCAGCTGACGCTCCGCACCTCACAGACCTCGCGGGGCAGCAGTCGCAAGGACAGCTCAGGTCCCGGCGCTGGATCCACCACCGCCTCCACCACAAATCGAGCACAGCGCCTGAGTGTAAGCGAGCGGATTGATGCCAGAGGGGATTGGGACTAGGATTAGGGATTTCCTGTATCGATTTGGGTTTCTGGTGTGTGAATGTGGAACACTTGGGCGGGGTTTGGGGACACTCAAGGATTGCCACAATAGACAGTAAATATTAATATCAGAGGGTAAAGCTCGAGCAAATATAACCATTTTATGCCCTGTGAACCTCTAGAAAAAGAAAACAATTTACAAAAGCGAAAGTATCTTCATAAACCATGTAGCCGAAGACGATTTAATTTAGTTATTGAGTATTTTTCGCTTGAAATGTGCCTTGCTGAGGCAGTCAGTCGGACAAAGGGATGTTTTACACTCTCGTAGATTTCTTTAAATTTTGGGAAATTAGCTTACTGATTTCTATATGATCTAATCCTTGAAAGTTGCGGACCCAGATTATTCAGATTATACATTCGAAAAACTCTTTTCCCGTCGGAATATTGCACCTCAATCCGAATGTGTCCGTTCGCTTATGGGAGATTTGTACAGCTAACCAAACTATGTGCCTGGAGAGATTTACAAGACAAACGCGAACAAGCTTTCGTTTCCTTTTTATTGAATAAAAATACTTTATTTGCTATTGGTATTGTGCGCAAACTAACTCAACTGAATGTTTGTCTGTGCTGTAACCCAAAGATAACCCAAAAATCTTAACATAACTTGGGATGACGTTCACCATAAATATTTGTGTGCCTTTTGCCGAAATCTTACAACTTGTTTTGCGCTTTTCCCGAATTTTCCTTTATGTTTTGTTTTGTTTTCTTTTGATTTTTGTTTATGCTCTCTTTTATTACTTCCGCTTTAGGTTTCTTTGCGCCGTGATCAGCGCGCAGCGTTAAATGAACCGACAGAGACGACGCCTGTACGTAAACTAACTCCACTATTCGCCAAAATACTCCCTAACCTAATCTAACCTAACCTAATCATTAGACTAACGCTAGAATCTGTATCTATCTATCTATATATCTATCTATCTTTTGGTTTCCGCTCCTGTCATTTTTTGTATGTTAAAACGTTTTGGTCCAACATCTATGTACATATATGTATTCTAGAGCATTCGATTGTACTAATACCTTAGTAATCCCCAAGTCACACTCGTACGATCTATCCTAACCAATTATATTGTTATCCCGAACTAACTGTACAAGTGTGTAGGACTGTGTGTGTCTGTCTGTCAGTTGTGGGCCATAGAGCACAGTAAACCAAGCAATAGCATACAACTCTCACCCAGATCTAGTGACCTGCTAAGTATCACCCGTAGCTGAGCTAGAACTCTAGTATCGCTCTCTGTGTGTACATACAATACTTACCATCTGTTACTTACTATCTCCACTATTGTGCGTCTACACTGGGATAGTACAGTGCAATTCCAAACTAATCCGCAAATCATTCTGTGTAGCTGGTGCGTCAGAGTACCCGGAAGGGGCGCACAGCCCAGCCCCTGGAGAGCGGATCTTCGGCTGCAGTGAGCGGCACCCAACGTGCCAATGAAATACCGCTGGACTCGCTGGATCAGCGATCGGAGCAGGAGAACACGACCACCTCGATACTGGATCAGATATCGTATGGCTTTGTCAGTGTGGGCGGCTTCATCTACCAGAACAGCTACATATTCACCAATATTCTAATGATGGTATGTCAATCACAAAGCACTTTCTGTAGCTATAAGTAGTAGTACTCGGAGACACCTCGATTACTCTGCACGCGGAATGAATCACGGGGAAGAAGAAAAATTCATTTGTTATGAAATTGGTTGTTTTTCTCTCCTCTTTAGGCCTGGTCCATAGTATACCACAGTTGGCTGACGTTCGTCCTCTTGCTGTGGGCCAATGTGCTGTGGATGATCCCCAACCAGCGAAAGGCGATGATGCGGTCCAGTCCGTTCATCGTGCTCTACGCGGAGGTGCTGCTGGTGGCCCAGTACATATACGGCATGGACCTGAACAACAATGAGCTTCCCACGAAGGTCTCCGTAAGTTGAAAGGACCCAACGCGAATGATATCCTAACGAGTTATGTCTCTACTTCCAGACGGCGGGCATCAATCTGCAGCAGATTGGGTTCGAGCGGCCCATCGAGAACCACATGCGTCCCTGTGTGCCGCTGATCGTGAAGACAGCCTTCGTGCTGATGTTCTGGGTGACGTCGCGGCAGTTCTTTAAGGAGAAGCGCGACCGGCGCAGGGACAGCACCCTGGCGGACATCATTGCTCCGCTGCAGATCACCGTGGGCTCCGCGGGGTCCAGCTACCTCATCAACGACGGCAAGAAGACCTCAAAGTTCCTAAAGAAGGCCGGCGATGTGATCAAAAACCTGCTGGTGCGCCTGTGGATCTGGCTGCTGGTACTGGTGATCTTCCTCTGCGCGATCACCGGAGAGAATATGACAGGATTCCGCATCTGCTACATGGCCCTGTTCCTGTTCTTCTTGCTGGTCTTTCAGTCCTCGTCCAAGGCCTGGGTAAAGATCATGTACGGCTTCTGGCTGTTCCTCATCTTCTACGCCATGTCCATACTGATCCTGATCTACACATATCAATTCGACAAGTTCGACACGTACTGGAATGACTATCTCAATGTGTCCAAGACGCTGTAGGTTATGCTGCTTGGCTACGAGCGAAGTCCCACCTCTAAAGAAGTTTCCCCCTCTTTCAGACAAAACGACATTGGCCTGAAGCGCTACCAAACTAAGGATCTGTTCCTCCACCTGGTCTCGCCCACGATCATTGTGATCCTGACTGTGATCCAAGTGCATTACTTCCACAAGCGGTTCATTGCCTCGCTGCAGCAGCAGCCGGGAGCTGGCGGCTCTGCACAGCAGAAACCCACCGAGACAACGGCCCTGGAAGCGGCGCACTCAAAGCGCCGCGGCAGTGCCGGCTCCCTGCGTCGCTCCCAGGGTCCATCAGGCGAGGCGGCGCCCGGCGGCGCCACCACAGACTTTGAGACCTCTGTGCGGGATCTGGTGCGGATATCCTTCCGGAAGATCAAGAACAAGTCTGAGTACATCTTCAAGAACTTCAAGGACGTCTTCTGGCGCTTCCTGGAGCTGCATATCATGAAGGCCGTCTACATCGCCGCCTTTGTGTGCAGCGTGAGCGAGGTCTGCGTCCTGCACATTGTCTTTGTGGGCTTCTGTGTGCTGGGTGCCACCTCTCGGAAGGCCATCCAAGTGATAATCAGCCGCGTGATATCGTTTATTGTCACCATCATCGTCCTGTCCAAGATGATCTACCAGATTGAGTACCTGAGCCACACCCAGTACAATGTGTTCTGCGTGAGTTGACTTGTATTTTCTCCTCCCACGATGATCTCTTCTAGCCCGTTCCCTTTCCTTTACCTTCCCCCGTTCCCGCTCACAGTCCGACAACCGCACGGCCAACAACGCCGAATGGGTGGGCCTCACCAAGGCTGAGAAGCTGGAGGGCGGCTTGATGAGTCTGCTGCGCACGTACATCATCTACATGGTGATTGTGACCATGCATGCCGTGATCACCTTGCGCCAGCTGCAGATGAGAGTGAAGACTGGAGCCCTGAATGCCACGCCCACCAAGCTGCTGTTCCCCAATATCATCCGCGCGGATGCTGAGAAGGATCTAGTGGGTCTCGTCAAGTACCTCCTGAACTATGCCTTCTACAAGTTTGGCATCGAGATATCGCTGATTGCCCTGGTCTCCACCATCACGTACCGCCAGGACATTGTGGCCGTGGCCTATGCGCTCTGGCTGGTCGTCCTGCTGCTGCTGAGGCGTTCGCAGTGCGCCAAGATCTGGGGAGTGTTCCAGGCCTTCTTTGCCATCTCGATACTGATGCAATATATCGTCTTGGTGGGACTGCCACCAAGCTCATGTCTGGGTAGGACCAAGAGAGATCCTCATATAGAGCCTATGATGTTGATTGAGATTGTTTCTTTTCCGGCAGTTTATCCCTGGGATGAGGGCGCCTTCGGGGAGAGCATCCAACGCTGGACGATGCTGCCTGGAGCCCTGCACTTCAACCATGTGCCCAAGCTGATTTTCGACTTCATCGTACTGATCATCCTGAACCGCCAGAAGAGCATCTTCTGCATCGAGCAGCGCTATGCCAGCAACGACGACTACCCCGGAGGCAGCAACCGCAGCGTCATCGCGGACATTGCCCAGCTGGGGAGGACGCCCTTCGACAATCCCACCCACGACTTCTGCTCGTACATTCGCAACTACTCGGACATCCTGAAGAACGGGGTGTTGTGCGGCTTCTACTGGTTCACCCTGGCCGTGGTCTTCTTGGCCGGGACCAACATAGCCGATCTGCTGGCCCTGGGCTACCTCATTGGGGCGTTCGTCTTCCTCTGGCAGGGCTCCGACTTCTATCTGCGGCCGATCAACACAATCATCAGTCGCTGGAAGTGGCTGCTGGCCTTCAACGTGGCCAACATCCTCATCAAGACGAGCTTCCAAATGGCCGGCTGCCTGTTCATGACGCCCCTGACCACCCACTGCTGCTGGCTGGTGCACATGCTCGGCATCACCTGCACGAGCAACGTGCTCAAGGAGGAACTGATGCTGTCCGATGAGACGGACCTGATATTGGCGCCCGGCGAGTGCCCTAAGATCACGCACCAGGTGGTTCTGCTGTGGGACACCATCTGCTTTGCCTTTATCATCTTCCAGCTGCGCATCTTCAAGTCCCACTACTTCTGCCACATCATCACGGACACGAAGGCCAACAATATTCTGGCCTCCAGGTGGGTTAATATCAGATGACTTTGGATCATATCTGCGGTACTTACGAGCTACGAGAATTGCTTTCAACAACAGGGGAGCTGATATCATTGAGGGATTGCGGCAGAACCAGATTGCCCATCGACACGGCCATGAGAAGCAGGTCCTGCTCAAGATCAAGCGGAAGATGGAGCGGATTCGGGCCACGCAGCAGAAGATGCTGCGGCCCCTGGACAAGCAGACGCATTTTGATGGTAAGTTGGCCTGGAAATCGCACCCGAGGGCGTGTGTTTCCTTCGTTAAGTTCCGTTATTCGCGTCGCGCTTTCCGTTTCGATTCCCCTTTTTGAATTTTGATCGTGGGGAATTGTCGCGTGTGTTCCCCCACTAATCTCTGGCTTGACCTTGCCTCCGAAAGGGCAACGCACGCCCTCGGATCAGACAATGTCGGAGGTGGCGCCCCTGGCCCACAACAGCAGCTTCACCTCCTGCCAGGGCTCCGGCTATCTGACCCCTGACGAGCAGAGTTCCTCGAGCTCAGCCATGTCTTCGCCGGCTCGGGCCTCGCTCCTGTCCAGCTGCGAGAGCAGCGTCGAAAGCGTGGACAGTGCTGATGCTTGTGTGGTCATCGAGCCGGAGATCAATGTGATGCCCTGCGAAGAGCTTACGGAATACGTGGACGTACAGTCGGTCAGCGAGGAGGAGGCCACTGTGGCAATGGCCCTGCCACGACTGGAACCCGTCGCCGCGACGACAGCTGTAAGTTTTGGGAATGTCCCGACCCAGGAGACTCCCGCGAAATGCATCCATTCTTCGAAGCCCACGACGCCCAGCACTGAAGCTCTATCTGCCCTTCTTACCGAGGGGTTCCTAGAGCCGAAAAGGATCTCCCTAGGTCTGGCCTTCTCGGATATCAGTACTACTATCAGTGCGGCTACCATGGATAGCCTGGCGCCTCCCATGGTCGCCTATGCCACCGCCATGGCCCACAGTGCGTCCGGCTCAGGCTCAGTGATGTCCTCGAATCTGACCCCGAATCTGCGAAGGGAACACCGTCGCCAGTCCTCGACAAATGCAGCCGTCTCCTGGAACGAGACCGTGTCCATCAAGCGATCGCCCCTGAGCAAGGAAATGGTAAAGTGGCCGAAGAACCCTCTCTGCCAGAAACCGACCAGAACTTCATTTCTCCCACCCAAACAGTCGGCAGAGCGGGAGGAGGAGGTGACGATGCGCCAGAAGTCGCTGCACCGCCGCCACCAGAGCATGGGCAACGCCAGCTACTCCTTGGACGAGGCCGCCGAGTCCTCCCAGGGCAAGCGCCACTCCAGCAACCTGTCGGGGGCCAGGGACGAGGCTGCCCTGCGCTCCACCCAGCGGCCGCATAGCTGGGGACCCGTGGGTACGGTCTACTATATGGAGTCGCTGATGTGCGCCTTCTATGAGCCCGCACTGCTGCATGGACCATGTATTGGATGAATCTTTGATCTAATTGAATCTAATTATCTTTGCTAGCATTAGTAGAACTCTGTACAAAGAAACCCTTATTCGATCGATGTGCGTGCTCAAGTTTTTGACAATAGAACCACTGGGTGGGAGCGCCAAGAACCTGCCTCTCTCTGAGTCTGCCCTGTAAATAGCACATGTCAACTTAGATGAAGTTTTTCCAAATAAAATACTTCTTCATTGATGAGTTCTGACGCAGTCAGAGTCCTGTGCGTCCATCAAAAAGTGTATAAATAAATTTTTTTAATGGTCTCAATGCCACTTTCAGAATGACCAAGGCTTGTTTTATTTCCTATTCAGGGGCTGTATATATTCACTACTTCTTAACAGCATGAGGAATAGAAAAGCGTCTAAAAACAACTGCTTTAAAAATTATATGGAATCTTAATCAAAATCATTAAAAAAAATCTTTCCTTATATTTGATCTTTGATATTTCCTACAATATTCAAAATTGTTTTTACTACACTAATTTTGAAAATTGCTGAAATTGATGCTTTTCATTTATTGCATTGAAAATGATATGAAATCAAAGTTACTGAATTTGTTAACATTAACAGAACGCTTTTTTATACGCAAATTTATACTTTAATTACTAAAAATTTTGCCATTTTCGTGTAATTTTAAATTTGAAAGATCCATCTGCTAAAAACGTATTGAATGCGCCTGGGATAGGTAAAGAAATATGTTTACAAAAAAAATATATAAAAGCGTCGGCTGGCCGAGGGTACAGTTATGAGTATATCTTGATTTTGATTAAAAAGAATCGTATATGTATTTCCTCGGTTTTTATGAATTCTTTTAATTTATTTTTGTTTTATATTTGATTTGATTTTTTTAGAACATGGTTATCCACTTCCTGCACCAACAGTACGCAGAAGGAAGGAAATCAAATTACATCCACATGGTAAAGTTTTCGTTTGTTGTGCCTCATTTTTCCCATACGAATATCCGCTCGTAAAGATACCATGTATATAAAGTATATCCAATTATCCAATTACCTGCATGATTGTATGCCGCTCTGTAAATTGAATGCGAAATGAAAAGAAATTAACCTTAAAACCTTTCCTTAGCAAATATTGTACTATATTTGATTATAACTCTGAATGTTGTTGAACACCATTAAGGAATATGCATTCCACCTAGTGTATATGGATACATGCGTATACTGATTATGTTTTATGGCATTCCCTATAAAGCTACCCGGGCTGGCGACTACTACATGTTCGAGGAGATGGATGACAAATTCGAGCTGGATCTGATACACGACGAGATTGACTTCCTGGAGGAGGAGAACATGACCGAGAGCGAGATGAAGATGCAGCGTCGCAAGACCCTCTATGATGTGAGTTCCTCTACAGTGATCCAGATGGAAATCTAACTATAAATCTATAAAACTCTTGCATCCATCCTGTTGCATGCCGATTATCGCATGTCTATTGAAATCTATATAATATCTTGTGAATTCCCCCAAAATTCCGACAAAAATTGCCCCCTTGACTTGTGCCCGCTAAGGTGTGGAAGGACCTGAACGATGCCGAGTATCGTCGTCACTTCTATATGCGCGAGCGATCCTACGCCTCTGAGCCGGGCTCTCGCATAGCTCTAAAGCTAGACGACGATCAGGACAAGGCGCCCGGCCATGACCTCGGACTGACCGATAACGATGACGCTGACGACGACGACACCATTGAGTGCGATCTGGGCATGCGCACGTCGACGCTATCCGAGCCGCTCGACTTCGGGCGCCGTAGCCAGACGCTGCTCGAGGATGGCCTTCCGTTGAGGGTTGTGAGTCTGAATGTGATTGTGATGGGCAACCAGAGCCCCTCTTCTTCTTTAATTGGCGCACCACCTTGCATTACCGTACTTTATTTGCTCACCTGTTCTTCTCAGTTTCAATTATTCAAGTATTCCAACTGCGCCTGTAAGCCAACCAACCGACAGACAGTTGGCGCACCCACTTCAAATTGTACCAATACAACTACTATCTCTATGTACTATACAATATATACACTCGTATATGCATATACTAATGTATATACATAAAGGCTTCGTTTTTGTTAAATCGTGTACATGTGAAAACTCCTTGGGGTAGTCTGAAGTCGTCTAAATAAATCATTTTATGTGCATCCCTCTGCAGAAGTCCAAGGATGCTCCCGGCGCCGACTTCCCCTCCACCAGCAAGGGCATATCCAAGGAGCGGGATGCAGCCAGCACGGAAAGTCCGGCGGCTCCCACTCGCGATGTGGCTGATCTGCCAGTGATTCCGCCGCCCTCAACCAGCTTGGGACGCGAGGCGCCCTACAAGGAGACTTCGGACAGCAAATCCAAGATGGAAGTCGACAGCGGCGAGGTGACGGCCAAGGACTCGGACGAGGACTTCGACACGAATCCCATCATCAGACTGCTCGAGGGCTTCTTGGTCACCCTGACCATAAGACTGAACCGCTTCTCGCGCAACTACCGCTACGTCAATCGCATCCTGGCTGGCGAGAAGAAGACTCTGAAGGTGATGATAATCCATCGCACAGACATTGAACTTTAACAAAACTTTCCCCATTTTCTTCCCGGCAGGAATCGAGCTCCCTGAATCGCCTGGGCCTATCGAGTGCAGCTGCCATGTTCCACTTCCTCAAGTCCAACCTCGAAAGGTATTTACAGGGCGACCCTGGGCCTCGGTCCCGTGTGCGCCGCTTGCGTTACTTTGAGTTAAATTTCTTTGATTTTTGGAAACTGGAAACCTTCCGTAGTCCATAGAGTAGCGTGTTTTGGACGCGTTGCCCAAAGTTATACTACTTATTTCCCTAATGAATATTGTCCTTTTGCGTTTGTTGAGAGTTGTGTTCCATTTCGATTCAATATTTATTTTGTATTCTTTCTCTTCTTTTTTTATTTGCATATCCGTTTATCTTTTGTGTTCCGTGTGTTTGAATTCTGTACCTGCTTCCACACAACACTCTATCTGATAATCTCTCGAATCCGACAACTACACACCTGCAACAATGTCTCACCACCTCACCACTTCCATCATGTTACGTCTGTTACGTGTGTTACGCCAGCAATGAGAGTGGAGGCGAGCAGCCCGCGACATCGTCCACGCCGCGGCGGCCCCTGGCCAAGGCAATCGTTACTCCACCCACGGCAACAGAACACACAACCACAAGCACCCCACTAAACACGAATACTACAACCACACCGCTATCACCACAAGATCCACCGCCACCAACAACTACCAGTACACCAGTACAACAGAATCAGCCACAGAATCAGCCTCAGCACAGTCGACACAGTGCTGTGGACGACATCCTCGAACTGCCCGTAGATACGGTTGATGCAGCCATTTCTAGGTAACCAAAGCCACATTTGAAAGACCATTAAATTCGTGGACCATGAGTAGATTATAAACTATTATAAACATATAGAAAGATAAAGAATAACTGGAACTTTTTTCTGGGATTCGTATCTAAGATGATCTTCATTTGAATGTTGATTAAAATATAGTGTCTGTACAATGTCTCTGTCATAGCAAACTGCAAGCTTCATATAATTATATCGTTATCAAAAGATATCTCAGTCCTAGCGTAAATCTTTACTGTCACCAGCTCACACTATCGAGCGTGCACTGCAGCTTAAGAAATGTCCAACATTCTCTTGGAACTCTTACACACTACGAGTATAAACTGCATTCTCTTATTCTGCACCTTTTCCATTAATTTCCCAGTAAATATTTCCTTCTTAATTTATATAATTATGTATTTAAAAAATCGGAAAATCAGTTTCCGGATTTCTGTTTGACTGGAGCTAAATTAATTCGATATCTGCCATCGAATATATGCCTAAAAACTATATTAATTCTAAATCCTTACTAATTTCTTTTTCTTACATTTTACATATTTGTGCGTGCATTTCGATCATCTGAACACATTTTTGTTTTGTTAGAAAACAATCGATCAATTCATCGCCGCCAGCCAAGGGGTAAGTAGATCGAACCATACTAAGTACAATCAGTCCAAAAGCAAGATCATTAAAAACCCAAGACTAACAACTACATTAAACCATGTGTGATCTCGTGTCTACTCTCTAAGACCAAGACTAAGAGTTAAACTAAGACTCTCTTTTTACAATCTCCTAATACTACTTGAGCAATTTATTCTATATGTAAACCTCACCTACATCTCATCTCCTTCCATTCCCTTCCTCTCCTCTCCACCCCTTTCACGCATCATTCTAAATACGTATGCGTTGTACTATATACTATATAGCACGATGCTTAGTCGGAAATCGGACTGTGGCCTGCCCGAGATCCGCATTAAAGCGCCTTCCATCGAGCGCGGGGCACACTATTATAATCATCATAGTGCCGGCGGAGGCGGGGGTTCGGGATCGCTCAGCAAGCACTGGTCCTACGAGCAGGTGGACAGGTACTGCTGCCCTTGCCCACTAATTAAGCGTTTTCCCCATATCCTTTAGAGTTTATGTGCCCTTACCTAGCCCCATTAATGTGTTGGTGTGTGTTCGGTTTGTGTTTGTAACTCTCTGGATCCGTATCCGTATCTGTATATCTGTCTCTATCTGTATCTGTATCTTTCATGCTCATACTCCAGCTCATGATCATGATCTGTCTGTCATAATTGTGTTTATCTTTCCCGAACCTTTCCTTTGGTAATTGTAATTGTAATTGTAATTGCATCTAACTTTGTCTCTGTCTGCCTTCCCATAAAGTTGTATTTGCTGCTATGATTTAAATCTATCCCTATGCGTTCTTTGCTAGTATGTATTGTTGTTCGGCTTGGATTAACCCTAGTTTAAGCGTTTTGTGTTCACGTTCCACAATAAGTTCAACTCCACGATGCACTCGCATGTACACTGTGGAGCATGTAGCGCACACATCCCAAAAACCGAGCACCGAGCACCGAGCATGCTAGTGGGAACGGCCAGTCCTGTTCGGAGATATCAGGTATCTGAACGTAGAGCTCTGTATTAATGTTTCTTGGTGCACTTACAGCGCTGGGGACTTCAACTTGGAGGAAGAGAACTTTGCCCAGCGAGATCATCACATAATTGTGGAGGTGCTGATTTCCTCGTGGTACGCCCTGCTTGCCAACACAGATCTGATCTGCTACATAGTGGTGTTCATCAATCAGGTGAGTGGCTATCATTCGCGTATTCCTCGCTGGACCACCACTCAATTTATCATTCCGCTCTTGCAGGTCGTCAATGCCAGTCTCATTTCGTTGCCGCTGCCCATAATGGTCTTTCTCTGGGGCACTCTGTCCCTGCCGCGTCCAACGAAAACCTTCTGGGTCACACTGATTGCCTACACCCAGGCCATTGTTCTGATCAAGTGTATCTTCCAGTTCAAGCTGATCTGGGCCAATTACCACAACCTCCCCAACCAGCCCCTGACGGCCGCCAAGATCTTTGGCGTCGAGATGAAGACCCACTATGCAGTGTACGACTTGATGCTGTTGCTGGTGCTCTTCCTGCACCGCTACCTGCTCAAGTCGCAAGGACTGTGGAAGTCGGGCTACAAGGACACAGATCAGCAGTTTGCCAAACCCACCGCCAGCATGTACGCCAAGTAAGTCCACAGCAAAATGAACTTCCCCTTGAAACTATATTCTCCTTCAAGCAGCGATGACCGAGACGACAGCGACAACCTGTCTCAACCCGACTCCCGCCACCTGAACGATGATGCGGCCCAGAAGTTGAGCCTGCAAGTGAGCCAAGCTTCGTTGCCGGGCTCCCCGGAGTACAGCAAGTCGGGCATCAATCAGCTAGAGTAAGAATACCCAAGAATCCAACAGGTTTTGCATTTGTAACTCTTTCGATTGCTTGCAGACGGACCAAGTACACCTCCTCGTTGCACAAGTTCTTCTTTAGTCTGGTGCATAAGTCCCGTCTGGCCACAGACGTGTATGCCCTGATGTTCCTTTGCGATTTTATAAACTTCTTTGTACTGCTCTTTGGCTTCACAGCATTTGGAGTGAGTAAATTGAAGGCGATCAGGCATCGCGACATCAATTCACTGAACTTGTTTCCATTCTACATCCTCAGACACAGCAAACGGAAAGCGATGAAGGTGTGCAGACATATCTGGCGGAGAATAAAGTGCCTATACCATTCCTGATCATGCTGCTGGTCCAGTTCCTGCTCATCGTCATCGATCGGGCGCTGTATCTGCGCAAAGCTCTGGTGAACAAGATTATTTTCCACTTCTTCTCTGTGATCGGCATACACATCTGGATGTTCTTCGTGGTGCCGGCGGTGACGGAGCGTACCTTCAACTCGCTGGCGCCGCCGATCATCTTCTATGTGATCAAGTGCTTTTACATGCTCCTGAGCTCCTATCAAATCAAGTCGGGCTATCCCAAGCGCATTCTCGGCAACTTCTTCACCAAGGGCTTCTCGATGGTCAACATGATCGCCTTCAAGGTGTATATGCAGATCCCGTTCCTATACGAGCTGCGCACCATTCTCGACTGGGTCTGCATCGACAGCACCATGACCATCTTCGACTGGCTCAAGATGGAGGACATATTCTCTAATATATATCTCATACGCTGCACCAGGCAGTCGGAAACCGACTTTCCAGCCATGCGCGCCCAGAAAAAGGCTTCCATCTCGAAGCTGATTATGGGCGGCACCATTGTCCTGCTGATTGTCATTTGCATCTGGGGTCCGTTGTGCCTGTTTGCCCTGGGCAACGCTGTGGGCACCTCCAATGTGCCCTTCCAGGTGTCGCTCTCCATCCGCATTGGACCCTACGACCCCATTTATACCACCAACAACTACGATAGCATTTTCGAGATCGATCCCACTATGTACTCGCAGATGACCAATGCTTATATTAAGGATAAACAGGCTCTGACCTTCATCACTGGCTACGACGCAACGGATGTGGCGGCGGTCAAGCTGGCTGGCAACTCCCCCTCCCTTTGGAATATAGCCCCGCCAGATAGGCAGCGTTTGCTGAATGATTTGAGAAACAGTAAGCTCGATGATACGTGCTCACGGTGGAATGGAAACATCATTTAGTTTCTATTCGTTTCAGATCATACGCTCAAGGCCCGCTTCTCTTACACCCTTACACGGAAGGCTCCGGCCAAGGGTCTGAAAGAAATTGTAGGCGATGAGCACGCCATCTCCCTGGACGAGACTTTCGAGGGACGTGCAGCTCTCATTAATATGCTGAACGAAACCCACGACTTGGAGCCAACGGGCAATGACACCAGTACCAATGGAACCAATAGCACAGCTGAAGAAGTAGTAGTGCTCCCTGCCATGATACCAAAATTCATCAAGGTGCTGAACTCGGGCGATGCCGCTGTGGTCACTGTGCTGAGTCCCAAGAACGAGGAATACCGTCCTCTAGTCATCCAAATGCATCGAGACAAGGAGACAAACGGCCTGTGGTGGGAGATACGAGACTTCTGCAATGACACCTTCTACAATACCACTCTGAAGGAGTTCGCCTACAGCAACTGCACTTCCGGTATCGTGATGTATACCTTCAACGACAAGAAGTTCCCATCGACATTTAGCTTCCTCACAGCTGGCGGGTGAGTTGACAGACATTTTATCCCGTGGAAAAGAAGTTTTTAAATTTGTAAATGTTTTTCTCCCAGCATCATTGGCTTGTACACCACATTCGTGTTATTGGCCTCGCGCTTCATGAAGTCGTTCATTGGCGGGCAGAATCGAAAGATTATGTTCGAGGACCTACCCTATGTAGATAGGGTATTGCAGCTGTGTCTAGATATATACCTGGTAATTATCCGATCATCCCTTCCAAATTAAAAATAATATCACACTGACATTATCAACTTTTTTAAGGTACGCGAGGCCTTAGAATTCGCCTTGGAGGAGGATCTGTTTGCCAAATTACTCTTCCTGTACCGTTCGCCCGAGACGCTCATCAAATGGACCCGCCCCAAGGAGGAGTACGTGGACGATGATGCCGACACCGACTCAATGAGCGTGCGGCGGTCCGAACAGCTGCAGCAGCACCAACAGCACCAGCAGCAACAATAACATAGGCCCAACCCAAGCGCTTAAGTAATCTAGAACTGGTCTACGTATATAGTACGTAATGCGTTACCGTAGGTTTCATAGTCTTTTTTTAAACATTTTTTATATGAACACGTTTGTATAAGGACCTAGGCATAGAGCTAGCTATAGAGAAACACAAATCAAAACACAAAGGTACACATCACCCATTTATACGGTTTACAGATAGTTCGATTTTTTGTCACAAGTACTGCCCGTGTGTAAAACTGAAAAGGTCTAAAGTGTACGTACACCAACTATTTTAAGCATACGTACAAAATGTTTGTACAGTGTACACACATGTGTACCACACACGCAAATGTCTTTAGTCGTAAGTAAGCGAAAAGTGCTGCTGTTTGTTAGCTAAACAAATGCAAATATGTTCTAGTAAATTGAAATTGTCTAAAGAAAGAAAATAATTTATTTAAGTTATTACTAAACTATGTGTACATCAGTGAAGAAATAGGAGGAGGATAAACTAATAATAATCATGAGAACTCATATTCAGGGAATTTTAGCATTTTACAGAAACCGTATGTGTAAAGAATCAACCAACATTGTAGCATCTAACAATGAATGTTTTATATATATTGATGCGAAACAATAATTACTTGTAATTACCAATATCGATTGCTTCGAATAGCTACGTTGCCTCTATGTGCCCTTTACAGAATATTAAAGATATTATGTATATGTTGAACTGTTTGTTATAGATTGTAAATTGTACTAGTATGAATCTGTTGCAAATACTATATAGAGCGTTGACTTTAGTTGTAGGCATATCACATCACATCTATATTTTTATATTGAACGCAAAAATATCATTTGCTTCAGCGACCATTTAATAGGCAAATTCATATCAAATACTTACGTACTATTGTATGTGCTAGCGCGCGTAGTCTTTCAATCAGAATTGATCAACCACATATGTGTATATCTCTAACAGGCAATCTCTTATACATAATTGTAACTATACATCACGCCAACTAAATCTATATGTGCTATTTTATATATACTAAATCGAATTCGAATTGAGAATCTAAAAATCAAACTAGCGACGAAAAAAAAAAATTAATTTTTGTACCAAGAATTGAACAATATAAACCTTATATAGTACCATATAAAGTGTACCTATTTTTTTAGTGTTTAATTTTTCATTATAAGCTTAAAGAATACAAGAAATACTTACGAACTAAAATAAAGAATCCAAATTTAATAACTGGAAATGTTTTTTAATTTATTGTTAAAGTACAAAAAAGTTTTGACTTCTGACATTAAATACTATTTAAAATTAAATTATCAATTATAATTGATTCGATTGAAGTTATGTACTTCCCAGAATTTTGCTCGAAATTTCTGTTGTTCCTGTTGGCGTTATTTTCCTGGCAATTAGGCGACATATTTTTAATCTGTAATGAATCAGTTTAGCTGATTTTACAGTCTTCCTTTGCTTTTTCGAAAAAAGATGGTCTGCATTATTGGTTGTTCTGACGAGGCTGATCGTTATGTCTGTCCATAATTGTTTTAAGATCTTTGATCGAAACGAAAGTTGTTTTTTTGTACTATTATTATTATTTATATTATTATTATTATTATTTTGTATCCTATCATTCCGTCTGTTCAACTGATTGCGGTATTCAAATGTCAAGGATGTCCTCACGCTGTCTGAGCTGTATGCTGTCTAGTTCTAAAGCTTTTGCAAGGGCACTTGGCATGTCTGGGGGTCTGATAGCAAATAATATATGTTTATTATTACCGTTAAATCCCATTATAAAAACTCGTAACGCTTTCTGTAAAATTTGTTTTTTAAGTGTCTTTGTTAGTTCATTGTCCTTTCCGAATTTCATAATTGTTGCATTGATTAGCTGGCTCATTTTCTTGATGACCAAATTATAGTAACTTCTTGTTGAGAGATTACCTTGATTTAGAATACTCAGCTCATGTTCTAGTGTGTGTATCGGTCGTTTGTCGCTACACTCAGAGTCTAGTCTGGAGAGTATAGCGTCAAAATCTAATTGAGTATCGTAGTTAATCAATGCATCGCTTGCCGTCCCATTTATTTTGTTTCTCAAAATTAGCAATGCTATAGAGTACTGTCGACTACCTCGTCTATAAAAACTCATTGACCTTTCCACTGCATCTCGCCAACATATATATTTCTTAGAGTCGCCTGAAAATGTTGGCACTGATTTGATAACTTCTAGTGTGGCGTCACTATCCGAAAAACCTTCGATTTGCTTATGTATTAGCCCTTCCATATTATGCTCTTCTTAATTTTTTGTTTTATCTCGTCCAGTTTATTATTGTAGATCTGCTGTACAATGTTTCCGCTTTTAGTATGGAAATTCTTAAGCGAGAATCTACAAAAAAGAGAAGAGTGCGATGCGTACAAAAAAATCAACTTTGTATACATATACTCGTAATACGAGTCTCGTATGTAGTATATGTCAAGTGTTTATTTACTTATGTACAGAACTTCGGAGTGGCTTGACCGATTATTACGTCTCGGAAAAGTGTGGAATCCCTTGGTCAGCAATTTGGTGCAGTCGATGTTTGCTGGTACGATTGTGTGTTTTGGTACATTTGGTATTCAGTTGAAACCTTTTTGGAGAGTAGTTTCTTATTAAAAGTTTTTTCTTCCGTTCCTGTAATTTTTTTAGTTTTATTAAAGTTTTATCTCTTAATTTAGAGGGAAAGTATGAATTTTTTTTTAAACTTTTCTATTTGTTTCTATATATCCAGTTTGGGTTTTCCGTATTATTAAGTGGATATATTCAGATTAATTGTTTGCAATCACACTTTCACTTCACATTTTTAGTTACATCAGCGGCTGTACACTAGCAGGCTAGAGTATTCCGTACCCTTCCTTGAAATGTATGTATCTGCTTCTACTATTTAAATATTTTTCGAGGCTCAACTGGTCCCATTGAAGTCATTTTCAGAACTGAAATCTCTTTCTTGTTTGAATCTTATTGAAACCTCATCATATGCCACAGATAATCGCCAGTTCCGCTCCCCAATACGATTGTGTTAAAATGCTTACGTTGACAAGTTTGGCGAGGGGTCTTGATGTTTATGTTTAATTCTGAAGTGAGACTGGAATTAATGTTTACGTTACTGGGGATGGCTGGTCTCAGCTCTGCTTTCCTTGCAGAGCCAATAATTATTTGCCCTATTGAACATAAGTTAGCTGTATGTTTATAGCATTTTTTTAAGTGGTGTGGGTTTCGTAGATCACCTTCTTTATGGTGTCGGATGAGCTTTCTTCTGCCAGTTATTGTCATCCCTACCTGTGATATGTATTCTGTGTGTTTGGGCTCTAAAAACAAACATACTCGTATTATTTGCTAATCCTAATTTCATTTATTTCTTAAATCAGCACACAAATTTACAAATATTGCAAAATAGAACCAAGATCATAATTCTCCATTAGGGAATCCGCGTCGAACAATTCCGGTAGTGCGTGAACTTGAGCTCACTGTCCAGGCTGCTGGCACTCTCTGTGCTATGCTGGCGGCACAATTTGACGGCAGGATACACCTCCTCCCACTCCGAATCGCTGCGACTTAGTACGCCACGCTGACGAGGGGCTGTAAAGGAACTCTCCTGCGGCGATCGGGCGGTGGGAGCGGCAAGCACCACGGGCAACGGATTGTTCAGCATTTGAGTAACGCTCTTGGACAGGCGGATGGACTGGATGCGATTGTAGCCACTGCCCGCAGGCTTATATCGTTCCAATTTCAATGTCAGACGCGACATTTCATTGCTCATCCACTCTGGAGCGCGCATATTGTTCCACGGCGAAGACTTTTTCAGAAATAAACCGAGCGTAGCAACGGCCAAGTGCTTTTATAGCCAAGGTGCATGACATAAGGCCCAATCAATAGGGCTTGCATAAAGCGAGCTCAGGGCTGAGGGCCTAGAGCAGCCCGCTGCCACATTTGCACGGGTTTCCACCCCCAGTGCTATTGACCTATTAACTAGTACTCAAACACTCGGCCATGTAACAATTTCCATTATTGCAACAAAATATACATAACATTTAATTAAGAACTAGGCGAATGGCGAGGGACACAGAGAGACGAGTTAAATAAGAGAACAGAGTTGAATCAGCCACAAAATTCGAGCTAGTGGTGGATCAGGTCAGTGTAACAGAGATATGCAAAAAAGTGCTATGTACATCTACTACAGCAGGTTAGGACACCATTGAGGAGTTAGGACAATTTGCAGTTGTCGTCGTGCAGGCGATCGCCATCGATTTGAACATCTTCATCGTTGGTAGAGAATATTCCGCCCTGGAGAACTTTGTTGACGGCGGCGCGTGCCAGGTAGCCTGTAGTCTCTGAGTAGGGCAGCGAGTAGAACGTAACTAGATCCTCGTGCTTGGCCTGTTGTGGTTGAGGCTGGGGATAATGTATATTGTTGTCTTTGCAGTACATTGCAAAGGCCTCGGCAACAATGCCATCCAAGTCGAGTGCTTGTTTGAAGTGCAGCTCAGGATTGCTGAAAACCATTTAAAATGGATCAAACTAGGAAAAGAAATTCATTGTGATGAATGCAACTTACCGATTGAGTATGGTGGCCACGATGCACAGCAGTTCCACAGTTATCTGACGCCGCTCCGGACGGTCAATGCAAATCAGAGTCTCCTCAACCAGCAAATTGAAGGTCAACTCGCCACGGCTCATGTTTGTCAGCGTGGGCGTCGCTGGCAAGTGATGACCCTGTGTCAGGATGCCCTGAGGAGTGCGCTGTAGGATCTCCCAAATTTTGTTATAGAAATGTTTGGGTACACGGCAGAGGCAGCCCTCCAGCTGACGGCGTTGTAGCGTGGTAAGCCTGTTATGCAAATAGTTGGGATAAATTTTCGGAGGGATTAAACAGAGTTTTCCACTTACTTTTCTTCCACAGCCCATTCGCTGACTGTAAGTACTTTCTGCAGAAGGATGCGCACTTGGAACGGCGAGAGGTTGTCCACATCGATGCTCTGTTGTCCGGATATTTGCAAGTATATTCTCATGGCCTCCAGCACCCAGCCAATGCGAATTTTAAGTATACCTCGGAACATGGGTGGATTGGTGGCTATTAGACGGCCACAGTACAAAACAACCTCCTGTTGCAGCACCGCCTGAATGACATCGTAGGGCTGGACACTAGTGTACATGACATTCTGAATCTCCGCCGGAGTCATGGGCTTGTCGAACACGGTCTCCTTTTGGCCAATGATGCCCACTGTGAGTTCCTTGCCATTCACCAGGACAGTGGTGATGAACGGACTGATGGAGTCCACAATATGGTGCAGCAGGGAGGAACAGTAGCGCACAGCTCGCCAGTACCGAAGTGAACCAGCGCGATGATAGAGTTGGGTAAGGGCTGTGTTCACGTTCAGACCATTCACTTCAAAGTTAGGACCCTCGCGGTTGAGCAGAATGCCCCACAGTTGGCATAGGCAGTAAATGGAATCGGTGTTGCGCAGGGCATTAATGATGTCCGGTGTGGGTTGGTTGTCAAAGTGCTGCAAGAACCCAAATGGTTACTCAGAAAATTCCACCCGCGAGAAGGAAAATGGTTTACCGCCACGGATATCTTTTCCTCCACATAGGTCAACGCCTTGGGCACGTCAGTCAGCGACTGGTAGCCGATGTACTCGTGGTTTATCTGCGAGAAAGCGTTCTCGTTGTCCGTCAGATCGCTCTGGTTCATAAAGTCCAGATGCTCAATGCAAGAGCTGCTGATCAGGTTCTGTAGTCGTCCAATGCGCACTTTCATGCCATCGCAGTAGCCTTTCTTGAGCATGGCCAGCAAGTCGAGCATCTCCTTGAACTGTGGATCACGCATGTGCTCTTCGCGTATCAGCAGACACACGGTGGGTCTGCCCGACAGCCGCCAGTACTTTCCCACGAACTGCAGCTCCGTCTTGATGTCGTCGATGAGCAACGCCATATCTCGGTACAGATAGAAGTCGGAGACCTCAAAGATCAAGGGGTAGCAGAGCACTGTCATGCCGCAGATGCGATACACTTTGCTGGTGCCTAGAGAGCCCACTGGCCGTGAGGGGCGTCCAGACAAGCCCACTTTGTTGTTGACCCCCAGATGCTGGTACACTTTGATGAGCTCAGTAGAGCTCCAGATCTGCACAGGCTCGACCTGGAAATATTTAATTTGAATGATTTTTCACCTCAAAAATGAGATTGTAATCGACTTACTTCGTGTGGCGTCTGGGTTTGAATTCCGTAGGTGGCCATCATAGCCTGCAGTCGCATGGATTCTGCAATCAGGACAATCTGCACCACTAGATCAGTGGCAGTGCCCTATAAGGGTTACGGAAAATGAGCATTAGATATCAGCATTAGATTGAATTACCATGTTAGGATGCATGAGGCCAATTAAAAGTTCTTGGGTTTTAATCACATTACAAGAAAATTTTCAATAGTCAAATGCCAAAATGCAAAATCACACAAAAGGGGAAGAATATAGGAAGGGAAGTGAAGGATGGGATCTGAGGGAAAGTGGCAGGGAAGAGTGGAAGGACAATAAGTGCACGTCAAATGGGTATAGGATTTTACATGCCAAAAACATAAATAGATCTGACATATGCGAGTAGTTTCTGTACAACAGATCAACAATTTTGGATTATCGATTTTCGATTTTGGATTACAGTTTCAGATGTGTTTTAATCAATTTACAAAAGACAATAGAAGAACGATCTTAACAGTGCATTTTTCTTTTATCCAATTTTTGTCAAATTTTATTAAGCTCTTGTTCAGTTAAACATTGCCAATTGGTGACCCTAAAGAGGGCCCAGACTAGACCACAAATTACCTTCTTGTCATCCAGTATAAGAGGAATGCGTGGTTTCTTTAGGTATACAGTATGTTTATTGTTTAGTAAAGGAATATATGGATATTTAACAAGGACAGTTAATTAGTAGCGAACGTTTGCAAAGGTCATTGCTCAAGAAATGCTGCTGTATTTTGGGCATTTTATTTTTCAGCGCTGGCCACTAAGTAAATGTTAATTAAAAGATGTTTACACTACGAGAAGCGCCCCCAGGAATTGGGAGTACATTTTCTCATATGTCCTAATGTAAACACCTTCAGAACAAAATGAAACCAAATCAAGCTGGATCGTTCTATGAATCGTGGGTTAAACACAAGAGTTAGGAACTGCAAAATATGTAAAGAAGAAACCCAACCATCTGGTGATAAATTACTTACAGTGCCCGGTTTAGCCTATAGAGCGTGTATTTATGTTGGTTTTTGAATAAAATATATTTATAGAGAGGGAAAAGAAACCGAAAAGAGGAAAGAGAAAAACTTTTGATTTAGATACCAAAGAGGAATTTGTTCGCTATAAATGTACATACAAAACGAAAGTACAGAAAAAATATTACAATACTTAAATATGAATTAGGCAAATCAATAATTATAAAAGTGTGTGTGTGTGTTGTGTGTGCGTGTTGATCGTTAGACGTGTCGTAGTTACATATGTATATCTTTTCGATCAAGTGTCTTGCCGTACATGTTACATTTGCATAAGAAAGCCACAAGAAATAAACTAAGTGAGTTGTGGTGTGAAGTGTCTTTGATCTAAAAAGCATAATTTATTCATACACATAGGAGTAATTTATTGGAGTATAATTTTGAATTTATCTGTAATTTTGAGTGGTATTAAGCAGACACATCTACTTACTTTGTGTTTATCATCGATTGCTTTGCCCTGTTATTACAGAACCAATTTATGAGTACAATTTGGATTTATGGTCGATTTTTGTTGGTTTTGTTGGGGTATATAGGTTGGGGAAGCAGTGTATTTAGTAGTAGAGAATGAACAAGATGTAGATAGTATAATGTATTAAATATCAAAAGCCAATTAATAACTTAACCCACACTGAGAAGAAGTACTGAGGGGAGTAAAACAAAATCGTGTACTAAGATTCCCATTGGGGAGGCGAACGCAAATACAAACGGCAGACACACAAAACTCATCAGTGGCAGCAGCAAGGATCCCCGCCGATTGGGGTAGTTGGAAACCCAGTAGCCCGACGCTATGAAATACGCTTCCAAAACAATAGTTTATGGTGGGAATTCAAGAAATCTCCTTCTTTGTTACAATTTAAATAATATTTCATAGCGTTTAATTACCCCACGACTCTCCGCTTCCAACTCACCTGAAAGGCTGAATATCGACCCGCTCGCCTGGGACGATTATAGCTGGGCAAGTAGCGACGAATGGGATCCAATTCATTGATGTGCAAGAGGCCAGCGGTGAGCAGCTGCGCAATGATGAAGAAGGACTGGCCCCAAAGGAACAGCGACTGCGATGGAGCACGCATATAGGAGCCGTCCCCATCGGGGGCGTAGTACATGGTCACCACGGGATCTCCGTTGGCATCAGTACGCAGACAGCGGCGGAGATCATTTTGGAACTCTTCGATCTGTTCGTTGTTGTTTTTGAACACACCATCGATGATCATGGCTATGAAGAAGAGCGGCCATTCGCATTCAAGGCCCTCAAACTCTTTTAGCTCGCCGGAGTGATAGTAGCGACGCGTCTTGTCCTCGTTCTTGCTGAGGAACCCGTCTCGGGTGAAGCGTTTAAAGCCCATTTTGCTTCGTAGTCGATTGACCACATTCTGTTTAGTCTGTTCCACGAGCCGATCTTCGTGTGAGGCAAAGGCTGGGAAGGAGAGGGTCAGAAGCAGCGAGGCATCCACGCCCTGACCAGGAGGAAAATGATTAGAACAGAAGTCGATAATGCCAGCATCCACTAACCTTTGAGCTGGACTCACGTGGCAGCATGGTCTCGAAAATACTGCGGTTGCGATTGTGAGCATCGATATCTACATAAACAACGCTCCAGGATGCTCCCTTCTCGCCAAACAAGTTGCATCCGTTTATGGCCTCCAAGGCTGACTTGGCCATGCCAATGGAGGAGGCATGGATCTCGGGCGTACCATTGTTGTACTTGGAGCCCCTCTCCCACATGCCAAAGTCTGGCGTGCGATAGGCACGCTCCACATAGTACACCAGATTTTGCACAAAGGCCACCTCGTCGTGGGTGTAGATGATCTGCAGGCCAGAGGTTATCATCTGCACTAGGAACAGTAGATAGAGAGACACCTAAACGATGATAAATAATTGTTTAAATCTTCTGTTGCAGGTTAAATCATTAATTCGACTCACGCAATCGATTTGCAGATGGTTATAAAACTCGTCCGGGTAGATCTTCTCGCCCGTATGCAGCTGGAACTTGCTGTGCAGGGCATGTGTGTTGGACTGGCGCTGCTTAAACAGTTCCACCCGCGAGGCCTGCTTCACCCAGCACTCCAATATGCCGCGCATGCACTTGACAGTGCTCTGGCCCAGCTCGTAGGACTTGCCGCGGTCATCGTCGATGCGTCTGTAGGCCTGGTACAAGCTCCACACGGCGGAAGCGCAATAGACACTGTCACGCACTGAGCCCACCACCTGATCGGTGCTCATCACCGGGAACAGGCCAGTGATGGGGCTCTGATAGCGCAATAACTGCCGCTTGACTGTGGAGGGAAAGTGTTACATTCAGATGTTATCTCTTAATTGCAATATGTCTGCGACAGTGACAGTGACAGCGGCAGCGTGTTTGCGTTTGCCTGATAGCGAATGCAAATAAACAAACGATTCTGTTTACAATGAAGGAGCGAAGGTATTTCGCTATGCTTATTAATAGACGTGTCAGCATAGCGTCGTTTGGTGGTATTAATTGATGGTCAATTGGCTGCGCTGCCCTACAGCCAGCGCCAAGGTTATATAAATAATGTAATTTCCCGTCAAAGTTCTTACCGATGCCATAGTAAATGTCCAGCTGCTTTACAGTGTCCTCGTAGTTGGATGTCTTCAGGAACTGGTCCAGATTTATATCCTCCAAACTATTGTGGCGTGTGCGTCCACTTGTAGATATGCCACTGTCCGGAGCTCCCAAGCTGCTGCCGCCTGGAGTTGTGACGGAGAGACCGAGTCTGGGATAGGAATACATGAACATCTATCAGTTGTTTTGTGTAATTTAACATTCAATCGCCACTCACGATTTCGGCACATTCCGCATCGTGACTTTTCTTCACTTCAATAGTTGGTCGCTGCAGAATGTATCAAAGTCAAAAAAAAGTCAAATGAAATTCCTTCCTATCAGCTGATTTTGTCCAACAGTCTGGCAGCGTTATAACATTTAAATGTATCAGTCAGTTAATGTATCATAAAATTCTTAAGGGACAGTCGTTTAGAGCACAAAACCGACGGATTGCAAGCTATGCCGAATCGAGATGTGAATATAAAGCATGAATCTACTCATTGATTTGGTTTCGCATTCAATCCAAGCAATTAAAATGCAAATACATGGCTTACCTTCCCTGCGGAGTTTGCGCAATATATGTATGTATGATACCAGTGCAGTCAACAGCTGGGAAAAATAGCTGTTTTTTTTTGGGAAAACATGAAAAAATATATGAAAAAAAACGCAATTATCGCCCCCTGTGTTGATAATCATATTATTATCACAGACATCGCTGTACATTTTTCGTTTGTGAGTGCATGTTTTGCACACTGTTCAAACTAGCTTTAAAATAGCTGAATTTGGAAGACTAAAACTACTGTTGCATTGTACCAATGCACTTGATCTGGCAACTCTAATTGTAAACAGTTGTTTTGGTCGAAGAGCAGGTTTTTCGCCCGTGTTCTTCATCACTATGATGGACAGCGGTGGCTGCTGTTGAATTAACTTAATCATAATCATCTTATCCATTAACGGACGCTGCGCAGCCGCGACGAAGCTGTGCCGAGTGAGATCATCAAAACGCGGCGCTGCCATTGTTGGCCGTGAAATGCAGTTTAAGATGCTCTCGCCGTGGCACTGGCTGTGAAATCGAGTCGCGAAAGTTTGCAATTATAAATCGAAACCTGCAACGAAGTACTTAAAGTTATGCTGCACCTGCTAATACTCAACGGGCTGCTGTCTCTGGCAGTGGCCCAAGCAAACCCGGACGCAAAGCACACGTTGTCTTTGCCCAATCTACCGTCCGATCATCTAATACGCTACCTCAACACATTTCCTAAACTGAAACAGCAGCTGCCGTCGAATGCTACGACCAGATCGACTTCGTTGGCCTGCTGGGGCCACGAACGAGATTGTAGTGCTGAAGCACGCTTTCAGAATCCCCACTGTGCCGGGGATCACACTGGATGGGCGCGAAGCAAAGAGGCTCAGATGCAGACCTTCTACTACCAGGCTGACTTCGGCTACATACAGCAGCAGTTGTTGGAGCTCACTCCGATGTGCATGCCCAAATACCTCACCGACTCTTCCTTGGAATGCACGCGATATCTCCGCTTCTGCCGGGGACGCAATCTGCTGTTCGATCTCCGCGACGTGGCCCAGCGAGAGGAGCGCATTCGCTATCACATGGATGTGCTGAGTCCTGGCCAACTGCTGGGTCACTGTGATTTGAATCAAACTCGTCTCTCGGCAGAAATGGACCACATTGGGTCTGCCCTGCAGTCTTGGGGTCCTGAGCTGCGCAACTTTGCAGTCTTGCCGAAGCCCGTGCTGGAGAGCCGCTTGTGCGACGTAGTCGTGAATACGCCCACTTTCATCATGAAAATCGACGCGACGTACAACATGTATCACCATTTCTGCGACTTCTTCAACTTGTATGCTTCGCTCTTTGTCAACCAGTCCCACCCGGCCGCCTTTAACACCGATGTTCAGATCCTCATTTGGGAGACATATCCATACGACTCGCCGTTCCGGGATACGTTCAAGGCCTTCTCCCAGCGACCCGTTTGGACTTTGAGTGATTTGGAGGGAAAGCGAGTTTGCTTCCGGAATATCGTGCTGCCGCTGCTGCCACGCATGATCTTTGGGCTGTTCTACAATACGCCCATAGTAAAAATATAAATTTACTGATTGGGATGTGTACCTTCTGATACATATATTTCTTCTTACAGATCCAGGGCTGCTCGAATAGCGGGTTGTTTCGCGCCTTTTCAGAGTTCATATTGCACCGCCTCCAGATTCCATTCAAACCGCCACAACGGAGATTGCGAATCACCTATCTTTCGCGTCGCACAAAGTATCGTCAAGTGCTCAACGAGCTGGATCTACTGTCAGAGCTGGAAAAAAATGAGGATTACTTGGTCGAGCGCGTCTCCTATGAGCGGTAAAAAACTTAAAATTTAAATTATGCTTTTGTTGATAGATGTGAAATCCTTGCAGGCTCTCCTTTACCGAACAGCTGGCCATCACTCGAAATACAGACATTCTAGTTGGAATGCATGGCGCCGGCCTGACACACTTGCTCTTTCTGCCCAACTGGGCATGCATTTTTGAGCTGTACAACTGCGAGGACCCCAACTGCTACAAGGATCTTTCTCGATTGCGGGGTGTTCGATATCGCACCTGGGAGAACCGGGAGCTGGTCTTCCCCCAAGACGAGGGACATCATCCAGAAGGCGGCGCACATGCAAAATTCACAAACTATCGCTTTGATGTCGAGGAATTTTTGCACTTAGTTTCCGAAGCGGCTAGCGAAGTGCGCTCCCATAAAGACTTTATCCAGGATATTCTAGATACGCCTGAGAATCATCGTGTGCCGCAGCACAACGAGCTGTAGTTCCTTTTTGCGATCCCAATGCATTTCTTTTAATTATTTGCTAGACCAAAAAATTAAAACGGTATTATTTAAATAACGACTAGTGTGACCAAATATGAGCCGCAAGCGCTCAAAGGCTGTCTGCTACGAACATAGATTGATATGAATTCAAAGTGATGAAATGAACAAAAATGGTTTGAGATAATAGTTAAGTTAACTACTCCAAAGCAAAGCCGAATAACGTTAGAAATGTGATTAAACATAATTTTTGCGTTCATGTACTGAATACTGAGTTAAAACCGAATTTCGGGATTTAGCTGCGCGCGCTCAGAGGCTGATTGCTACGTGTGTATTTAATTTCGATGCTATCGATGACCTCGCATCACTAGTGTTTTGTTTTTTATTTTGGGCCTGGAAAAAAATGTGTAAATGTGATAATTGTTTGTAAGTTTGCCCTTATAATCAATCTTATTACGTTTATAGTATCATGAGCTGGTTAAGCTCATCATCGCCTGCCGTTGGCTTTAACTCTCAGCTTTTCTATGACGCCTGTACAACATCTACAAAGTGCTACCTGTCAGCGCCCCTTCACATATTCCAAATATACTTGGGACAAGGCACATGCAGGTCGTTGGGAACAATGGAACAATATTTAAGCATGGATCAAGAGGTATTACAAATGAATAAAAAGTCATGGAGTTCAATAAAAGAAAGTGTGGATAGCCTTATTGCATCGCTCCCGGTGCTGCTGGGTTTCGTGCTCTCTCGAATGCTTTGCGCGCATTTGCCGAGGCTGTCGACGCGCAGATTCCTTCTGGAGTACATGCTTGTTGCTATACCAACTCTTATTTTCTTCATGGTGTGCAGAGATTTCCTCCACTTGTACTCCATAGCAGTTTGCCTGGGCCTCGTATGGTATCTGCGTCCACGGCCAGCACTTGGGTTAAGAAACGCGAAGTATGAGGTGGGAAAGCGCCCTCTGGTCTTCACCCTGCTAAGGGCCGTCTGCAATTGTGGAACGGGTGTTGCTATCCTGGCGGTTGACTTTCCAGCCTTTCCATTACGGTTTCGCAAGAGTCGAACTTTTGGGGCCTCATTGATGGACTTGGGCATTGGCTTTTTTGTGGTCACAATGGGCTTGGTGTCGCATCGGGCCCGGAATTATGCCGATTTGAAGAAGCTGCCCAGGGCGGTGGTTCCTCTGCTGCTCCTGGGTTTGGCACGCACCATCGTAGTATCGCGGATCAACTATAACCAGGATGTGCACGAGTATGGAGTGCATATGAACGCATTCTTCATCCTGGGACTCACCAAACTATTTGGTACTCTCTCCAGTCTTCTGGCTAGCTCAGATGTACAGCTGTTAGGGCTGGCTATGGGTAGGTACGATTGGGAATGTTCATAGTAAATGTCTAATGATTTCCTCGTTCTCTTTCAGGTATTCTCTCTATGCACGAACTAGTGATGCAGTTGGGTCTATGCGACTATGTGATGTCGGATGCGGTGACGCGCCTTGGCTTCCTGAGCTCCAATAAAGAAGGACTGAGCTCCTTACCCGGCTGCGTTGCTCTCTACCTGTTCAGCATTTACTTCTCCAAGTGGTACACTTCCCAGGATCATCTGAACTACAAGCAATTGTGCTCAAAGCTGAAGCGAATCCTCCTGATTGCTGTTCTCCTCTGGGCTATGGTATTCCTCAGTGCCTTCCTCTCGGGCATAGCTCGGGTGACGTTCAACTTTGGATATGTGATTTGGGTTTTGGCCGTCTCCGTGGTAATCATTCTCATATCTGCATTCTTCTTTGAGTTGGCTTTTGTGCAGACGCGTCCTACATTTGGAGATTGTCACAAGGAAACGACAAATTCGCTTCCCACCTTTGTGGAGAGCCTAAACATGAATGGCTTGATCTACTTCCTGCTGTCCAACATCCTCACGGGAATGTGCAACATATTTTTTGACCCCAATAACCGCTCCACTGTTGAGTGCGTATTCATCCTGCTCGCCTACATGCTAATCTGTTCTATGATGGTCTTTATTATGCTTAAAAAGCGTATAAGGATAGCTTAGAAGATGGGCCCCAAATCTGTTAATAACAATTTTTTGTCCAATTGTTTTGCAAAAGGCTGCTGAGTGCGCCTCAGCATAGAAACGGCATAAGCTCCACTAATCCGTGAAGATGGACTCAAACGGCATAATAAAGCCGTTCGGCAAGACCAGAAATATTATTACGGGTGATCCTTTGTCGGCGATCTGGGATCTGGGGTCCTTGTCCGCATTAGAATTCTTGTATACCTCGTACACCATGTAGCCATCCCTCGCGCTGACCAGTCTCGTCCACAGCCACTTTTGGGTACTGGACGGCGCAAGGCTGGCTCCTGACGAAAGTTTCGACTTCAGTCGCTCATAGGTTAAGGGACAGGCTGACAGCGACTCCTTAATGCGCTCGCCAAGCACACATTCGCCGCCTTCATTACGCGTCTCGCAGTCATCTACGGGATTGGCAAAGTCCACACGCGGAGACCGCCGGCGCGGGAAACAGGAGGTGGAGCGATTACAGCAAGCTGGCTTTTTGCATGTCATATTGATGCAGGGTGGCTTCGGCTTGCAGGGAACTTCTCGATGACTACTGCAGCTGGGCGGCCGAGAACAGCAGGTTGTGGCCGAGGTAGATGGGCAAACGGGACTTGGAACGGTGCCGCAGCTGGTCGTGGCGCATTTTTCGGCGGAAGTGTTGTCTTCTGGGGCTGTGGATCGATAAAGCTCATAGGAGAATTGGTCTAGAGATGGCACCACCTACCGTAAGCAGACAGGGCCAGCATTCGGATGACCTTAGTAGCCCCTGAATAGTATAAAATACGATCCAGCGTTGACATGATGATCTCATCTGGGTAGGGTCCCAGCAAATCGTAGAGCGGCGCCTGTGGTGTCTTCTTGAACTGTAATGTCGAACCGCAATCGCAGCCAGTGGGGGTCGGGGATGGACAGCTCATATTGCTCGTCAAAAGTCGTCTTATCTAGTGTAATAAATATAAAATTTATTTCATGATTTTCCAAAATGCTTTTTCTAAAGTCAGTTATCGATGTATACAATGAATAGCTGGGCCCAGCCTGCTACATCAGGTGGCAAAGGGCAGATGTCAAAGGTGCGATATCCGGCTTAGGCTCAAGACGAGGGGCGTCACAAAAGATAAGATTTCTATTAAAGAAATGACAGAAATTGCTAGCATTGAGCCAAGGACAGGATGAGCATACAGTCAAAGGTCGCTACTGGGCAGGGATATTTAATTTAATGGCGCAAACAAAGGCCAAATCAAGGCTGAGCCTTGGGGGGAATGTGCCCGAACAGCAGCCGCTGAGTGGGGCGCAAATGACCAGCAACGAGCTTCTTATTCTAGGCGGAAAGGGCAATTGAGGGTGTTTCGGTTATGTCGCATAACTTATGTGATGGAAACTGTCGTGGAAAAAGACGCTGCTACCACTATTGGCTGCTGGGGGAAACATTCACCCGGTGAAATATTCACAATCATAGTATTTCAGTTTTTTTCTATTAATATTCAATTTCCAAAAATATCAAAAAAAAAATTGAATAGTTTTCTTTAGAGTATCTCATCTTCGGCCTGGTCATACTCTTATTAAATTACTTCTGGTTTTTTTCCGCCTCCAATGTAATTACGGCAACAGTTTCCGACCCTGAAGCCTCTGGATGAGTAACTTCTGGCTGGAATCACTCCTGGCTTTGATGCGCTTTTAATGTCATATCCTGGCGGAGGACGTCGTCGCTGAATCTTATCTGATTTGGACCCGCACAAATGCAATTTCCGTCCAGCAATCGTAGACCCTCTCCCAGTCTCAACCCTTCTCGCACACGCCCACAATTTATGTTGAGTTAATAGTTGGGAGTCACTGTATCCATATACATATCTATGGGGGAACGCGGCCAGGCAGAGGATTTAAAGGGGGAACGGCACACCTGTTCGCACATGGGGTGGCTTTTCGGCTTTGATGACAGATTATTTTCATTAGCAAAACGAGGGAGCGGAGTCAGGAGCTAACAATGATGTCCATTTGGAGCATTCACGTGCCGGGCAGAAAAGAATAATGAATGTTAATTATTATTTTCATGCTTTCCGCTCATTTTCGGTTGTATGTAAAACATGACAGGCATAAGGTGGCGAGGGGATGGATCCACCTGATTGATGTGGCCAACAATCAGGCCGAGAATTGGTTTTCCTGCTTTTCGTTCATATTTCGGTCTGCCAATTTGCTGACAAGTAATTTTTTTGCACTGCCTCAAATCGGATTCCATTCAAAAGGGATTTCATAAAAAAAGTATATGTAAGTATATAAAACTGGAGGAAATATATCTGTGCATATGCATGAGTGTCTCCATGTGTGTGTACGTGGGGATGGTCTTGGGAGTGGGTTGGGGTTTGGGTGAGAGCTGCAATCACTGTGAAGAGGCTTAGCGTGGGCCCAGGGGAAATCGTTTAAGCCGTTCATAATGAATATTATGACTGTGTGCATGGGTGTATTTGAAAGAATGTTAGTGGAGGGCGTGTGGGTGATACTAAGCCAGAAGACAGGCATTCAAATGGCAGTCCGAATTTGCAAAAACAGAAATCGTAGCTTACTTTGACGGGCATTCAATGGGGACTTTCTAAAGGACATCACAAAGGGGCAAGCGAATCAGATTCGACCCTCTGTAAGTTGGGCTTTGAATTAATTATAAAAAAATCACCAATTAGAATAAAATAAATGTAGGATAAGTGAATTTGTTAAGAAAAGGTTTAAGCGGTCAACGTAATTAGTGGGACATGCAAAAAGTGTTCCTACTTTCAGAAGGCAGTAGGTTGCTGCTGTCGTTTTATTATTGTGTTTCTACAAACACTCGTTGCTTTCCTAGTTCTTCTAGTGTATTATTCAACAAAAAAACGTTTTTGCATTAAACATAGGAAACTTCTGGCATAATTATACCAACAAAATAAAATTCTTTCTGGATATCAAATGTATTTATGGCCTTGTCATTTCCCCCCTTCAACAATAAGCATTTTCGTACAATTGTTAGCATTTTCAAAGAATTTTACAAAGTTATTGATTTGATATGGCTTCCCCAAACGTTCCTTCCTGATTGAGCTCTCTCCCTGAACAAGAGTTCATGACTTGTGCTGGGGAACAGACTCCATAACAACTCCCATCTTAGGGCAAACAAAATGCTTATCGAACAACAGTTTTTATCGCAGCTTATGCGTCATGGCAGCGGGCCACAGAAGCACCACTAGACCCCCCCATTCGAATATCATTGTGCAATATTTCTGAAATGCTTTCAGCGAGCGAAATTGCGCAATTCTCATGCAATCAATGCGAGGCCAAAAAAGTGTTGAGTATACCGAAATAAGACGTAGAGTATAAGCGCGACAGTTGAGTATTCCGGCTTTGAGAAACCCGGTTCGTACTTGAACTAGAATCCCTTTTATCTGTATGTATGCTCAATTCAAGGACACTCCATCAAGGGATTCGAGCTGTAGAAAGTCTAGGTACCCAAACGTAGACTCATTTGTAGCTCAGATATTAATTTCATTATATATGTAATGTCTCGGAAAGTGCATTCTACAGTCAGCATTTCGCACCATGTGTATTAAAAGTGTTAGCTATGGATGGACATGGACGGGCAGACAATCGGTTGCCATATGAACGGACGCGGTCGCCGTCTAGTTCTCGTCAAAATTGCGTTGCTGTTAAATCGTGCGGAAGCTGATGTGATTATCCCGTCCAGAGTGCATTGGGTCTCGTCTCCTAGATACCCGTCGTCAAGGTGCATACAGCATACAGCAGAGTGCAGCAATTAGCGACCCATTTTAGAAACTCCCCCGTATAGCGCCTTAAGGCAATCGCATTAAGTGATTTCAAGGTCTAAGCATTCTACTTAGTACTCAGGGCTATGAAACCCAAACATTAAGAAGATTAATTCTCAAAATCTGATTTCGTTGTGGGTGATGTTGTTTTTTTAGTCCGCAAATCTCAGATAACGTTATGCATCATTGTGTCAAAGAATTGACAAAGCTTGGGCCATGCGAGCAGGGCGGAAGAAGAAGGAAAAAATAAGGAATTGGAACAATTTCACATTTCTCATGTTGAAATGCGAAACCAGGCCTGGTTTCCCCCATCGATTGTGCTCTCTAAAAGCAATCATTAAATAAGAAAAGTTTGCTGTCGGTCGAGGCAGGGCGGCACTTCCCCCATTTTGCAGGAAAACAAATGTAAGGAGTTTGATAAACTTACAGAAAGACCCAAAACATTGCGAAAAAATCGCAATAAAAAATCCGAGACAGGACTTTGCCCCCCAACGTTGCCTAACCCAGCTCTGCCTACTGCCTCTCCCCTCCCCTGTGACGCATTTAATAAAGCCGCACAAATGGAATGACTTGCCTCAGTTCTTCTTGCCTCCTTTTCTTCTGATTTTCTGTGTGTCCCTTTTTGCCACACGACAGAGTCAGCACCGTAACCGCAACACGTTAACGGTTTCGGTTTCACTTTGTGATTTACAACAACAGCCTTCGGGGAGGAGAGACCAAACAGCCCTCATCCACCCAACCACCAACGTCTGTTCTATTCTGTGCCATCCTGCCAGCCTCTGGGCGCTCATGTGTGAAAAGGTACTTGGGGAGTTCCCCGAGTCCTAGCCGGCTCACTGGCAATTGTTTTTGCCAGGTCTCTGAGGCTTGCGTCTGTTGCATATATCGAACGCCTTGAATGCCACAGAAGAGATAAGATGTAGGAAGAAGGTTTCCCTCTCCGATTTGGATACCAATGTTTGATATCAATAGTATCATTTCCATAGATTTCTTCCAGCTTATCATCCTGAATATCTTACAACTATGCATTAGGTATAACCAACGATTCACTGATTCCAGCTACATAATCCTAACTTGATTACAACTGAAGACCCCAAACTCAATGTTTTTCACAAGTATTTTTTTGGTTTTAGCCATGTTTTCTATAAACTATTCTCTCCTATAAAAAAGATGATTCTTGACAGACCTTAGCACCAGTTATAGGGCTCGTCAAAAGGTGTGTTACAAACGTAAACAAATTTGTAAAATTTCCTTTTTTTACCTTTCTGTCAAAATGACTGTCCCGTTCGCCTTCAGAGAAATGCTCATATATACTCTGATAAACCCAATAAATAATTATTAAAGTAGTTAGCATTGAACAGTAAAAAACTTTATCTCTATCTATTAAAAGACTTTCAGAATGGTTAGATTTTTTTTAATTCAGCTAAGTAAAATTTTTAATAATTAAAAATTGTGAAAATGTTTTGAATGAAGCGATACCTTTACAACTTAAATTTTGTATCTTCAATTTGACTGGGCCAAATTTGATACAACATTTTTTTTTGTTATTTCTGTTCTTTCTTAGGAAATAAAATTATACAATATACAATCTTTAGTTTAATGTTTGGGGGTGGCTAACACGAAAAGAAAAAAACACTTATTGGATTAAATATACATTAAAAAATTGAATTCGTCGGTTTTTTCAAATAATATTGAAACTTTGAAACTAGTTCATATTGATAATAAAGTATTTTTATTTTTTTAGTTACTGTTAAAAAATTAACGATTGGTGAAAATCGAGTAGTTCAGCTGAGGTTGATATACTTAGTTAACTAGTTCGAAAAAACTTTTGCAGATATTTTACTGGCAATAAATGAATAACGACGATATTAATGGTAATATCTAACTCATTCAGCAAACAAAACTTAAAAAAAAATTTGTTTATTTACATTTTTCTTTGTAACAACCCCAAAAAATGTTTTAAAATCAAAATAAAAACTTTAATTTTATTATTAAACCCAAGATAACCAAATTAAAGGGCGTCGCGTTTGAAATTTTTTGGCTTAACCTAAAGTACATCCATATGTATGTATTTATGTAAGTGAAAATGGACCATTATCCAACATTCATATGAGCAAATTATTAGAATTAGTCTCATTAAACAATTCTGTCTTAAAAACTGTATTTTAAAATAATCGCAGTACTCGTACAGTCTTGCACCAGTTCCAGTTTCGTTCAGCACCAGTACCGTTTCGTTCACAATCAGCCACCATTTCCAAGTCATTAAATTCATTTAGAGTGAAATTCCTAAGTTAAAAGACAAAAGTTTTCCACGTGGCGCTCCCAGATAGAGATGCATAGATACACAGATATCAACAGGGGCGACGACGTTGGCCCAACAACCTGGGACCGCAGCCAACCCACCCACTCCTCACCCCTTGGCATTCTTCGAGTGTTATCGGGCGGACAGCATCATGCATATATTAAGCGTAAATTGCCTCGGCATTCATTCCGAAGAGCTAATAGAAATATCTGCCAGTTAATTTAGCGTCATGAAGTTGCCCGAAAATTGGGCGCTGGAAATCATTTCTCCCTTCCGGTTGTCCGGGAGATGTTCAGACTATGAAGTGGACACGCCTGCTATGGTCGGAGGGATGGAAATACTTGGCTCGATTCATTGTCTCGCATACATATTACCTTTGAAAAGTTGTACCTTTTTCATATGTAAATATATTGAACAAATTTTTTATGAAAGAAAGAGCTTACGGAATGAATCTTCGCTGATTCTTTCCAAAAATCATTAGACTTGTATTATCATTACAATCGTAATTCTTAAATTAATAACTAATCCTTATGCACTATGTTTATTCTTGGTCAGCAATGTTAGTAAATAAATCTTTATCTGGTTTGTTTTTTGATCATTATTTCCAGAGGATTTCTTTTCGATATACCTAGATATTATTGTCGTGACTTCCAGCGTTTAGCTGCAGAGGTTAATGATGATTGGAAGGCCTTCCAAAAAGGCCGTCGGAACTCAATAGTTTTGAAAAAAGTTCGTTCAAATTTTCGTTCATCTTGTTTTCGTCTTTTTCAATATATTCAATTCCTCTTGAGAATTGGTAGCATACTCATTGGAATCTGCACGTGGGCATTGACTGTCCTGATTGTATTTGCTTGCTTTCTGTATTATCTGGAACTTGATCTATGGGTTTTACCTCTTCCCCTCTAGCTATACATATGTTTGCGTATATGTCTCCATTTTATTTTGTAATACGTAGGGTTTATCTTCTTTTATATATGGGGTGTACATCTTTTTCTCTAAGTGGAATTGATTGAAGTCAAATCTATTCATCTATGACATTTTATTTCAGATGAAGGGGAATGGGAATCAGGAAATTCTTCTACCTCTTTAGGTGACCTTAACTATTATTTAAAATTCGCCTGCCCCAGCATGAGACGTGTGAAGGTTAGGAACCTCTTCCATCGTTATTGCCGGATCATTTACGCTAAAACTTTAGTTTACTTTAGGTTCAATATTCGTATACATATCAAATTTCCTGTAGATTCATTAGTTTCCTAAATACATCTTATTTCATACTCTCTTAATTTTGATTAATTGTTTTACTTAGACCGTTACTCGACTTTTAGCAGGAGTACTTTTTTTTTATTTCTTTGACCTCTCACATCTATGGGTCAGTTTCGTGAGCGAATGGTACTCATTTTTTACAACACATCTTGACAGTCCGACATTTCAAATGGTGAAAAATGCAGCGTTTGATAAAGGCCAAACACAAAAAAAAGGAAAAAAATGCACAAAAAGCTCATACAAAAATATGTCCTTGGTGACGCCAACTACAGAGCTTGGAATAGATGGAAGGGATGAAAGGGGGCTATTGACGTCAGAAATGGGGAATCGGTATAAAAAATATAGTGTTCAGAAATAGATAAAGAAACAAAATGACAAATCTGAAAACAGCCCCGCTCCTTTCCATTCGGCAGCACCGTTCCCGGATCTGGGGTGCCAATGGGGTTGGGTAAGGGTTAGGGTTACGTATTTGAGCAGCAACCCCTTTTCAGAATGAGCGACGTCGACACTCCATTAATTGAAGCCCGTGGATTACGGTAAATTGCATTGTCTTCTAGCCAAGAGCACCCGCTGCGATGGAGTTCCGTTTCCGGTTGGGCTGGGTTCTAGCGTCGCCCCATCAAAACGGGAACAAATCTTTATAATCCCTGATAATTTCGTTAATGGCTTTAATCACTTACTCACAGGCATGAAAGGATTAGACCAGAGACAGGGAGAGAATAATTTAAATTTCATTTAATTTTATGCGAATCTCACAGAAATTTTTGGGCAGCCATTGCGATGTCAAGTCGTGGCTCCTCCTTTTTAGTGCTGTCCTTGTGTGCCTAAGGTCACACACATACGAATGCTCGAAGAGTTATGTACTCGTACAACGACATCTGTTTACCTATGCTGCATATATATCTATATATATATACACCCAATTAGGCAGCTACAATTGTTGCCGTTCGCCGTTGCGTGGAGGAAACTCAACACGCGACGAATGAAACTCAACACGAAAGTTTCGGGCGATGGATGGGGTGCAGTTGAGTTGGGTGAGCTGGAAAGCTCCGTCGCGGTGGCGGCGGCTATAAAAGCCCGGGCCCATCCACTGGCGCCACGCACAAATCACAAGCGAAGCCCAGGCATCAGACGGGAAGAGGACATACCACCAAAAATAATCCACAACCAGAAGGAGGACATCCACATCCATCAAGATGGGACCACGTTCCCTGTGGCAGCTTTGCCGACGGAGCTGGCGGAGGTGTGGCTCCAGTCAGCGGCTCCAGATGCCCGTGGCCTGGAGTGTAGAGCTGGCCTGCTATCGCCGATATCAGCGTATTCTTTAGACGAATTCGGACTATTTCTATATCTCCAACAATGAACCTAAAGAATATCATAGCAACATCATATCAATCCATATCGATTTACGAGAACACTCTATGAATAGCCAATTGTTTTTATGATTACGACGGTATTGTTTTGAATTTTAATTGAAAAAAATGTGATTTTTTGTTATCAATAAACGAAATTAGTTATAGCTGAACCAATATATTTGAAAATCATTTAAAAAACTTAGGTTTTGCCAAATTATATTCCGATATCTCCGGGAATCTTCAAAACACCTCCTGGCCAAAAGGAATACTGGATATATATACATAGGTCTGTAGGTAAAGACTTTTAGATTTTTGAAAGTGTGTGTTCTAAGTTTCGGACACAGAAAGAAATTCGAAAGTAATGTGGTTTAATGGATAACTGATAAGCGGTTGGCGGGAACTTGAAACCAAATATCTAATAGCTTTTTTCATTATATTATCATGGGATATCAACCAGCAAGAAGTAGACTATAATTTTATCATTATTATTATTAGTTTAGAATTAAATTTAAACAATAACGCACATTCAGTGTTGAACTATTAAGGTAATCACAAGGTAATTTTATTATAATCTACTAGCATTTAATGTTTGGGAATTCATCGAAATTAAACAACACAAATTGCAATTTTTTCAGAAAACAATTATTCATAAAAAAGGTATGAAAACAAAATCTATCATAAAATGTTCTGTTCTACAAAATGATACACAATGAAGTGAAATACGCATTCAAACGCACATTTTTAGAAGAAATTTGAAAATTTTTTACACATTTGCATGTGCAAACAATGCCACATTTTCTGGCTATCATTAAAAAAAAACAGCATGTAATTTGGAGCATTTGGTTCCGGATATAGCCGCTTACCCACAGATTTTTTTTTAGTATTTTTAGTATTCTATATATATAAAAATCTTGTGTTACTGAGTTTTTGTGGTTGAACTCCTCCCAAACGGTTCGACCGATTTTGATGAAATTGATGTCGTATATTAAGTAGGTCTGCGCATAGGTCTTAAAGTATTTTAAGATTAATCGTGATTTTATTGTTTTTATTTTTATCAAGTAGTGATTTGATTTAGCTCTCAGTGTATTTTGTGACATAATCTTATATATTCTATTTTTGTATCAAGTATCAATGCTTTGATTTTGTTTTGTGACATAATCTCGATTTAATATTGAACGATGTGTTTTTTATGTTTTTTGTGAGTTTGGTCAATTTTGTGTTTCGTACACTAAAAAATTCCAGCACGACGCAAGGGAACCAGTTGCTCCGTCGAACAAGTAATGAAAGATTCATGCGACTTAGTAGAGCTTAAAGAACAGTCGAACGAATCGAAGAAAATAACGAAAATGTGCGTGAGGGCATACGCATCCGCTGAAGATTTCTCCAAGCAATTGCCGACTATCGGTAATGGCCGTGCTCCTGTCGACGAAACGATCAATTTTGCTTATCCAAAGACTAGCTTATCAGCAAATTATTCCCGAAATACAGATGTGAATGCCTGAAACTTTAAATTTCAGAATCAAATCGTTGGTACACTCCGATCAGCCACTGCAGCTACTAATTATCCAACTGAATTTATAAACTTACAGCTGAAGGCGGGGTTAGTAGTCATCATGCTTCGAATTCTAAACCCACCAAAACAATGCAATGGAACGCGCTTGGTGATAAAAAATCTGATGAGTAATGTTATTCACGTGACGATACTCAAAGGAAAATTTAATGATGAGTGAGTCCCAATTCCGAGGATTCCAATGATCCAAACGGGTATATCTATTGAGTTTAAATGGAATAATGTAATGGAACGTTCAATTTTTAGTATCGTGGAAGCAAAAGCGGACAAGTTGTGGGTTAGCCGAAACTACGCTGAAGATTCTTTCAAGTATAATATCTGCTCTGAAGATTAGCCATGTTCTGCAGACGCTAGCAAAGCAATAAAGCAATAAAACCTGAAGAGAGCAAACAATCGATGAGATTGAAACGTCTACAAAATAACCATTAATCTGGCAAATAACCAGGCCTATTTGGCTTTTCATGATGCTCAAAAGTAATCAGAAATTGTGTTGGTCGTGTGCAAGTGGGCCGGCCAAAAATTTGCATATGTCAACACGGAACAGCAGCAGCAATTGCCCTGAAACACGATTTATCTACGGGTTCTTCGGTGGTTGGAGGCGGGAACGCACTGAAGCACAAGAGATACATTTGCCTGATGAACAAAATTGAAATGTTAATTACATGCCCAGCCAACTGAGTGGCAGAAGGGGGTTGTTCCTCCATTCAGATACGCACTGCAAACAGTTTAAAAAACAGTAGAGAGCGTTGTTTAGACACTGGCTAAGCAAACAGCAGAACAGGAGAACAGCCTCGGCTGGTTTCTGATTTGTTTGCTCAACTCTTAATCAGACCGAGTTCTGAGCACTTTCCATTGAGCTGAAGGCGAGGCCGAGACCGGAGCGGCAAAAGTTTAATATGGCATCGATAACCCCAGGCTAGGGCTAAACAGTGGAAAACACACAAACACAGCTTCTGACTTGGACCAGGGGATGATCTGGCAAGGCTTCACTCCTTGGAACTCCCATTCCACTCAGATACTGTTGATGCTGATGAGGTGTGAATGCCACCGCAGCTTTTTGCTTTTGTCTTATGCCTTCATCCCTGTGCATTCCTCTGCTGTGGCATCCACTTGAGGTTAATTGAATTTCAATGCCTCCTTGCTAAAATGAAAACGTTTTTCTGGTCTTAAGCTGGTAAGGCCAACTCGGGACACATGCCAAAACACAGGTCTCTGCCATATACTACATATATATTGTATGTACAATTTACATACGTGCTTATCTGAGCATTAATTGAATCTGATTATAATTGAAATGTGTCTTGCCTATGCAACTTAATGTTCCTAAAGTGGTTAGATATAGTGCTCTGTGTTTAATAAATATTAATATTTTGGGGTTTAATGTTGAAGGAAACCCAACCTCCAAATTTACAAATAACTTAATTAAAGTTTACAATTTTTAATGATTTTCAAAGGAAACATGAAGCTGGAACTGTGGCAACAAATACATTTATCAGGAAGGGCACTATACATCATCAAAAAGAGAAAAGTCATCTCCTATAACGGCTTTGGGATGTCCAAGCTATCCGGAACATCCCATGGTTGTAATTTTGATCATATTATTTTTATTCAAGAGCCCTCAAACAGAATTTAAGATTTTCCAATACTAAAAAGTTGTTGATGCATTTAACATTTTTGAAGAAATGCCTCCGCCTATTCCAGAAAAAACTTTTGCACTCAAGCATGTGTGATTGCATTAAGCCCAGAGAAGTGTAAATCTGCCAATCCAAGATATTTTTTCCGTTGTTTAACAACTTATTATATCGAAACTCCAAACTTTGGCGACACATTAAAGGGATTTTCCTTGGCACGTGCCGCCTGCCTAAAATGGCAGGGAAATCGCTCTGAACAGCTCTGAGTGGAAACAAGAGGAAAAGCTCAAAATTAGCATCTTTCAAAGAGCGTGTTTATTTAGCTATTTATTCAATTTTAATTTCCATTTTTTTCTGCGTTCTTCCTTAGAACAATCAGTCATGGAAGCAGAAGAAAAAAAGATGCGATTAAATTTAATTGAATTTTTTCCACGTTCTGTTTGCGCGAAGAAAGCCAAAAACTGAATTGAATGTATTATATTACCAATAAAAAAAGGAAAGAAAAATAATAAAAATGCGCAACGCGATTGGGAGTACGAAGGGAGAAGAAAAGTAGGAAAACGTGATGCTAGAGTATTCAAATTTCTTCTGGGGGAAGATGTTCCAACGAATGCCTTTCTGAAACCGAGACAAGCTCGTTAGGATTTCATGTCGAAGTTAAAGCTTCCTTATGAATTATTTATCCGAACTACGAGTAACAAGCCGCAAGTTGTCATAAAAACCCCGCCCAGAAATTACCTGTTGATGAGGCATACGTTAGTTTAGCCCTCAATTACCAGGTCTCTGGGGTGAAATTGATCCAAAAACATACTCATTCCTACAGGGGATGAGGTTAAGGGTGTGCTACCCCCAGAGGAGGCATTAAAATTTTATCAACTTGGTTTCTAGGTGTTGTTGCTGTTGAATTAAGAAACACTTGGCACGTTAAATCAATTTGCCATTTTATAAATCTTCATTTCGCACCTGAAACGTGATGGGGGTCCCCTGGAGAGGCGCCACAGGTGGCCTTGTTCCAGACAGTGGAGCGACCGACGATAGCTTTAAGTTAAGCCATCGGCTGATACGTGACTGCCTCGAGCTAGCCCGGATTTGCACTCTTATTTCTATTTATTTTTTTGCCAGCAGCTCGCTTAGTTTATACGAGTTTTGCCACTCGTATTTGCATTGGAAACTCGTTTCAATTAGCTAAAACGTCCTGTTCACACCATTTGCCTGATTGTCCTGCCCGGTCACTGACCAAATGTGCCTCAGTGCTCGGAGTTCATTGCCCATTTGGGGGGCATTTTTAATTTCTGTAATGCCTTTTGTGATCTTTGAATGGTGTAAGTGCACTCGAGCTGCGGCATCGTCAACATTATTGTTATTTCCAGAGACTGTTTTGAGCTTTTAAGAAAATTATGCAATTGCATTATGGCGCCGCATGGGCCACTCTCGGACACTTTACATCTTAAAGTTCCTCGCATTGTCCTATCCTGTACGACTACAAGTTTAAAATTTTGATCGTATATCAAACGCATCGGAAAACGGGGGCGGTCCTTTGGGTGATGAGGGGCGCCCAAAAGCGCAATCCAGAGAGAGTTTGGGAGCTGTGTATTGCAAATAGCTCAACGGGCGGGCCGCAAGCCAGAAGGAAGGACGACTGTCAATGCTTTGTCTTTTTTTTTGTCAGTGGGTGAAATAATTTATGGGCAACCCTCACCCTCATGCCCTCTCCACCTAGCGCTGCCCACTTCTCCACTGCGGTTATTAAAATGCTTCAATGCTCTTACCCATACCCAAGCCCTCGCACACACTCCAAAGCAGACTCGGCTTTCATTGTCGTCAGACAACTGGAAAAAGTGTAGCATACTCGCCGGCGCCGACTAATGGCAACTGAAGTAGCAGTAAAGCACAGTGTGATGAAACCCACAATATTTGGATCGAATTCCGGAATTCGTAAATTGTGAGTACATATTTGGCCATCGACTAAATTGGACTACTATATACAAAGCTGTCTTAAGATCGAAAGCTCAAAATAGAAGCAGTTGTGGGAAACTTGTTTTTAATGATATTTCATGTGTTCTTTTACAGAGAGATAAGGTCAAAATAGGACTAATTCATCATAGGTGTATATGCTGCAGAAATAAAACACAGATGGTTGGCGTGTTGCCAGTTTGAAAGACATCCATGTATTGTTCGTAGCGGGGAGCTAACATATTATGATATACAATTTAATCCAGAAAACATGTGCGCCGTACTACAGTGGTCGGTGTTGTCTCAGCTTCCTTTCTGCCTGATAATCAATAAAATGTTTTGGCATTTACTTTCATTGTTTGCTGCTGCAACGCCCCTGCAGCCGCGCCTCTGCGCAAGGACTGTATTTGCATATTTCGAGTGGGAACTGGCGAGGCATATTGCGGGACTTTATATCCTTCCGTCGCCGATGCCGTGCTCAAGTTCTTTGCCCGGGCGTGCCTCGTGAATTGTTTCACTGTCGACGTTCATTTGGGTTGATGTCCCAAAGACTTAGGACACAACATGAAAGTCGCTTAATCTACTTAAATGTCTTTGAGCTTGAATTTCCCTCGGCCCTCCCTTAGAAACTTGCGAGTCTCAGCACATCCAGCCTCGTATCCCCACCGAGACGCGAGACGAAGGGGATATTCCTTGGCGTTATTAACATGGATTTATGGCGTATCGTTGGCCGACTTAGGGCCGCTATTAGCGTACAAGGATGCAAACAAACTGAGACAGGGAAACTTCTTCAGAAACGTCTCACATGTCAATCAAATCGAATTCAAGGTAACAAAGCAGAAAAACGTAGAATTCATCCAATGATTTGCGGGGACCGAAAGGTAGCATCAGATAATTTCAATTAAAAATGCCTTTGAAAAGGCATTTGTTCGCTGAATGGACGGGGGTGGACGGGGGATGGACGGGGTCTGGCTACCATGACAAAGCGTCCTCCTTGATGTCCTTGTTGTTGTCGTCAACTGCCGTATCAGCAGTTTCAAATCCGAGGGTGACGGTAGTCAGCCTGGGATGGGGTCTGACTGCAGCTTAATTGAGTTTCGCTTTGACGGCAACCGCATAAAAGGCAACAACTTTTAAGTATTCACATTCACAGCAATTAAAGCTCCTGTCCTGCCAGGTCCTTTGGCTGCGCTCTTGCTCTTTCGGAAGGAAATTTAATATTTTTCCAATGATGCAAAGCCTTACCGAATGAATACACATTTTATGGTTTCTTCACACAGCTGACCAAAGCTTCGACAGACCTTTAAGGAGGGTTGGACTTCAAAAACTTATGTCCAAATGATTTTCCAAAAATATTACAGATGCCACTAATTTGATTTCTCTCGGAACTAATTGACCCTTACCTTTACTCTTTCTTTTAAATATTTTTAATGTATTGTATTTCTTTACAGTAGTTCATGCGCTGTCACAATGTGTGAACAATCTCAAATGAATTTGAAATAATTGATAAAGATGATTAATATTAGTTTGTTTACTTATCATACTTTTTTTAAGCCTTTTTCAGCATTTCATTTTAATCTACGATGGCTAATCTGTAAGTTACACAAAAAGTTTATTTTTTAAAACTGTTGATCTTAATGGATATAGCATTATGTTGCTCAATATTTCGTTTCATCAACAAATCTATTTAACCCAGCGCTTATGACCTGTTGCATTCTACGTGAAATTACAAACTCGTAACACATTACTGCTCAGTTAGTACTATATAGGGATATCGAAAACACTTTTTCTACCCGTACTCAAAAGGAGTTAAGGGGTATATTGTATTTGTGTTAAAAGTGAATGTGTGTAACGCAGAGAAGGAAACGTTTGCGACCCCATAAATTATATAAATTCTTGATCAGCATCAATAGACGAGTCGATATAGCCATGTCCGTCCGTCCGTTCTACTGCATACCAAGTCTATAGAACCTTAACCAATACTTCTACATATGTATGTAAACGAGTATATATGTAAGCTCCTCTTCCTATGGTTAAGTGACCCTCTCCCAAATCAGATTTTAATTTTCAACTCCGTACTGCTCAGAATTGCACATTTTTTACGGTTACATTTGGGGTGGATATATGTATGTCTGTGTGCGTATATTTATATCGTCATAAAGTTATCATCTTGATGCTGACGAGCTTGTTGTTGCGATGACGTAGCAAACAAATTTCCACCGTTAACAATGGGCTCGTCGTCGCTTCTGTTGTTCTCGCCACTCGCCACGCCTGTCAGAAACCACTGGGAGTCAGTCCCGGAGTCATTTTGTCAGCCTGTCTGCCTCATCCTGCTGCCTCCTCATGATGCTTGATGGCAACATAATTGATGCACTCGAGCGTAAGTGATTAGATTCATTATGATGCCTGGCAGGCAATGGCAACGGCTCGAATTTGACTATGGTGTGGGGTGGAGGGTATCAGGTGTCCACTTCGAATTGAAATGTTTGAAAATTTAAAATTATTTATAGAACGTTTCGACGTTCAGAAAGAGGAGTACTCGTGGTCACAGTCCAGACTGCCCGCTGCTGTTAAATGATGTGTGACAACATTTTTATTACCCTTCCCCTTTCCTATATCCCATACGATGGTAGGGGTAAAAGCCAACGTGCGCCAACATTAATCAAGACATTCTAAAGATTTAGATATACGTATACATTTATATTTATGCATTTTGAGGGTAAAATACAAAAAACAGAAAGCAGCAACAATGCTCGACACACGCCGGGCGACAAAAGCATTTGCTTCCGGTATGCCGCCTGTGGCAGGACTCCATAGAGTGTGGTAAGGGACAAAAAAGCCGGAGGAGTGTGCATTCTAGCTTAAAATAAAGTTGCACTGGCTGGCGGCCGCCTCGCTGTTTGGCTTTTGTGTTCTCCGCTTTTTGTTGCGGGTAAAAAGAAAAATGTGTTTCATATGAATAAATATTCCTTCTATGCCCTTAATGGATTTCGTTGTTGTGGGACTTTCTCTGTCTGTCAAAGGGGTTGGGACGTACTCATAAATGGGAGCGTATGCTAATTAAGACGAGCAATTCCGTCGCCCAGAGAAGAAACTAGAGTCTCATATATATGTATATATATATATTGATGCTTTGTATGGCTCACTAGGATATTATAAAGAATATTTCCTATGGGAAAGGCTGAGGTTTTTTAGGAAGATTTTTTAAGAAGAGTATTGTGTTCAAATAATTCTGTCTGGTGTTCGCTTTTTTAAGATTACATATTTTCTGGTCTCGCTTTGTTTTCTGAATCAACTAATATAATGTAATAATATGTACTTTGATATGGATGGTATATGATGGGAGCAATGGAAAATTTATTGATTTTTCGACGGCTTCTATAACCTTAGAGATCCTGAGCGGCTGGTACAGTTCGAGTGGCGGGCATACAACTACAGATAAGTAATATCAAAACACAAGTAAAATTTAAGGAAAATACTTTTTATAAAGTCTATATTAAATAAAAGGAAATCTCTCCAAGTAGTCATGCCCTTTTTTCGCATTTCCCCATCTCATACCAGACTTAACAGACTCATATCTCTCACGCTTCCAGCTATTTGCACACAAACAAAAATAAATATTAAATCTCAGACTGACGGAAGCGAAATCGTTTTGTGCCAGAGACACCCTCGTACCACACCCCACTCAGTGGCACCCACCCCTCTCATCGGATTTCGTTTCACCGATGTGGCACTTTACTCGTACTACCATACAGAACGGACTATGTATGTGGCACGCTTATCGACTGGCGCAGCGTTTAGTTTTGTGATTGAGTGGGTGGACATGTGGATTGACAGGATGAGTCTGCTAGATCAACAGTCGACCGAAGCTCATCAATTTCGCTCATCATGACTTTCCGTGTGCGAAAATCTCTCGTCCTGTGTACTTGTGGGGGCTCCGAGCTGCGTTTCATCCGATGAGGACCAACTTTTAAAGTCGTCACATTTTGGGCTGGTAATTAAAAACGTGAGAAGCTCTACCCGGAAAACCCTTTGCTCGGAGTAATCCGCGCCCCATCCCTCATAAATCAGACAACGAAAAGCCATACATCATAGACACCATGGGGAATTCCACAAAAATTACAGAGAGTTGACACGGCACAGCAAGAGCCAAAAGCCTCAAAAGTTATTTTGTAATTAGTGCAAAAGGCAGAGACACCCAGAGATGGAGGAACATCAGCAGCTAGAACAACTGACTGGATAATGATGATTACGCTGGCGCAATGAAATTGAAGACGACTTTTGGTCGATGCTGCACTAATTACCGCTGACGGGCGACGGGAAGCGTAGTCCGGGCACAGGCACGGGCTCAGGCTCCGGCCTGTCAACTCAAGTTTGACACTTTTTTGCTTGCAAGTTATGAGGGCGGGTGCTCGGCTGAGCCCACAAAAAGGGGCACTGTGGAACTGGAAGGCATATTGCTATCCAATTTTAATATTTTGAGTAAAATAAGAAAAAAAAAAAAAAAAAGAAAAAATGCAATAAAGGAAAATGAACAATTATTTACTTTTATTTCTCGACTCGTGACAACAATCTATGCAGTTATACAAATGATTAGGACAAAAAAGTTGTAATAAGTGCTGCAATGACAAACAATGTTAGACATGCGGCTATTTATTAATAGACGTACTCGCTTGTATGAAAAAGTACTATCAAAAATTGTATCAATTGGAATTGTGATATGTGATAAACATTGTTCTACATATCCAAAGAACAAGTATATATTTTAATAAGCTATGAATATTTAAGAATTTGTAAGGATGTTAGAATATTTTATTATTTTACATACTTACATATATCGAATATATTATTCTTTGTAGCAGCAAGGTTCAATAAACATATAATATATATTTAGATTGCCATCCCACTGTGCACTGTGAACGTTCGACTGACACTCGAGCCGTTGACAAGGCTGCCACTTAGTTTAGAGTTTTATGAGCGCAATTCGATTATTCTTCATTTACGTCAATCAATGTGGAGGCCCCTGCCTACTGCCTGCTGCCTGCTTTTAGACGCTCTCCCCTGCAAGTCTAATCGCTTTGTTTAAATAGTAAACGTTGCAGGAAATAAGGATTTTTCGAAATTTAATATCACAGATGATGTGTCTGAGGCGTCTGCTTTATTGTTGTTGCTTATTGGGCTTGCCGCCATCCTGTCTATGGAGCTGTCTGCCCAAATGTCTGCTCTCACTTCTCTATGTCGCCCTCGCCCTGTAAGCGTATCCTTTCGAATACGAAATCCTTTGCGGCTATGACTGCCGAAGCTGCCACTGTTTTGTTGATTTTCATTTCATTTCCTAGCTCGGCTTTTTTCTCGTTCTCGTTCTCATTCTCGTTCTCGTTCTACCTCCCGTTTATTTCGCTTTGCTGTTTGCTTCCGCAACTTTATTATAGCTTTTGGCTGAGTAGCAACTGTTTGGCTGTTTGCTTTATGCTTATGAGGGTAAGACCAATGCGTCGTATTGGCCTTGTCGCCAGAGAGCTGTAGGAGCAGGAGCTTTTAAAGGCTGGGGCTAGAACGGAAGCTGGGGTCTCTATGAGCCATAGCATTTGTGGATTATGAATTGCTCGTGCTGGGTGTGTGAGAATCGGGGCACTTGCACAAACTGTTGACTGAGATTATTGGCTACTTTAAGAGTCCAGCTCAAAATGGGAAAAGAAGGGGAAAGCAATATCACATACACCACCACATACTCTATAACGATTTAAAAAACTTAAAAAACCATTCTTGGATTTTTTAATCTCAGCGATGGAAAATAATACCCCAGTTCAATCACATCACATTCTGGCACATTGTCAAAATGCCACTGTTTTTCTGTATAAAATTCCCATCGGCAAATGAAGAGTTAACTTAAGTGAAGTTAAGAATTCAAAATTTAGATGGACATTTGATATTTTATATATGACACTTTACCTGAAATAAGTTATTATAAAATTTTCCCTGATTTACTTTCAAATAATGTTCATTATCATTAATCTAACGTCTATATATTATTCTGTGAAGTTATAAAAAGTTGTAGATCATTAATGTTTAACAAATATTCCAAGTTTTTTGTTATGATTTGTTTGAGTTTTAAATAAGCTCATACTACTAGTATAATGTCAAAGACTAAATGGGGAATAAATGGAAAAAGTATTTGATGTAAATGAAAGAAGTTTGTACATATTTACATACATACATATGTATACTACGAGTTTTTTACTGAAAATATGTTTATTTTTTAGGAAAATACGAGTACGTGATGTCAAATTATATAAAAACTCAAAATTCTGAATCTGGTGAATATATGCACTAAATGCATACACATGAAACATGAAAGGAAACAAGCCAAAACAGCGCGAGAAGGCTAGAAAAGGGAAAATTTAACATAATTAAGGCAGTCGAATATATACCGATTATATGGATTATATGGGTATTACCCATATGTTTATTATTTTTATACCCGGTACTCATTTCATGGATATATAAGGAGATAAACATGTTGATTGCTTTTCTGTACCGCAGGATCGGAACACATTTCTGCTCGCTTTAATAGAAAATTTGAAATTTGAACAGATTCTATTTGTAAACATTAATTTTGAGATGAGTACTGGGTTTTAATGTACAAGTATGAACAAGTAAACATTTACGTACACATGTACATATGTACTCACATTTTTTTTTTTTTTACAGATTGACAACTATAAATAGATTTTGAGTTTTTCCTGCCTATGAATTATGTTAATTTCTAAATTAATAACTAACAAAAATTGTACTGATATGTTTTTCCAGACACTACTTATACTATAACTATACAATTTACTATATGTTATTTTTCATATTTTGAATACTTCTGAATTTATTACTAAACATTGGCAATGGCTATAGAAAAACAAATTTTTTGGCTAGAAATATTTTTTAATTTAATATAAAAGATAAAGAAACATTTTGTACAACAAGTTTTTATTTTAATGGGGATACTACCGAAACTTTCCTTTGACTCCAAATATAAATGGCACACCTTTTAAATTATTGCCATTATTAATGTTCTGCTGTCACCTTTATCATTATCGTCTGTCAATAGCTAACAAATATCCATTTATTTTATATCGATTCGCCTAAAAGTATTTTTGACAGTCCAAACATTTAGTTTTTAAGTCTCACGTAGAAATAAAATCTATCAAATGCTTGATAGACTGGACATTCATCAATGAGAGAGGAATGAGTTTGCTGCGGCGGTGCTCATCCATAAATCGCTGCGTTTTTCGAGTTTGGAGCAATCAAGCCAGCGGAGCAGACTGGGCAAATATTCAAAATGGCTGACATTTTGTGCTATGTACGGGACCGAGAAGCGCTAGACAGAAGGAGAATGTATATGTACGGGTATATGGAAGGGCAGGAAAATAATGGAAAATGGCCTGGCAACATGTTAATAGCATTTCACGCACGACTGAGATTCGCATGCCAGACTGCTCCGCATTCCCATGCCGCCCACTCACATCAGGCCATATACCGGAGGTGGGAAATCCCGGCTCCTGATTGGTTTGGCCCGGCCAGGTGGCTCGGCCGCCCCGACTCCGGCCAGGACGCGACTTTGCTACTGTTGCCAGCAACCCTCGACCAATGCTGGGCACGGCATTCCGGCACAGTCCGTCCGCATTCCTGGGCCTGCGCAGCTACCGGGCGGAGAGCTTTTCACCACACGGAGGACAGTGGGAGCGAGCGAGACGGGCGGCTCGATTATGCTCTGCCAGAGCATAATCTGGACCAGGGCACCCATCTGGGCAGACAAGAAAGGCGAATGCGAATGATGTTAGTTTCACTTCGTGCGTTGTCCTGCTGAGGCCAAAGCGAGCTCGGAGCTGCGTTAGTGCTGCATCTGGTATATAAAGAGAGAGGGGAATGTGAATATATAGAGAAAATATTCTGAATAATACTATGTAATTGTTGAGTGATAATCAGATTGCTGCAATATGCGCAAATGTTAATAATATCCCCTTTGTGATCCCGAAAAACTGCTTTGTAATACCCATGAAAGGGAAAAATCTATTCATGCGTTCCCACGCTTCCAGTTTCAGTAGTCGAAAAATTCCAGTGTATATACTACGCCCCTCCCCCATACCCCTGCCCCTCTGGCGTCTTCCAACCATCCAGTTCAGGACGCGACTGAGATAGCTGCTTATGTACTCAGTCCACAGCCATCCCCATCCCTGCCACCTGTCCTTTTCTTGGGACCTTGTATGATCCTCTGCGAGGTCTACGACGCTGCTGAAAGTGACTTGGCTATCACACAGTCTTCAGACAGAGTTGAATTCGGATCGCCATCATCCTCGTCGTCGTAGCCTGCCGTCGGTCTCCGGGTCAACTCTGTCTGAACGTTGTCGTCTCACATTTTAAGTTTTAATTAGTTTATTAAAAGTTTTTACTCCTACTTTTTTTTCTCGGGGCGTGTGTTGCTCAGAAATTGTGAGAATGTAGCCAAGTAATACAGATGAACTTTAACCCAAAAATCAAATCGGTTATGTAATCGTTACTTGTCTTTTTCTTCCATTCGCAGCGTATCGTGTTGAGTGTCAAGCTATTGAATCTGTTATCTGTGTACCTTATTTGTGATATCCTAACCAACCACAAAAAAAGTTTAAAAAAATAATCCACCAATTTTGTTGCCTAATAATAATCATTTAACATAAACGCGACTAAACGAAACTGTGAAGCGAGAGGCGATTACATAAGCACGAACATCGGCGAAATGGATTATGTAACACTCGTGTGGCATGTAAGTAGGCGGAATTCGGAAAGGTCATAAGTACAGAGTGAAAGTACAAAGAAAAAAGCCGAGATCACAAATAAGAGTTATCCTATATAGCTACATTATTTGTCTGAAGAGGTGTCCTGGAACAGGATTAAATCTATAATACAATTATTTTCAATATTAAATTTTTTTCTTTTGTGAGAGTGTTCTGCTGCTGCGCAGATGACGCTCACATCATAACATCTTTGGAACAATTCTTAAAATTCATCAAATGATTTCGATACGAAGGACTTCAGGAAGGACTACTTATCATGCAATCTGTGTCTCGATTTGCAAAACTTCACATAAATGCAATCAATTTTTAATGTTTTCTAAGACCTTTTAAAAAGGGATTCAATCAAAACGTACTCTCAAAGCAGGAGAATTCCAACCAAATACTTTTTCGGCTTACCACCACTCCCATCGTCTTTCCACCAGTCCCCAGTTCCAGTCAAGCATCAAAAACACAAATAAATTTATGAACATAAGCTGCTTACAACAAATGTGGAAAATGGTGAAGCTCTTGTGAAGGCTTTCCTTATCAGCAGCAGCACACAAATTGGCGAACAAATTAATAACTGGTTCAAATCTCTTTTACAGGAACTGTGAATGAAGCAGCAAACAACCCACTGGTGAAGAAAGCATCTTCGAACAAGCCAATACAGCGGAAAATCAAAATTAGATGGCGACCAAGTGAACATCCCCCACTTTACCCAAGAGTTAAGTCGTCAAATTATTGCTGGCTTCACAGAAATTAACCGCCAGCCGTTTCGCCACGCCCATTGGCACGGTAAGCCTCCGTGAAGTAGGCACAAAAATACGGGAATATTTATGCGCACAAGTGATAACCGCGGCACGGTCAACGGAGCAAAATATTTGCTGCGCTAGGAAAGGGACGACACGGCACGGGCACCACAGTGAGCCAAGTGGGAGATCCATAACCGGAGTCAGAACAAGAGTGAGAGCCAGGAGGTTTCGGCCACTGCCACAGCATCACCATGAAGGGCTTGACGGCGTTTAAAGAGAAGGCGACGGGCGTGTTTGGCGGGTGAGTGCTGGACGAATCGAATATGATATGATGACACTAAACATAAGGGTTGTGATATAAACATAAGAATTTTTAGTTTAAAGGCAATTTTTTTTGGTGAGTTTCTTCTGAAGCCAAATTGATTGCATTTCGTATTCCCTTGGAATTTTATAACATTCTGGAGACTACATAAGTATTACAGACAGAGGGAAAAAGAGAGCTAGATTTAGAAAAAGCTTTATCAAAATCTTCTCGAAACGAGACTTCCTTTTTAATACAGATACAAATGTCCCTACATTCACAAAAAAGTTTGTTTTTGCACTTAAATTTTGCTGACCTGTGTAGAAAGATGACGATGGGCAATATGCCGAGAATGAAATATGATTGCAATCAAATGGACTTTATAGAGAGAGAGAGAAAAAAAAGAATTTAATTTAACGCAACGTTGATCTTGGTAGTGGTTGGGTGAACTTGACCTGGCAATCCGGGATAATGCAGCATACAAAATATTCTCGTATTGATGCATACTCCCGCCTAGCCGGCGTCGCGAAACTTTGGCACGTGTCTGGCCCCGGAAAGTTGTAAAATTATTGGCATGCTTAACAAGTCATTAAAGGGGAGTGTCGAGAGGGAGCTCCACTTTCCAGGAGTTCCAGGAGAACGGTGACAACAAACGCCTCGGCATGCCGGGACGCTCACCGGCGCCTCAGGAATTCCGTGCACGTTGCCAGCACGTGCCCACACGGAAGCCATTGACAGCGACGATGACTCCATCACCTTGGTCTGCTCGAACACAATAAAGTTGTGAGGCATATTGGGCAAACTCTCACACACCATTCAATCGTTCATTCAGTCATTCATGGGGAGGAAGATGTGAGGCATTGGTATGCAATTTTATGGGCACACCAGGACGGGATAACTGATTTCTCAAGGACCTTGGGCGCAAATTAGAAATTGGAACAATAGGTGGAATCGCTTTCATTAAGGAATCTGTTGCATGCCAACGAAAGGCTGCAGATGAAATTGATTTTTACGAGCGTTTTATTCATCCGTTGCCAGGATCTGTGGCTGAAGCCCTCAAGGGGCACTCAAGGCGCGCGCGGCGCGAAGAAATTGGAATGCCTCAAGAGGGGAAAACTGAATGAGTTCCTTCTCATTGCCAGCGAAAATGAAATTAGAATTGTCATTGAAGACGCGGTCGTGTCGCTGACATGCCCCCGCTAAAAGACCTCCACCACCATTAGCACCACAAGTACCATATTATCTCAGTTGTCAAGGCAAACAGACTTCTGTACATACGAGTGTATACATCTACCCTATTTTTATCTAATGGCTGCTTAATGGGTGCGCGTTGAAACCAAGACCAAGTTAAAGTCAAAAGCAAGTTTCCATCAAATGCTTAAAATCCTTCAGCTTTCTGTTTTCCCGCTTTCGTCTATGGCGCCAGTTAGCAGTAATCTATGCGGCGCCAAAAAGTCTACAACATTTTTACTGACAATCCCAACCGCCAAACAAGTGGCTGGAAAAACTTTAGCGCCATGGATAGTTTTGGCGAGACAGCAAAAAATAAGTCAAAGATATACATATGTATGTAAGAATGATTTCTGGAGATAGACGTCGGGATGCTCTAACGTTAAATGGAGAGAAACTTTAGAGGGTAATAGATTGGTTTTCGATTGGTTTTCGATTGATGTGTATGAGTATATAACTTTATATATAGCTATGTCTGTATATGTATGTATTTATGTGTACATACATATGTACAGATTTATATAATGTAGACATCAACTAAAATATAAATAAACTTTTTTAATTCCTAAAGAATTAATTTAAGGCAGAATATCTTTAAAATTTGTATTAATGCATTTAATCACAATTTTGAAGCAAATTGATAAGCATCTGTGGAATTCCAAATAATTCTTGGTAGAAAGATCTCTCTCTTTTCACAACTGATTACCTGATTAACTGATCTCTGGCATACCTTAACAGGGCTCTAGAATATCTCGAGAGCCAGCTGCCGCTAAAATGGTAATCGAACAGCTTTTGGCATATAACAAACCTAATGACAGGCATTACACAGCGCTCTCCCTTTCGAAGGGCAGATAAAAATTGCCGCATAAAATTGGCGTCAGACGAGGCGTCCTTAAAGTCGGTCAATGCCCAAGACGGTGGAAGGACTTCTCGGCCTCTTCGTGAGGCGGACTTCCCGTCCTGCGTGACCAGACGAGGGTAGCTTTAGCGGCAGACAGTTGAGTTATGTGACAGTCGGCGACGACGAGAAAGTTATCCACTGTAGCTGTAGTGGCTTGTTTTTGGCTGGTGGCTGCTTATTAGTTTGTATGGCATACTTCCCGGGAGTTTGTCTGTATATCTATGGATAAAAATGCCAATGGAGAGGGGGAGATCCAGAGGTTATCATTGTGGATGTGTCACTTAACCAGGGTTAATGGGAGGGTAGGGTAGACCACCACGATATCATCTAACAACTGCCATCAATCAGTGAGCGACAAGGTCTGGCACAGTGTTTAAACTGTGCTCGACCGACAAAAGGTCTCGGCAGAGAAATCAAATCGGAAAATACGATTCGAAATCAGATTGTCACCTGGTTGAATCAACTTTTAATACTTTAGTCCGCAGCCATGCCTTCGCCACTTAATAAAATTGAATTTCTTTCAAGCTGAGGGAACTGCCTCCCTCTGGTAATTCCTTTCCACAGTCAAAGAAATTCCTTGGGGACCAACACGCAGAACAACCACCTTGATCGGGGAGGGTGGCAGATGCTGCCCTAACAAGCAGAGAATATTTGTGTTTTCACACCCTCTTCTTGACCTGTTGATACGGCCTGTTTCTCTTCTAATTGGCATGAATTATGCCCATCTTTTCGCACGCCCTTTTACTCTTCCAGCCTCAAGCCGAATATGGAGAAGTTCGAAATATCTCAGAACTACCACACTGGGCATGGAGGCTACGAGGAGATGGAGGGCGGCGAGCGCGAGGGCCACGGGCCCGGCGGCGGCCACGCCTACGACGACGATGACGACCGGCCCGACTCGCCCGCCTCCTTCGAGGAGATAGAGCGTCCGCCGCTCCGGAAGATCGACAAGTACTGCAAGGCCGAGTGCCCATGCATGCCAGCCCGCTACACCATTGCCACCATGGCATGCGTGGGTTTCATGATCGCCTTCGGAATGCGCTGCAATATGTCGGCTGCCAAGTTAAAGGGCGAGCACAACGGGGTAAGTAACGCTGTTAATATTTAAATTATTTTTTTTACTTTTATATTGATTAAAATTACCCACGGGCACGCAGACTAAAGTATTTTTATGTGCCCAAATAAACAGCTGGATGTGGGAGTGCAAAACTGCTTCAAATAGTTGCTTTCGCCAAAGACCTGTATTGTTTGGGACGTTTCGGAGATGCATCTAAACTTCGCAACTCTCTTCTCAAATTTCGTAAAAATTGTGTGAAGAAATATCAAGAATCATAAAAATTGACATCAGTTCTTTTTTGTTGTGGTAAATATTAAGTTAATATTTGAAAACGAATGCTTAGATCACATTAGATACCTGTAATCAATAAATGACTTCAATCTGACTTCACTGGTTAACAGCCAAAAAAGAAGCTTCCAAAATTTGCATACCCGGTACTCGAAGAGTTTAGGATTGCATTAGATTTGTGGTCACAGTGGGTGTGTGTAATGCACAGAATTATTATTTTCGACCACAAAAAGTATACATATACACTTATTCTTGATCAGCATCAATAGCCGAGTCGATATAGCAATGTCCGTCTGTCCGTCTTGATGAGCGACTAGTTCTCGGACACTATGTGTGCTAGAGCAACCAAATTTTCTGTTTATAGACTCATGTGATATCACACTGCTACAAGTGTATTTCAAATTTTCGGCTCCACAAAGTAGAGTTGTGGCACTAACCATACAGTATACTGTACAGTATACAGTATACTGTATGGTTAGTGGTTGTGGCCACTGGGTATATTAGATTTATGGTAAAAGTGTCGATAGAGCCATGTCTGTCTTTCCGTCTGAGAGACTCAGAGACTATAAGAGCTAGGGCAACCAAATTTGGTTTCCAGACTCATGTGATATCACACTGCTACAAATGTATTTCAAAATTTCGCCCTAACCCCTTCCGCCACCACAAAGGACGAAAATCTGTGGCAGGCACAATTTTAAAGATACGATAAAACGAAGTATCGTAGAGAATGCACATATCCACCGAATTTAAATCAGATCGGATCATAATTATAGCCAGAATGAAGAATTTAATTTTCAGTTGCTTCCCCCGCCCCCTCCCGCAAGAGAAGCGCTACTCTCACTCCTTCTCGCTCGCACACTCTGCCGCCTTCAGTGCGCGAGGAGCGGAGGAGATGTACAATTTTAATGGTACATCTATAATCTACATGTTGGATGTAAAATATAATTTGTACATGTAGATATAGATAGCAGATGCAGCCAAAAAATGTAAAATGTAAAATTTTTAAAATTTCTAAATTTCTGAGTACGGGTATAAGTAGAGTCGCGTCCCAAAAAGCGATTCACACGTTCCTAAAAGAAGCAAAACAATAAATTTAATGGAATGAGACGAAAATTTGCTTCATTTAGCAAAAGGCTGCTGTCGATTAAGGTGTGGATGGGCATCACTCAAAAGTCATACACAAAACGTCACGCCCCCACACACATATAGGGAGAAACGCCAAGTTTGCGTGCCCTGTATGACATCCGGCTTGACGCTCGTTAATAAAGGCCCGGGGCAATTTTTAATGAATACTGCGTTTCCACTCATGGTATATGTTTTGTATTTTTTGTGATATTGCAGACGGTTTTTATGAACTGGACGGTTGCTGTGGAAAGCCATGTGGACTCGTCCTTCTTCTGGGGCTATCTGGTGACGCAGATTCCCGGCGGCTTTATTGCATCCAAGTTTCCGGCCAACAAGATATTCGGCCTCTCCATCGTCAGCTCGGCAACGCTGCATCTGTTCGTGCCCTTTGCTATGACGCTGATGCACGGCCACGTGGTGATTGGTGTGCGCGTGCTGCAAGGACTCTTCGAGGTAAGTAACCAGATTCGATTTTGCCACAGATCAAAGCCAAGGATTACGATTGCGTGACGTTGCCAAAAGGGAGGGATTGGTCCCGGGATGGGGTGAGATTTTGCTTTCTGTTAAAGCAAATATGTGAAATGAAAACATTTCCTAAGCCCTGAAAAGAGGATATGGATAGAAGGAAGGGAAAATAACAAAAGCATTTATTTTAATGCGATTTCTTTATGTATATGCCCAAGTCTATCATTTTTCTTTCTTCTCTCTCAATTAGAGATGTGACTTGGGAAAGACTTTTGACGATACGAACAGGAAAAAAAACTTTTGTCATTTCACTTTAAGGTAGCAGCGTGAGCTCAAAAGCTTTGCAACGAACTATCTTGAAAAAGGTGTTCCTTTAAGAAAAGAGCCGAAAGCATTAGAAGAATCTAAAATTAAAACCAGTACAAAAAGTCGAAAAAAATAATCCTTTAATTAATTCCATAAGAATTCGATTTTATTGGACACAAAAAAACGAAACAAATACAAGATGTAGGATGTTAGTAAACAGCATTGACATACAATTGAAATTGAAAGATAACAATTTTAAGACATGTCGTATCAAACTTGTTTTCGGTTAGCCTGAAACTTTCTCTTATCAGATATCGTCATGGACTATCCATGGACTACCATCACTAAACTAAATTTGACTTTACATCCTTTAAGTAACTTTATTTCCACTTCAATTTCAAAGGGTGTAACGTATCCGGCCTGTCACGGCATCTGGCGCTTCTGGGCGCCACCCATGGAACGCTCCCGTCTGGCTACCCTAGCCTTTTCAGGATCCTATGCTGGCGTCGTGGTGGGGTTGCCCCTGTCTGGGCTGCTGGCCGACACCGTGGGCTATCAGGCGCCGTTCTATGCCTACGGGGTGTTTGGGATAATTTGGTATATGTTCTGGATATGGCTGTGCTTTGAGAACCCGCGAAAACATCCGGCCATCAGCATTCCCGAGCTGAAGTACATCGAAAAGTCGCTGGGAGAGTCGCTTCATCCGACGATGCCCTCGCTGAAGACGACGCCCTGGCGGGAAATTATGCGGTCGATGCCGGTCTATGCCATCATAGTGGCGAACTTCTGTCGATCCTGGAACTTCTACCTGCTGGTCTTGTTCCAATCATCGTTCCTCAAGCACAAGTTCGGCTTCAAGGTGGAGGAGGCTGGCTTTGTGGGATCCCTGCCTCATCTGATTATGACCACGATTGTGCCATTCGGTGGTATGCTGGCGGATCATCTGCGAAAGAATGGAATCCTGTCCACCACGAATGTAAGAAAGCTGTTCAACTGCGGTGGGTTTGGAATGGAGGGTCTGTTCTTCTTGTTCGTGGCACATTCCTCAACATCGGTGAGTAGGAAGGGCTTTAGCTTTACTGGGTGAGTGCTAAAATATTGATTCCAGACAGGAGCAATGTTTGCCTTGACTTGTGGCGTGGCCTTCAGTGGATTTGCCATATCTGGCTATAATGTCAACCACTTGGATATTGCTCCACGCTATGCGAGTATTTTAATGGGTCTCTCGAATGGCATTGGCACGCTGGCAGGGATCATAGTGCCATACGCACTGGATGGCCTTATACAGGCCAATGTAAGTAGCTCGCCTTCAAATGTATTTAATCCAGGTACATAAGTGAAAATCCTTGCTTTGATATACTCAGCCCACTGGCTGCTGGACCACTGTGTTTACATTGGCCGCCTGTGTTCATCTGGTTGGCTGCACTTTCTACGGCATCTTCGCCTCTGGAGAGCTGCAGCCCTGGGCCGAGCCGCCGGCCGAGGAGCAGCAGGTCTGGGCCCCACCGGCGGGAGCCATCACCAACACAGATCCCAGCCAGGCAGGCATGCTAGGCAACTACATGAAGGAGACCTCATTCGTAAGTGGCATGCATGGCAGGGCTTAAGTGATCTCTAACCTCAACTGCTTTCGTTCTTACCTCTTCCTTGTAGGGCGCACCCGAGTACAATGAGCAGAGCCAAATGCAGCAATCAAGTTCCATTAGCTATGGCGCCACCGGGCACGTGGCCAACAATCCATTTGCCATGGCCGCCAGTGCACCCATTGCCGAGCAACCCGCCCCGCCACCGTACGAAGACGTGGCCTACAACTACGACTACACGCAAGGGCAACCCCAGCCGGGACATATAGGACAACCGCCCTACGACCCGCAGTCATACCAGCAGCAATAAAGGAATCACATTAGTCACTGATATATATCATAGCTTTTAGTTGTAGTTGGAAATTGTTTAACGTTTATCGTTTGTTCTTGGTGTGTCGTTAAAGTTATCCTATCACTCTATATGTTGGGTTTTATTCGAAGAACTGGGGTCGCTAGTCACATATGTAGTTATTAATCGAGATCCTACAGCTGCGTAAATACTATAAAGTAAAAATGTTCAAACGAATTTTCAGCAAGGAATGCCACAAGCCACAAGCCACACTAACACAATGAAACTATGTACCTAACAGAGAAACTACATATGCATACATAGCAATACCGTAACACATAGACACTGGAAGGCACATTCGATCTACATATAAGTCTTAAGGCACCATCGCTTCCGCGAATTTCTATTTACAAGCTCCAACCAAAATACAAAGCAAACCAGAAATTGAGGGACAAGAAGGCATATTTAACATTAACATTTGTGTATATCATTAACTACATAATCCAGACATGCAGCACGTCGCAAAGAATATTAATATATATAAACTGATATCTTATATATGTGGGTATATATATATATTTATATATATTATTTACATGTATATGTATAGATCATTGACATTATTACCACACATAATTATAGCTACAAATTATTGTTAACTGTGCAAATATGAAAACTGCAAGTTTTATTACCGTTGAAGATATTATATCTGTGCGAAGATCCGCCCCACAGGGTGACAGTATCTAGGCATGGAAAAATTTTAATCTTAAAAAACTAAGCAATTGTTGATGTTCGGCACGAATGATAGCCATAAAAGTTCATACTAACTAATCCAATATTCATATATGGTTATGATCATTGTTTGTTTATCTTATATACATATGTATATGCTTTTGTATATGAACAACACGAGCAAGGCACGATGTAGGTACTAAAATATATATTTTAGCCACATAAGTAGATAGCAGTAGGCGCATATAACCTCAGACTTGGTCTTCATATACTCGTCACACACTAATACAGACTAAGGACGATTAGGACGTCCAAATAAAAAAAGAAGATGTTTCTTATTATTTCATTATAAAATTGTCACAATGTAAAAGATTAGACATAATGTCGAAAAATTGTTTGGCGGTTTTTGTTATCCTTTCTTTTAAAATGTCTTACAATTTTAAAAACTGTTTAACGTACATAGATAATTTGTATATAGATGCACTTGTTTTTATTATGAGAGTATGTTTATACAGTATTTAACTATTTTATTTTTGCATAGGAGGGTGGGACCCATCGACAAAAACTATTCGTGAGATTACATTAAAAATAGCTGCATACATAAATAACATGGCTATGTATGTATGTATATATGATGGACTCCTTTTTGGCGTGAAGAAATCGGCCCTTACACTGTTAATATAACAACTATTAAACATTTAAGATTTTATTTGGGCTTTATTCTCAGGAAAATATTCTCAATAAATACTTTTTAGTTTTAATTGTTTGTATAAGATTTCACATTTTTTCTACAATTTAACAGCTGAAAGTAAAGTCCAAATAAAGTCAAAATAAATAAATAAATCATTCTTTTATATGTATTATCATATACAAATTACAACACTTACAACTTTTTTTTTGTGTAAATATGTATTATTATAGTATAAACATCCAATAAACTTACTTTACTATAACCTTTAATAATGCACCACTTAATTATATTTCATTTTTTTAGCTTTAAATTTGATTTCTACTTTTAACTAATGCACAATTAAATTTTAACGCACATATTTATATTACAAATAGCACTATTTAAAATTATTCAATTTCGTTATTCAATGCACCATTATAACTATTCTGTTTTTTCTGAAACTTGATTAAGATGCAATCATATTTTCGATAACATCTTTATTATTCTTTTAATATTTAAACACTTCCTTCTATCTAATTGTTTGTGCAATACTTTACCAACAAATTAAACTAGGAATAATAATAATAAATATATATATATTCAAATGTAATTTAATCAATTTATTCACAATTAAAACACTATGTAATAAATATGTGAAAATTTTCTAACTAAAAGAGTCAATTCTTATACCGTAATTTGTACAGCGCAGCGAATATATATAAACATATATAATCAAACAAATTTAAAATATATAATTAGTATGTAATTATGGAATTTTTAAATCTAACATGGGGAAATACTTCATGTTGGATCCATGAAAATAACAACCAAAACTGCTTGTGAAAGTGACAATACCTAGTAAAGTAAGCTTAGTGTATAGTCCATTAGCTCTTATTTAAAATTAATCTATATTCAGTTGTCTTCTGTTTAGATTTGGGCACAAATTTTGAATGCTTCTCAAAATGTTGGCCACTTGGGCATATGTGTAATATTAGAATAATTGCAAACCCATTATGTACATAAAAGCATAGAGAAATGCAACTGCAAGTATTTAAACTAGCGTAGATATCATAAATCCGTATGTGTGTCTTCTAAAATCGAGTCTGTCACAGGAGAGATGAACACTTACGAGGCTCTCACCTGTCATGTGCTCATCTAATCGCATTGAGTTGTTTGTCTCTATTTCTGTTGGAGAGATACTCAAGCTCTCGGGGCTGTGTGGACAATAATAATAAAAGAATATGTTAGCCGGAAAGCCACATATGAAAGCACTTAATCACATCATTTGAAATGACCGTTTGTATATAATCTAACGTATATAAATACATATGCAACAAATTAGATAATAAATGCTTCAGTGAGTCATATATCTAAGTGTATATAATGCCAAATTAAGAAAAAAGCCATAACCCATATAATGAAAAAGATCGAGCGCAACTAAATGTAATAATGGTAAACTATGAATGATAACTATAGCTACATCATGCCAGTTCCGGCTATGTACTTATAGGGTATTTTAACTCCTAGCCGAACATTAATGTTGTATGTGAAAGCAGACCTAAGATACGCCAAGCAGCCATATAAATAAACCATACAGTTTCATCGGAAGGGAATAAATATAGGCCGGCAAGTACCATGTGTATATTGCAAACCAGGTATATTTGAGTATTAATCATATAAAATATCCATACTACAATATAAATGAAAAAAAGGAGGTCACATTATTTCAACAAAAAGTTTCACATTAAACGATTTGAAAGTATTAACTTTCCCAACCGTTTGGATGGGATGGCCTATGAACACTGGAACTGTGTATATATAAACAAAAAAGTAAAACAATGTATTCTTTATGTTTATTAAGCGTTCGGTATACAAATTGCTAAAATTAAATCAAAATAAACATTTAAAAAACGAATGGAGATCCCTTTTCTGGCAACACCCGCCCATGTTGTATAATTTGTATGGTCGATAAACCAAGTTAATATACATACATATATACTTATATACGTACATATATATTTAAATGTATGCTCATAACAGAAGGAAAACTCTTTAACAATATTCATAAAATGTAATTAAAAAGACTCAATCACAATAAAAGAGATTTTCATTTAACATCCAGCTTCAACAAATAATTTACCAAAAATGTTACTCAAATTTATTTAAAATAAAAAACGTTATGACACTTTGAACGAGAAAGACCCCTGCATGACACCAGGCTACACGAATTACCATATTTAAACGCCTAAACGAATTCAAAACTAAATTATAACTTAACAAAAATGTATTTGGAACTCAATAAAATGAACTTGTTAAGAATTATGCCAACAAAGGTTGAGTGTATTTTGCTTTTATTTCAAACGACTTTCAGCCTACGACTTAATGATTAGTTTATTGATTTGTACAGAACCCGAAACATTTGGGATGGGATGTCGCTTCTCTCCCAACTCCCAGCAAACATGGCGGTGACTAAGGCTAACAACAAAAATATGTAAAATAAATATGATTCATATAATTAGGAAACAAACTATAATCACATGAGTGCTACGGTGAAAAATATGGAAGAATGCAGACGGGATAGGAATAGCTTCCATGTTGGTTCGGAACGGAATACCAATAAGGTTAAATTGATTTTGTTTCCAAACTGTCAAAATTTATTCTGAACCGCTTTGAATGCGTCTGCATTCTTCCATCACTATGCAGAGCAAAAGGCAATGAAACAAATGAAAATAAAGGATTTTCATTATCGCCGTACTCCCTGGTACTCGCCATTGGAACGCCCCTTGCCTGGAAAACCACGAGCAAAGGGCGCTTTTGCATTGGTGGTAACATAGTAATTTCCTCGGGCTCTGAAAAGTAATAATACAATTACTAGAAAGATACTTAGGATGGCATGGTTCAGTACTCACTTATGTGAGCAGTGCTCGCCCATCAGAACGTAATCGGAATCCTTGGGCTCGCACCAGCCTATCAGGTAGGTAAACAAGTTGGGGCAGGGGCCCGCATAGAAGCCAAGAGTCGATGTTATAGACTCTATAAAATAGGGAGTGACTTTGGTGTGGTCGCAGGCCAAGGTTTCTGGAGAACAAAATGAAACAGAATTGAATGTGAGTAAATTACGGATGAACCATTAGTCTTTGATATCGCCATTTTGCGACAAATGTTAAGCTGAGATTCGATTCGATACGGGCATATGTAAGTCCGTAATGGAAAGTGTATGTGAAGTACTCACGAAACAGTGTGGCCGAGCCTACACAGGCCGGCTGCCTGGTGCCGCCATTCACATAGAAGTCCGCGTGTCCACTGGAATGCCATTGACCGAGTATCCCCGCTCCAGTGTGCACAACATCCACAAAGTTGGCATCGGTCGTGTCCAGATCCCTGGAGTTGTTGGCCCCTGCGTAAAAAAATATCGTTGGATCCAGGGCAGTGATGCGTCCCAACTTTCCCTCCTCGGGCTTCAGATAGTTAGCCACCAGTCCAGCTATGTGGGCACCCACGCTATAGCCGATGAAGTGAAGGTCATCTGGCTGGACCCCGCGCGGATGTCGGGCGAGGTACTTGACCAACTGGGAGATGCAGAGGCCTCCGAAGCGGGGCGCCCAGTCCATCTGGCTGAGGCAGGGCTCCTTCACCGCGTCGGCATAGTCCACGATGATGATGTTGTAATCGCCCACGCTGAAGTAGGCCTGCCGCAAGTCAGGACTGGGACTCAGGTCGCGACCTCCTCCGAAGCCGTGGATGATTATCTTCGTGGGATGCCGGGGATTGAAGTGAGTGTAGTAAAGGGCGTTGGCATCGAGCACATCGATAAACTCTGGCTGCTCCTGGGTGCGGCGCGTGTACAGATAGAATTTAATTTTCGGATGCGGGCAGCGGTACGGCTTCTGCAGGCAGGATTCCGTCACATAGACTTGGGTTTGGTTTTGTCCCGCCGCCACCGCCGCGGCCACAACGCCAGCATTTTGAGTAGCTGTGAGGATGTGAGATGGGAGAAATAAAGTTGAAGTTGAAGTTGAATCTGATGTGGATGTGGATGTTGGTAAACGGGTTTCACTGTTCGTTTCAGCTAGCTTTGGTATTACACTTAATTACATAAGCCGCTGGCTGCGACATTGAATGTTTGCAATTTGGCACGCTGCAAATGTCATGCGATTGCGTTTCTGCTGCAGTTGCAGTTTGAGTCGCAGTGGCACGAGCAATGCATGCCATACAACTGCCGCGCGGGCTGACAGCAGAAAGTAAAAGTCAGCCAAGTCAGCCAGTTGGACAGAAACGGAAGTGACGATGCCGTTGCCTGTTGCTCTTTGTTTGCGTTTGCTGTTTGCGTTTGCGTTTGCTGGGTTTATTTTTGACAAAACGTGCTGCCCATGGTATATCTGGAGCTGCCGACTGGATACGGAATGAATATGCGCAATTTATGCGTCTGATTCATGGCGGGTCATAAGGAAAACCCATTCCAGATGGGCTTATCTAGTAGTGGGGAACATTGTCGGCGGACAGATGTGCGCCTTATGGTTCGCAATCATGTATCATGTACGTATCATGTACGTAGGTACTTTTATGGTAATAGTTCTAGTGAAGCAGGAGTATATGTACGTTTTCTATATAGCATACCCAATTAAATGTACTTACTATGTATATGTACTATATGTACACTACTGGTCAAAATAATAAGTACACGCTCATGAGCTTTCTTTCACGTCTCGTAAAACTTTTTTAAAAAACATTATGAAAAAATTCACTTAACTTTTAGATTACTAACCTACAGTAGAATATAACAAAATTTAACATATGCAATTATCGCTTCAAATGAAGGTTTTCTGATAAATTTTATCGAAAAAACATAAACAAGGGGTGGTCAAAATAATAAGTACAGCAATTCTACAAAGCCAAAAACTCAAAGCATATCAACATTTTTTCACTTTTTTCTTATTATTAGCAATCCTACGATATTATCCGATATAGCCACCATTATTTTCTTCAGCTTTGGCGATTATTTTTGGCATCCCAGCAATAATTTTGCGCCAAGTCTCTACTGGAATCTCATACCAAATTTTTGGGACAAATTCCCACAATTCTTCGGAGTTTCGAACTGTATTAGTGCCAACGCGACGTTTTAAGTCTCCCCATAGGTTTTATATTGGGTTTTAGTCAGGAGATTGACTTGGCCAATTCAAAACGTTTACCTTGCCCTCCGTAAACCATGCCTTGACCAGCCTTGCGGTGTGTTTTGAGTCGTTGTCCTGTTGAAAGACCCACCTCAAGGACATGTTTTCCTTAGCATATGGTTGCATAATGTCAGTCAATATGTTTTTATACCTGAATTCGGTCATAGGATCATTTTTACGATGTATCGGTTCAACGTCATGCAAAAAAAAAACAGCCCCAGACCATAAGGCAACCGAAGCGGTGGTTAAACATTTTTTTTGTGCTGGATGTCGAAATATTTGCCTTTGGGCCGTCGTACATATCTCCTGTAGTCATTACCAAAAATATTTGGTTTTGTTTTGTCGTTCTATAATATATAAATTCATTTTTTTAGATCCCTCTGGCTCAGAGCATGCAAAATTTGTTTCGCAAAATTGTTGCCTCATCTCAAAATTTTTTTCTCGGAGTAAGGAACCTTTTTGTGCTATACGTTCTGATAAGTCTGAATATTGACGCCTACGAGGAACTGTCTAAGATGATATTCCATGGCCAATTTGAGAGGAAATGGCTTTGTAAGACATGAACGCATAATTTTTTGCAAGACTGGCGATGCGAGTGTCCGTTGTTTGTGAAGATTTCTTCTTCATTCTTCGATTTTCAGTAAGAAATCTTAAATTTAAGCCATTCTGATCCAAATATACGAGCGTCAAAGACTTGTCGCAGTTTCCCGAAGACTTTTCCCTTATTTTTTAAGATTCAATACAATCTTCAATTCTTCAGCAGAACAATGATTTTTCGGCCCATATAGGGAATTTTTTTTAGCTCTCATATACTTTGATATGCAAGGAGTCAATAAAAACCAACAATCCTTTGACCAAATCCCAATCAAATCCTTAAAAATTCATAAATACCTCCAGTGTACTTATTATTTTGACCACACTAAATATGCACAGCAAGCACAAATTTAAGCTTAGAATTAAATTAAGGGTGCTGACAACTTTAATTTTTGATTTAAATGTTTGACTAAACTGTAGTCTTTAAAAATATAAACAATTGGCAGTCATAAACTCAAAAACATTCGAGATATTTCATAAAACATCAGCACGATGCCTCTGTACTTATTATTTTGACCAGTAGTGTATATGATTTTTTCAATTAACATGGCTTATCACTGGGCAGAACGCGTCCCAATAAATATAACCAATTTATGCATGTATATAACATTGTTAACATTATTAATAAAATAAGTTTTTTTCATCCCATGTTCGGGTAAATAACACTACTCGACAAAACCGAACTTTTTTTTTCCTCAAGGATCCAAACCGACTTTTTCTGATAGATATGGGGCTTTAACATTTTTTAAAGAATTATGGTTTTTTTTCTATGGCAGAACTTTTTTTTGAAGAATTTTTGAAAACTGGTATTTTTTTTTAAAGTCTTTTTCAGAGGTAGCACTTGTTTGTTTCACATAACTCTAGTATCTTTCATCTGGTTGTTAAGAACTTTAATATTTTGAAAAGATAATTAAAACAGCTAGAAGATAAGCCCAAACACTTTGTGATTTCAGCTTACCGTCTGGGAAATATAAAGCATTGAAATGCAAAAATGATGATTTTTGTGCGGTATTATTTACGAAATTTTGACTTTAAAAACTCAGGAAAAGTCGAAAAAAAATTATATCCTGTGTTCTCTATTTTTTTGTGTAGAGGTGCATTAATTTGGCGTCGTTTAAGGTATCGCTCATTAAAATCTATGGAGAGACTTTGGAGCTAAAATTCGTTAACCAAACCTAAAAAATGGAAAAAATTAACAAAAAATACCTTTTTGAAGGCTGCTGCCCATCGGGAAATACTATCGCTATCAGGTACCAAATGTACAACCCTTTTTCGTTTGCTTTGTTCCCAATTGGCAGTTGGGCCCGCAGCCTTCAAAAAGGTATTTTTTGTTCATTTTTTCCATTTTTTAGGTTTGGCTAACGAATTTTAGCTCCAAAGTCTCTCCATAGATTTTAATGAGCGATACCTTAAACGACGCCAAATTAATGCACCTCTACACAAAAAAATAGAGAACACAGGATATAATTTTTTTCGACTTTTCCTGAGTTTTTAAAGTCAAAATTTCGTAAATAATACCGCACAAAAATCATCATTTTTGCATTTCAATGCTTTATATTTCCCAGACGGTAAGCTGAAATCACAAAGTGTTTGGGCTTATCTTCTAGCTGTTTTATTTATCTTTTCAAAATATTAAAGTTCTTAACAATCAGATGAAAGATACTAGAGTTATGTGAAAAAACAAGCGCTACCTCTGAAAAAGCTTAAAAAAAAATACCAGTTTTCAAAAATTCTTCAAAAAAAGTTACGCCATAGAAAAAAAAAAATATATCATCAAACCATTTCTAAGCCCCAAATCTTTAATAAAAAGTTGGTTTTGTTCCTTGAGGAAAAATCGTGTTGACTAGTGTAATTAACTAATTTCGAATATTATTTTGAATGAATTTCAAACCGCGAACTAGTTCCCATTTGTTGGACGCCAATGTGAGCTGAGCTCCACCTGAGCCGCGGCATGCGTAAGAAGCCCCCCCAGCAATGCGCATTGCATTCAAATGGCCACATTAAAAATCTAACGAAATTGTTGGAGAATCGACCTTCAGCAGCTGGCGCCGCTGGCTCAGTGGGCGGCAGGCAATGGCCATTGGCACAATTGTGGTTCGAGTACCAGTACCGTGCATAAGCAGATAGCCAAGAGGTAGAGTCAGGCCATGTAACCGGTCTTTTAGACTGTTACAGATGCAGAGTCTTGCTGCTTGGCTGAGCACTGGAAAGACCCGAACAAATCATTGCTGCCATATAGGGCACATACCCCATAGACACAGTGAATGAGCCGGGGAGTTGTTGTTGTTGCCATTTCACTTCGATTTCGTTTTCGATGACATGATTTTGTGCATGGCTGACAAACAGCCGGATAGATGAATTTCGCATGCAATAGGCGGTGGGTTTGCATCAGAGGCCTCAGCATAAATCCACTCAACCGCCCACCTCCGAAATCCACCACATTTCAATTAGCAATGGGCGGTACTGCGGTCGTGGTCATGCCTCAATTGTCTTCAACTTCTCTGTTTTCATTTGCTTTTCACAATCGCTTATCTGCAGCTTCGTGAGCTGCTTTGACCGTGTTATGTAAGCAAAAAAAGCCACTTCACTGCGTTTTCTTTCCCATCCTAACCATTTCTGTCCTTTTCCCATTTTAAAATTACGCATTGCACTTAAATGACTTTTTTGGGCTTTATGTACATCCATTGTTTGGAGAAAACTCGTGTGAAAATCATGGAAATTGTATTGCAATTGGGTTGGGATTGTGGTCGGGGGTGCCCAACTAACACAAATCAAAATAATGCCAAAACGGAAGCCGGCGCCAAAGGCGGAAGACGAAAACCCAAACACGAACTCCTCATCGTCCGCTAAGTGAAAGATGCTTTTTGTTTGGTTTGGGGCTCGTCTCTAGGTTTCTCTCTCTGATCACTGGTTTGCTTATAGGTTTTTATATTTTGCTTGCCATGAGTCATATGTCTTATTTGGCTTTGAGTGTTTTTGTTGGCCAATTGGCTTGAAATCGATACTGATATTGGGATTTGTGTGCCATAACCTTAAGACTTTAACTCGGCTGCATATACTGAGCAGTAATTATGTTTAAGAAATAAATCATGCTAGTCAAATTCTTGAAAAATTGGCTCACTTTGAATTATACTTTGACTTCTTTGACCTACTTTATAATTATGGCTAGGGTGTTCATTAACCTGCAATCTTGAATAATTATTGCCCCAGTATTAACCTGCCTAAAATCCTTCATCCCTCTGCCCCCTGGCCATGGCTCCACTTCACAGTTCGGCAATGACACGCACTCCGGCAATGCGCATACCCCCCATTAGTCGGCCCCAGCGAGACCCTTGACTGTCAGGGCTGGGAATGTACAGCGATGACACCTTCATCAGCAGCAATATAACTTGGTTGAGTAGTAAATATTGCAACAGCAGTGAAACAGAAACAAACAGCCACGAAGAGTGTCAAGGTGCAATGCATAAATACAGAGTATTCATAAATATGAATACAAATTAAAGCCACGAACTATGAGAAATTCCAGAGCATTTGGCATAAGCGATAGCCACTACAATTAATTAAATTGGCTAGCGAGAGGCAAGAGTCAAGAGCCAGAGTCAAGCCGTGATAGAGCAGTGATAACCCAGAGGCAGAGACAGCATTTGTGTGCGGGATGAACCATGTCAAAATATGCGTGACCAATATCAGTGGCTGGCAAGACAATAAAAACTTTCAAGTAGTTGTCAGAGCAACAACATTACAAGTGCTTATAAAAAGAGCTTTGAAAATATTTATGCTTTTATATAAACAATATGAAGCAAGGTCAACACGGGATGACTCCAGAGAAACCCAAAAGAAACTCATAAGTATTGTGCAACTACTCGTATTAAAAAATGAAATTTATGCTGTCTTTTTAGGCAGTTGACGCAAATTTGAAGTGTCAACAGCCACAGCCAGAGCGGACACAGCCGCCATAGCAGCTAACCGCCAACGTCCAACCAACCTACAATGACAGACCCAAAAGAAAGGCCAGGCACAAACCAATTCAGGCATGGCCAAAAATATAGGTTCCAACCAGCATCAGGGCGAAAGTAAAAGTTTAACGCAAATGTCTCTCTCTTTTGGGTATTTTTTCTTTTCTTTTCCATTTCAGTTTCTTTTTAGCACATACGAACCGGCGAACTCCAAACGGGCGAGTGTAGCACTAATCAGGAAGAGGAACTGCAGCAAGCCAGATGAACCCACAAATACTCTTGGTTTCATCAAAAAGTTGCACTGCATTTTTGTGGCTTGTTGTTTCTTGTAGTTGTTTTTTTTTTTGGCAAACTCTTAATTATTCACTTTGCGTGTGGGTTACTTGGAACTGGAATTTGATTATATAACCGAACTAAGCCGCGGTGCAGCTCTTTACAGGCCATGGGTCAAGGTCTGCAATGTGTTTTCTTAGCTAACCAAAGGTGTACACTCTTTCATAGGCACCAGCTTGAGAGCTGGTCATTGGACTCGATTTCGATTTCAGTGCACAACGAGCCGACCAAGCTGGCGGGGCATTATTCCGGCTGCCCCAGCAAAAACTGATTCAATTTTTCTTCACTTCTTTTATGTTTTTTGCGGGCACGCGCGGGTGTTTCAAAAGCGATGGGAATATTATCTGGGTAGGGTTTCGCGGGATCCGTGCGTGTGCGCTCGGTTGGAGCTCTCTCGAGCGATTGCAGCTTGAGTTCGTGTCTTCAGTCTTTTGTCTTGGAGCTTTTCCCAAAATAAGTCGGCCGAAGCTCGCTCTTGAATGAAAGCTTTTATTCTGGTATTTTTAACTCTTTTTTATTGCAAGCTGGGAAACTGAACTGTGAAGCTCTGCCACATCCATTTCCACATCCACCAGCGGACCCTTAGCAAAGGGGGAAACCTCATGGGTTGTGAGGAAATACGATCCGATAGATCTGATAGAAATGAAACCCCAAGATAAGTGAAAATTAAAAGGGTAAAGAGGTTATAGAGGCTATCCACATACTTCTCCGAGACAAAGTATCCCATCTGGCTGTTGGGCATGCCCGAGTACTGGTTGCAGCGCTGTGAGAAGAAGTCGAACCACCCACCGCACTGCTGGGCCCAAAAGCCCCTGCTGGTGGTGAGGGACTCCGCGTAGTAGACGGCCGCACGATAGTGATTGCAGTTGTAGAAGCGCCAGGAGCTCACGTAGCTGCAGCCCCGCTGGTTCAGCTGATCCAGGTTGGGGTAGAAGTCAGCATGCCCCATCGGAGGCAGCATGGAGAAGAAGAAGGGATCGGTGTGAATGATGTCCACAAAGTCAGCGTCGCTGCGATCCAGCTTCTGCCGCAGCGAAGACTGCATCATGAAGCCAGGTCCAGCGGGGTCGAGGCCAGTGATCCTAGCCAGTGGCTCATCTACATAGTTGGCAACCAAACCGGCCACCTGAGCCCCCAGACTGAAACCAATCAAGTGTATGTCCTCCCGTTTGCAGATGCCAGCCGTCAAGAGATTGCCAATTAGCTGAGCCAGGCACTCGGACACAATGGGAGCATTGTTAACAGCCCAGGGAAAGTAGCAGGGCATACGAACCAAACTCCCATACTCCACCGAAATCACATTTACGGGCTGGGTTTGGAGCAGGACATCACGCACCTCTAGATTGGGAGTCAGATTCCGACTGCCGATGAATCCGTGTATGAGTATTTTCAGAGGTAGATTGGGCATAAAGAGTTCCACCTGCGGGTTGAGAGGGTCTACTTCCACGGGTTGATCACGAGTGTAGCTGAGAACGGTCTGCGTTGAGTATGCTTCCTCCAAAAAGCAATCGCAACTCACTTTGTGTAGAGCCAAAAGGTAATGCGAGGATTGGGGCACTTGTTCTCCGCAAAGATGCAAAGCTCGGGCAATAGTCCACGCAGCTCCATGTCTGCTCTAGTGTATCCAAAGAGTACAAATACCAGCAGGAGGTGGCTCCCATTCCATCGATATTCGCTCATTGCAAGAGTCTAAACTGCTCTACGACTTTGTTCTAACGCCTATTCTATTAAATTTGCCAAGCCTAACATTGAAAATTGCATGGGAAATGAGGGCCCATATAATGTGCAGGTACGCTGATAAGAGAGTCAAGGCTTCCAGAGAGGGTTAGGGTTAGCCAGTAGGCTAAGGTCGGAGCTGGTGCTAGGCTGGGTTCGGTTCGCTTGGAGCTTTGTGCGGGCATTAGAAGCTGACATTGAAATTCGAAGAACGTGATAGGTTAACGAAATACATTGAGAATATACCTACCTAGCTATCCACAAGCTAATTCGGAAAATAATAAAAGAAACTGCTATACTCGAAGTTGTCTACCAATTGTTTCAAATAACGTATATTAAACGTTATTCGAGCTAACGTAAGTAATCACAAATAATCCTATGACAAAGGTTCGTCTTCTGCTTGAGCCTTCCAGACCAGTAGCTTCTCTAGATCATCCACATCTGTCTTCAGATGTTTCTCGGGATCCTCCAACTCGAGGAAGGCCTCCAACAGCTGTGGTTCAAAGTCATGCTCGAGTTCATTGGACTCGGGACTCAGCCGGAACTTGGCCAGGTGTCTGCTGTTGTCCACGTCCTCCATTTTTCCCAGTGCATAGGGCGTATCGTTGGCTGTCTTAAGGAAGAAAGATCCCTTCACGTCATCCGCGACGTGGTAGCCCATTAGGGCCTGAGCGGCGCGGGTAGAGCAGAGTCCGATGAGGTGGACCAACCAACTGGAGCACTGGCGACCCCAGAAGCCTATGGAGGAGTTTATGGACTCGGCATAAAAGCGGGGAGCTCTCTCGTGATTGCAGCTCCCGGGATCGTTGGGGTTCTCCTCCATGCAGCCCGGCTGCTGGGGTCCGAAATTGGGGTAGAAGTCCACATGGCCCATTGAACGGAGCATTCCTCGACCCAGAACATCTGTGTGGATTACATCCACGAACTCTGCGTCGCCAGCATCTAAGCGGCGCGCATCACTGCCAAGGATGAACAGGGGCTTGGCCGGGTCCAGTCCCGTAATCCGCTTCAACTTTCGCTTCAGATGATTTGTGGTCTGACCCGCCACCTGGCCGCCAAGACTGAAGCCAATCAGATGGATCATCTCATTCTGAACTATGCTCCGGTCCACCAGGTTGTTGATGAGCTGCGCCAGACATTTGCTCACTAGGGGAACGTTTTGCACTGCCTGGACATAGCAGGGATAGCGCACCAGGAGTCCATAGTCAATGGAGATCACATAGACATCCTCGTGGTCGAGCAGCACTGGCCGAATGAAGGTATTCGGGGCAAAGTCCCGATAGCCCGTGTATCCATGGATGAGTATCTTCAGAGGGCGCGGGGGCTGAAAATCCCAGGGATTGAGATTGAGAGGATCCAGTTGAATGGGATTATCCCGAGTGGAGCTGAAGCATAAATCTCTGAGTGAGTGCAGAAGCAGAGTCAGTGACAACCACTTACTTGGAGTAAAGCCAAAAGGTAACATTTTTATTGGGACACTCTCCACGCATCACAAAGCATGCCGGGTCGAACAGTCCGAGCAGAGGATTGCCTTTCGCCAGCCAGACGAATGCTGTTTAAGGAATTCCAATGAATTGTCGCTCATCCGATCGCCCGATTCCTTTACTTACCCAGCAGGGAGAGCCACGACATAAGCTGCATTGCGGCAAAATTTCTAAGACAGACTGTGTTCCGGCCATTGAAAGTTGCTGCTTTTTAAAGTCTGGCGGTTATCTAAGACCGCGATCTGGCAAGAGCCAATTGATTCCGGCGGCGGCATATACAAGCACCCACACAGGTGCCAAAGCCACTCCAACCACCAACGACGACAGCAGGCGTGTGCCGACCCAACTACCCAAATTGGTGTCAAATAAGAACGAAAGTAGTCGTGAGACGCTTCCATTTGAAAATAGAATACAAAAATGGTCTTGTTGGTCATAACATTGAACATCGCTAACGAGCTGTGATCTATCCACGAGCTAAGTCCAGCTTTTGAAATACTATACATATAATCATTAAGCAAGGATATTTCGCAAAGATGGAAAGTCGATTAGGAAGACAATTAGTAAATTGTGGCGAGCATGGCCTTAAATGTTTACAGTAACTTAAGTAAATCGAAATGTTTGGGAATGTATGTGCAACTTTATTGTACATTAAATATCATACATCATACATATATGAAACTAAACGACACAAGTATCATATTTCTATCTTTTCCAAACGTTTGTCGGGCACAGTCTCTTATTTGATTTGTGAGCGATAAAAAAAACGAGAATGAACGTGTGAGTCGCTTCTGGAGACGCGACTCTACTTATACCCGTACTCAGTCAGTATATACATTTTTGAGCTTATGATTTTTCAGAAATACATTTTTTGTGCGCATCTGTTATCTAAATCTACATCTACTATGTATATTCTAAATCTCCATAACGAGGCAGAGTGTGCGAGCGAGAAAGAGAATGAGTAGCGGGTCTCGTGATGTAGGAGGCGGGGGAAGCAACTGAAGCAATCCTCCTTCTGGCTATAATTATGATCTGATATGATTAAAATTCGGAAATCTGGTAGATATGAGCATTTTCTACGATACAGCGTTTTAGTTTTATCGTCTCTTTAAAATTGTACCTGCCATAGATTTTCGTCCTTTGTAGCAGTGTGACATCACATGAGTCTGGAAACCAAATTTGTATGCCCTAGCTCTTATAGTCTCTGAGATCTAGGCGCTCAACAAGACGGACAGACAGACAGACGGACAGACAGACATGGCTCTATCGACTCGGATATTGATGCTGATCAAGAATATAAATACTATATGGGGTCGGAAACGTTTCCTTCTCTGCGTTACACACATCCACTTTTACCACAAATCGAACTATTTTTTGAGTACGTTTATAATAAAATTGTTGACTAAATTCGTCTTGAAGAAATATTTTCAGATAAGTGTCGGCTTATATGGTATGTTCATAAATGATTTTGAGTAAATAGTATCAGTATATTCAATTGATATTTCTATGATAAGAAAGAAATCATTTAATAGCACTAGCATGTTTTTGTTAATATCAAACTTAATAACAGAGCCTGTGACATAGCTAACAGCTTGTGACAGCTATTAATCTTTAGTATTTTTTAAAATATTATTTTCCAGTATTTTTAGGACGCGTTTGTCCATAAATACAAATGTTGTTGATGTGTAGCAAATGTGTAGTTATCGTGTAGTTACCATGTCCAACAAAATTACATTTTTGGTTACTTTTTGTTTATTCTTATTTTGTGTTCAATCCCATAAAAACGAGTTCTTACCATTTGCCAATATTGTAGAAAATTGATTTCTGAATCTAATAGCATTATGTTTGCAGTGCTGAGGGTCTACGCTAGCTAATAATATTAAATCGAATATAAAAATCGAGGAATATCAATGCATCTGTCGTGTCCGTCAGTATATTTACGGTATATTTTGATAATGACGGTCTATTTCGGTATATTTTGTAATGCTAAAAATTTAATTAAATTAAATAAAACCTGTGTTTTGTACTGCGTTTGGAACGTAAAAACATACAAAATCCAAAGAAACGGTAAACGACAAACATGGGACACTTCGAGCAGGGCTACATTCCACCCCGCACCACGACCCAACAACTGCTTGCAAAAATGATAAGTAAAACTAGATTCATCGCTGATAATAATCAGAGCTGACAATAACACCTTACATAATGGCCAAACGTCAAACCTGGGAGCACATGCGGCAGGTCTTTGTACAGGCTGTGACCGCTGTACACCCGGAGAAAATATTCGCCGATTTCCACAGTTTCGACTTGCGGCCGCAGCGGATTGGGGACGGAGTCTGCATCAAACTGAACGGTGAACATCACGATATTAGTGGGAAAAAATGTCACATAGTGGGATTCGGCAAGGCCGTGCTGGGCATGGCCAACAAGGTTCATATGGACCTGGGCCAGTACTCAGCCGGCGGCGTTCTTAGTGTGCCTGTAAATACGCTGAAGCAGTTTGGTGAGACCTTCCAACCCATCAGCAAGGGTTTAGCCATCTACGAGGGAGCACCCAACAATTTGCCAGATGCAACGGCGTTGAGTGCAGCCGAAGCTATAAAGAAGTTGGCCCAGAAGATGACTCCCCAAGATGTGCTCTTTGTGTTCGTGTCAGGAGGCGGATCTGCGTTGCTGCCGCTGCCTAGAGCTCCCCTTACCCTCGCTGACAAGCGAAATATAGCAGACAAGCTGATGAGACGTGGAGCCAGCATCCAGGAGCTCAACACGGTGCGCATTGCCTGCTCGGACATCAAGGGAGGCCGTTTGGCAGGATTTGCTGGCAATGCGGGACTGCTGGTTACTTTTGTCTTGAGCGATATCATAGGAGATCCTCTGGAGCTGATCGCCTGTGGGCCAACCATTCAACCAGTTAGGGGAGAATCTGCTGTTGCGGTTCTGAAGAGGCACCTGGTGTGGGAGGAGCTCTCTGCGGAAGTTCAAAATGTCTTTGAGGTGTCGGACAAGCGAGATAACCCTTTGCTGCCCAACCACAAAGTCTATGTAGTGGGTAGCAATGTCATAGCTACCTCAACGGCAGCCCAACAGGCTGCAAAATTGGGCTACATTCCCTGCGTCCTAAGCTGTTCTGTGCAAGGTGAGGTGGGCCAAGTGGCAGCCGACTATCAGCGTCTGCTGCAGTGCATACAGGAGGCAAAGCAGCATGGCATCTGTGAGGAGAAACTAAAGGAGAACTACGCTTTCGGAGAAGATAGCTTCCAGGGATTCAAGGCGGCGTTAGAACAGCACTTGAGCAGTAAGAAGCCGTTGTTTCTCATTTGTGGAGGAGAGCCTGTTATCAAAGTTTGTAGAAAGATTTTTAAAATCCAATTTGAAATCACATTAATTGTATGTATGAGTTTTAGGTCAGAGGTCAAGGTGTGGGAGGACGCAGTCAACACTTGGCCTTGCTGATGTCACAGACTCTACATCGCGATGAAACTCTGCATGATTGCACCTTCCTAAGTGCCGGAACAGATGGCATTGACGGACCCACAGATGCGGCTGGCGCCTTTGGAGACAGCAGCGTCATAGTGACATTTATGGCCAATCACACTCTGGATGAACTTGCCGAGATCCTGCGCGAATGCGACAGCTACAACTTCTATAGGAATCTCTCGGATGGCAACTACCACGTACACACTGGCCACACAGGAACCAATGTAATGGATCTACACTTGCTAGTCGTTCCATAGTGGAATGGGATGTATGTGGGGCAATTCGTTAATAGAGCTGCTCTTGAACTGCAGACGGGCAATAATCGTTTAAATTTGTTTTTACGATTTTCGTCTTTAATTTTTGTCTATCAAATTTTACGACTTTTTTCATTAACATTTTTAATATTCACTCAAATTTAAATAGTTTCGAGATCTTTATGCTCCGAGACGAGACCCTCCGGAGTGACAGCATAAATGGCAATTAGCTTTCCACTTAGTCATTCCTTTGTTATTTGTTACGAAATCAGCGAGGCATTTAGACAATTTCGGCATAAATTGTCTTGATGATAATTATCCGCTATATGCAGATGTGATAAATCAATTTGTATGTACGATTATTATAAAGCATAAATATATTTGTGTAATACCCGGGCTCCATTCCTCTCCTTTGTACTGCGTCTCATAAAAATGCGCTGCTAATAAATCATTTTAATTGTTCGAAACGCCAAAAGGCAAACAGTAGCAACAGTCGCAGCAGCTCCAGCAGCAACTACAACAATAGCCAGCGATAATTGCAATTAAAAATTTAAATTTATTCGTCTTTATTTTATTTTTAGCATCTAGAAAACTAAAACGCGACGCGCGCCCATTTGCAATATAGAAATTTTTACTAACTAACACTGACTGCATATTTTTACAATTGCATTTATTTCTTGTTTCTATTTCTGCTTCGTTTCTGTTACTGTTTCCCTCTATCTTTCAGCGCTTTTCATTGTTTACTCGGAGCTCTGCTGTCTATAGTATTATTTTGCCGCGTATTTGCCACCATTATTAAATAATCACATTCGCCTGTCCCTCTTGTGCTATTTTTTTTCTCGATTAGTCTTGTTTTTAACCGCACTGCCAGCGGAGATGACTAAGTTCCGATTCCTTTAAAACTATAATATTCATTGTGATGATGAATACAAAACAAGATATTATTGCCAATTGCGGAGATAATCTGTGAAGTATAAGCCCATTAAAGAATGTCAGAAAATATCAGAAGATCACCGTTATATATAAAGCTTTTTGCACAGCTGCAGTAAGACTTGTATTTATTTATACTTAATATACATACATAGATATGAATAAATCAATTATTTTAAGATAATGCGTACAAGATAGGTCTAAGGATTTTAAAGAGTATGGAAAATTTATTTTTATTATTTGTAAGAAATCCATTGTTTATTCGTAATCTTCCCATGTGGGGCTTGACAATCAGTTGGACTTTTTGATGGTTTGGTTTTTCTTTACCCCTTTATGATCGATCGGGCTTGGCTTCCGCAGCTTCTTCAATCCCATAGTGGACTGTGCCGCGTCCTATCCCTTGTTCTTATTTACATTTTGGTAGCAGGTGAGAAAATTGACGGTAAAAATATTCTACTAAGTGTAAATGTAGCTGCATCATATCAATGTTCCCATTTGCAGCCAACTTGTTTTTTTTATATTTAAACCACCTTTAAAAGATTCAGAGCTAGTAGCTCATAGCAGACAAGACACCATATACTTATAAATATATATGTATGTAGTTTCATAGCAGCCAGAGTTAAAAGTTTCATAGATTTCATAAAAGATGTAGCTATTTATGATCGTCAATTAAGGCAAATTCGTCTCAGAACATTTTAAAATTGATTATCGTAACTTCCATCGTAAATATGTGATATCCTCTTACAATCAACCTCATCTGTGCTCCGATTTGACTTGCACATTACGAGAACATTAATTAAGCGCTGCCTACTTGTCGGGCAGCTCCGCCCACTCTCAGATCTACATATGCCGATTAGAAACACTTCCGCTTCCGTTTTCTGTGACCAGCATCAACTCCGCTTCAGCCTCCCACATGGCTGGAGCAGCAGCAGTCGCAGCTGTGGAATGTCGCGTCAATTTGTCTGCCTGTGCATATGGCATGGCATTAATCTCAGTGTAGAGTATCGTGTGGTACCCATCTTCCCATCGAGTAGCAGCAGCAGCAGGCTAAGGCTGCGACAGCAACAGATACGGCCATGGAGTGCAAGTGACGCGTTGATTTATTAATTAAGCATTGGAGCGCGGCATGGCGGCAGCTGAGATACCCAGCAACGCGTGGCAACCGATCCAATGCTGGCGATGATGCTAATGAAGTACTCGCTGGAAATTTTAATTAACGATCCCCGATTCGATCGCCATCGCGATCGCGTTGCCCAGCATAGACTCTTCCATAGAAGTGTTGACTTATGACATCACACCAAAGCCCCAGCCGCCGCAGCAGCTGCCTCTCTCCGATCATTGCCAGACAAACTGACGACGCTTATCACAGACACACACGGAGAGCATACCATACATACATCACATTGAACATTGCGCATACGCCACGTGGCCCCAAAGCGAGCAATTAAACAATGTTCGCACTCTGTAGCGACATCCATAAATTCCGTTCTTCTGTTCTTAATTTGTCTAGACAATGGCAAAGTTCACTGCGAGCCAGTATAATTTGGGCAAAGTTCAATTAGCGCTTTGTGGCATGCCTTAGTTGAGGCTGGGGGCACAAAAGATACAGAAAGCAGAATGAGAAGAAAGATCGCAATTTGCATATTGACTAACGCATGAATCATCCAACAGAGATCTTCAGATGGAATCTCTTAATTTGAAGCACATGCTGGAAAAAGATTGTTCGAAAATTTGAGAGTTGCAGTACCACGAACTCTATCCGACAATGAAATTCACAGTGGGATCAAGATGAAGAGAAGAAGGGATAAAGATGTTTGGTATTTGAGAGCAATGTTTCAGCTTGTACTCGTACGATTTTTGTAACTGAATCATCCAAAGTCAACCCAAAACGGAACAGAAGGAAAACCAGCTAGCAACATAGTATTCCATAGTTAAAAAGGCTGCTCCAATATTAGTTAGACGTTGATTTTTGATTTTTGAAACTCCACGGATGTACAAACTTCGGAGTTATAATAATGATCTTGTAGCAGTACAACATAAACAAATTTAAGTTTATTAAAACAATTAGCCATGGCTGGGAATGGGGATGGAGTAATAACTTCACCCTCCCACTGGCCATTTTTCATGGGTATTGATCTGTTCATATGCCGAGTGCTCAGCTTAATGTCAATCTGTTCTTTGCCCGGCTCTGAGCACTCAGTTGGCTGCCTCCTGCTCGAGACCAGTGCATTAGTGCATTAAAAATAGGTGCGGCAGACTACGGCAACAAGCGAAGAAGCAATAAAAACAACAGCATGAAGGGTCTTGGCCACAGACGCTGCGGTGCCGTTGACCAACGTGACTGAGATGGAGACAAAATTTGCGCTCTCCGCATCAGCATCAGCCCAGCAGACGATCTCAAGTGGCTGGCACCGCAATCGAGTTGCTGCCTCTGCCTCAACGTTTGGCCACAATAAGCGGGGCTGCAACAACCACAGCGTGTTGTGGTGGCAACAGGCTAGAGCTGTAACGAAGGCAGCATCCACAATCCAGAAGCAGTTCAAGTTTGCGCCGAGGAATTCCTAGCCGCTGAAATAATTAAGCATTGCAACATTGTTTATTGTTGCTGTTGCTGCTGTTGCTGCTGCTGCTGCTGCTGGGTGTTGCAGGCTCGTTTAACAAGGCAGCCAAGTTCTCAACAAGTTCCTCCTCCTGTTCTACAAGTTTTTTCTCTTTTTTTCTGCTACTCCAGCATCAGTGGAGTTGGTGCCACTCAAAGGAATTTCCATTTTATTTACATTTAGAATGTGCCGAACGGACTCTTCGCATGTAAAGCGGGCCAAATCGAAAGCTATTAGAACTTATTTGCATATCAAGCTGGAACATGGAAAATTTAGTGGCAACAATGTTGCTGGTAAGGTAACAATCGTACCAACAATCGTAGAAAATCAGCCAGAGCCATTTATTTTCTATTTCATTTATTACCGCCACAAAGTTGTGTAATATAAAGGACATTTAAGAAGAAATTTAATGTAAGGCACAATAGTAAGATTTGATAAAAAGGATGCTCCTTGGGAACACTGCAGAATACCATAACAATATTGTTACCTTAATGCAAAATGAATGCAGTTGAGTAAAGAATCTGTCGCACTTTATACCTGTTGTTTGAGTGTTAATAAAAGGTAGTAAAATACTCTAGTAAAACAGCCATCGATTTTGGAGCACTAATTGCTAATTGCTGTGTCCAGCCAAAGTTAATTTATCACTTCCCATGCGCTTTATTTACGGAACTGCTAGTTGCCAAACTACAATTTCCCAGCATTACAATTGTGTGAAAGTGTCAGTGCTGCTGTTACTGCTGCGCCTGGCATAGCCTCCAATCTAGATTGAGTTGGAAAGGAAAAAAAAAAAGAAATACTCGTAACAACAAAAATTTTCCATAACCTCAAAAAAATGCGTCGGCTATTTTTAAAATGCGCAATCTGCGAGATGCGTGGCCATGTCCGTCCGACTGTCCGTCTGCCCAGCTTTCCGTCCGTCTGTTGATGCCGCCAGCTGTGTGCCAAGACAACGCAGCAGCCTCTCCTCTACCTCCCTGGCCCCTTCACGTACCATGTGTTGTCTGCGTTTATTGATTTATTAGAAAATTCCAATGAACAAGTTTTAATACACGACACAGCGACCGATGGAGTCGATGTTGTCAGCATGCTTGTTGTGCTTTTTCTCCTTGCTGTGGTTGTTGCTATTTTTTCTGTTGTTGCAGCAGCAGAAACAATGTAAGAGCGAGAGAGAGAGGTTGAAAGAGGCATCCAGAGAAGGGGCACGAGTGGCAGCAACTGGGAAAAGTAACAAGTGCAATATTTTAATTACGTTGCAACAACAACAGGACAAACGGCCACAAGATCAGCCAGATGCAGAATGTTGCATTGATTTGGCTGGCTAGCGCTGCCAGACAGGTGCAAATGTGTGCTTGGCCAACGTTGCGCATGGTTAATGTGGAAAAATGTACTCTATGCCTGTGTTATGTTGTACTGCTGCATTATTGGAAGTATTCATCTACTTCATCGGACTGATGATCCATCAGTTTTTCGGAGAGAAACCGTTCAATGATTCCCTATGAATAGCTCTTTGCTCTTGAATTGTCTACACTTCCCCAATACTGCCACCAATTTTATAAATCCTTATTATTTTTAATAAATAATTTTCCAAATACAATGGTGTTATGAGACAAAATAGCCCCCATCCACCTACAGTAACTCAGGTATCCATCACACCAAAAACAATCTGGCATCGCCAACGTCGATCGGCTCAAAAACCGAGCTACTCAACTCCGTCTCTCAGCATTTTGAAATCAACTTAGATTTGCATTAGCAACGCTGCACTCCTGAAGAGCCCGGCATAGACAAAAATAAGCCGAAACAGTTGACGGCAGCCGAAAAGTTAAATATGTAACAACTCTGCCAGAGAGACCAAAGAAAGTCGAGCCGAGATCTGTGACTGAGATGGAGACTGTGACTGGGACGGAGACGGAGACCGAGACTGAGAGAGTTGAAATATTGTAATTGTCTTCAGCTGTCCGACTGACTGTGACTTGTTTGTTATTGTTTCTTGAGCTGGTGTTGTTTTTATTTTTTTTGTTTGGCTTGATTAATAATTAATCGCATACACATACATAGACACACACACACACACACAAATACATATCAGTGAGCATATACAGACACATGCAAATGTGCCGCTTGTTTTAATTACTCAACTTAAATGGCGCTTTGAGCGACTTAAGCAACTTGATACTGTGTGATTTTGTAATGGTGTGCGTAGGGCTAATATATGTTCAAGAGAGTGTGTGTGTCTGCCGATCGACTCTCACTACAACGAGCTCGAAACTAACTAACTAGCTCGCCACGGTTGCTGGCACTGGGACTGGGGCTGGGGCTGGTGTTGCTGCTCGGCTCGGCTCCAGCTCGCGCTGCCTGTTCGCCTTGCCTCGGCCACTGAGGCCGCTCATTCAGTTTTTTGCGCTCAACGCTCGTTGTACGGAACCGAAAAATCGTTCGTCGCCTCCGATTTGGACTTGTCGCCAAATCAAAATTTGTTTACCACAGGCCCAGGCCTGATTCGAATATTCTAATAATTTTTTTGTTTTCTCGCGGTTTCTACCGCTGGATATCCACAACGGAACAAAGTCGCGGAAAATAGGAGTTAAGGCTGCAGCAGGTCTCAACGACAACGACGACAACATCGAAAGCGACAACGACAGCAACAAGTGTCACAGATAGCAGCTGGTGCCCTAAGAACAGTAAACAGCTCTTGAAGTTCTCTCCGATCCAATCCGATACGATCTGTTGTGCGGCGCTCCTCTCCTCTGCGCCACAGAGCTCGCCTCGAGTTGGGTTCCGCGATTGTTCGTCGTCGTCGATTTTGATTTGTATGAAATACAATTTGAATTTGTATTCATGTGTTTGTGTGTGATGGTGTGTAAAAGCCAAAAGCTAATAGCCAAATTCTGAGCTTTGCCTGAGCCATGTGAAGTGCCAGTGAGTTCCATACCCAAAAGAGCGCAAAGAAATCGAAAAGTATCTTGTGTATATCCATCCCATGCTGCCCCCTCTGCGCGCACCCGTACGAATATAATGTATGCAACGTTCGTGAACTGCCAGAATTGGTTGTTGTTGCAGTTGCAGCCAAAGGATTTGTGGATTTTGGAGCGTAACTGAGCGTAACTGCAGCAGGTGCACCAGGTAAGTGACAGGCCTCAGCTGGATAACGCGCATACGCCATGGTGGATGCATGTCCAATGCGAGAAACTAATCCATTTTGTGGAGAGAGCTCTAGAACCTGCCATTGGTATACTACGAGTATAATATTATAGGCGAACATGATACTAAGAAATTACTATACACATATTTATGCCTACATGGGAAGGCATCTATCTACTCGAATTTGACGGAGGGGCATTACGCAAACGGTTGTAAACGGGAAGGGAATGAGACAACAAGAAAGAGCTGCTACATATTTTGTGCAACATTTCTGAGATCTATTAACGGCTCAAATGTTAAACAACTACGCGAATAGCAAAATGTTCCAAGAATTGTATACTACTTCTCTTTGTGTCGCGCTACGAGTGAAATTCCAGCATTATGCGCCCTTATCTTGGGTGACCCAAGCAAGTGAGTTTCGAATGCATATCGAGTGTCAATTGAATATTCATCGCAGCAAATGATGGACTAAATCAACGGCATTCCACACAAATCACAATTAGCGGCTGACACTGACATTGGCCATGGCAGGAACCCTTTGACCATGCCTCATAGTCGCTAATTTATGACGCCATTTGGTTAATTGAATAATTAAATGAGACTGGGCTGGCTGGGCGTGGTTACACTCTACTTTGTTATAGATTCGACATCGATCACGATTGCATAAGCCCTATGGCGAGAGCGAGAGACGCGATCCCACACAAGTCATGGTCCACATTTGTAACTGAATCGAAATCTGACTCTAAATCTAAATATCTGTTTCTGTATCGGCTTTTCTATATCTACAGCTATCGTAGTAATGCCGTCAGCTGATTTGCTTTGCTAATCAATTGACGTTTTATTGGAATCCAGAGGGAGCTTGCCAAAGCAGGCCACCAAAACAGAGTTAAAGTCTGACTACACAATGCTCAATTAGATTATTAATTGCGTTGGGATTGTGCATTCGTGAAACGCAAAAAGAGTAATACTTGTATACATATCTCACTGAAAACACGTTGGCTAGGTGTGAAAGGTGGGCGCTGAAGGCACTGAAAATAAAACCCGATAACAAAACTAAATAGCAGCAGCAACAGCTGACGAAGAGACCATGAAGGTCTACCACTTTCGGAAATTCGACAAAAAAGCGAAATAAAAATCGTGAGCACGCAATGAAGCAGCAAAGTTGAAGCTGGCTTCCATCTCCATCTTCATCTCCATAGGCATCTCTATAGCCATCTCCATCTCCATCTCCTCTTGGACCGGCCTGGCAAATCACGTTGCTGATAACAACAACTAAACAATGCGGCAATAATTTGCTGCCCAGCACCACACCTGCCATCCCCTTACCTCTTCATCTGTGGGCAAAGTGGCTACTGGTCATCAGCATCCGAGGCGCAGGCAACCAGTAACTGGCTTAGGCCAACATTTTTATCAAAAGTGGTGGCATTAGTTGGGCTCCGCCACCACCTCCCAGACCCGAACCTGGCAAGGCTTACATGCAAACGAAACTGGTCACACTGGACATGGGAGTCGGTGGGGAAAGGATGAAGCGGAGCGAGAGAGACGAGACTCCCAATAGTTTCACTTATTTTACACGCATTTCTTAACGATAAATAAATTCCACAAGCAGATGCGACCAGCAACAACCAGAGCCTGGCCCGGTCAGCAACAACTTTTGCTATCACGTTTCCATGCAAACAACCCAGCAACAAAAATATTTTCATTGGTGTTCGCTTGTACTTGAATTGCTCCATGGAGAACGGAGAGCTAAACAGAGGAGTACGGGGGCGGAGGCTGGTGGCTGTGGCTGTGGCTCTGGCTCTGCCACTGGCAGGGGCATGCACCAGAGGAGACAGGTGGCAACTGCAACTAATGCCAGCTCTAGTCAGGTGCTTGGTTGCTGCTGCTGTTGGACTTTGCACCGATCTGTATGCCGTTTGGGCAATTCTCAGTCGGAATATTTCCGCCTGATGTGGCGCCCCAAGGCAATTGAGAATGATATCCGATACTGCAGGCTACCTGCCTGCCGTTCGATGAAGCACATGCACAGCATCAAATCATTCATATTGCATAAGATGCTGGGGATTAATAGTAGTATACATACATACATACATATTTCCGTACTTCTTTTATTTTAATCTGAGTGTAAATAAACCTCTTCTAAAATATAAACATATATTATTTAAAAATGTGCTGAGGCAAATCCCAAATATTTTCTGGGTCTCCACGCTTATCAAGCTCAACAAAATCATTCAACAAATTCTGAATGTTCGAACTGAGTGATGCAGGTCCATTACTATGCAGGTCTGCGGATTGAAATACGTTCTGAGTAGCTCAAATTCTCTTTATCTGTTAACTCTCGCAGAGACGCCTCAGTCACCTGCTTAACTTGTATCTAAGCCAAGATGAATGAACTCAAATTCGAGGTGGTCCCACAAAACGTTTTGGCAACTTTTCTGTCTGTCAAATCGAAAACTCATCAATGTTGCTGTTTATTTTAGTACTTCTCTCAAAAATATTGTATAAGGTCATCTTCTTCAGAACCTTGTCATACAGGTTTGCCCAAAAGATGCTGAAATTTGTAGTTCTCCACTTCTACGCGACTATATTTACTATTTGAAACCGAACCATGCTCTCTGGGTTGGTTTGCCTTGGGCTTCCTCTGTAGACCACACGGCGTATACCTAATACGAGAATGTAAACTAGAGCCAGTTTCCAATTCACTTTTGCTCTGGGCCTTTCTCCTCGACTGCCATCATTCTTAATAAGTATTTTTAAGCATCATATCAGTTTCGAAGATATATTTATTGTATATGATTTATCACGTCTGACACTTGGGCCAAACCACTTGTCAAATGGGAAACAACGGCAGTAACAAGAACAACACCCAAGTAACAGCGACATCGACAGCATGCTGTGATTTTAGATAAATTCATAACTCAAACTCAACTTGTCTTGCCTTCAAAGTTCAAATCACTTGGCACTCACTCACACACAACTCAGACTCTTAAGCACACACACATTCACAACAATGCATGATCGTTGTGTTTGCATTTGTATTTCATTTTTATTTTTTAATTATTTATTTATGCGTTATTTTTGCGCGCGTTCATTTCGATAAGCTTCAAATGGAAAGACACAATTTACATTTACAGTTACATACTCGTATATCGCGAATGCGACGAGCTAAAGCCGAATGCCGTCCATTCCGATGCTGATGCCGAATCGGGTTGGGTTTTAACTGTTGTCGTTCTTATACCTTAATAAAGGGTATTCTAATTGTGAGCACATGCTTGCAACGCGAAGTAGGAAGTGCTTCTTAGTACTTCTTCCGGACTTGTGCCGGAATCTAACTTTTCCTCAAGCAAACCATAGTAGAATTTGTATTTGCTAAGAACTTCCTAATTAAGAATAATCGCGAGTTGAGATACTCAAGAATCCAATCGTTCTGTAAGCGTATTCAGAACGTAGGATTGTCAAAATGCTCTTAGCTCCAACACTCTGTGGCACAGCAATCAGCGGCAGCATCAGCCACAGCAACACATCAGCTGTTGCCTCTGGCGAAATTTTTATTTAACGAACTTGAAAACGCTCTAAGAGCAAGCAAAACGATAAAAACCCGCAAGTTTTGTATTTCCATTTTCTTTCCGTTTCGTTTTTTTGTATCATTTTGCAATGGGGAAGAAGTAGAAGAAGATTGAAGTAGCTCTTGACTAGTTTCAAATGTAGGACAGAAATATATATGATAAAATTATATACAAAGTGATTTTGGTTTGTTGGTTTTGGTTTACTTGGGTACGTAATGGGAAATTCCCTGAAAAGTTTAATATACTCGTAATCGGACATATGTAAGTGTGCGATAGTGTATTTATATGATTTTTTCCCAAGGCCTTTTTGCTTATATATAATACTATGGTAGACGTATGTAACTGTGTGAGTATGTTCCCAATTAATAATATCCCGAATAGACAGTTTCTATGGCCCACGTAATGAATCCAATATTAGCCACGTAAAATTATTGTATCCACATAAATAGAATTCCAAATTTACTCGTAATTATTATGTGGTTTTTCCAATGCCACTCTCTCTCGAATTTGATCAGAGTTTTCCGATCAAAAGCTCTCCTCAGTTTTCCAATAACAAATCGTCGGTGAACCAATTAGCACAAATTAGAAACCCAAGAAAATCACATCTTCTGCTCTTCATTGGCCTCTACTCAGATATTGGATTACAGAACACGTTCTCTGTCCACACTCGGATTTGTTTACTGTTTGTTTGTTTGTCGTCATAATCGTCGTCGTCATTATGATCATGATCAGTGGTAACAGAGCTAGCCACGAACGTGGGCATCACAGTTAATGCCGTCAGCTGAAACCACTTTCGGTTGGATTCGAAGAGTTTAAACTAGATTCGAGATCCAGATCTTTACGACCTTTCAATAACATAATTTATATGTGCAATACTAAAATGGCAACCACAAATAATCAAGGAAACCATAACAATAAACAAAACTGCATCGTCCACAAATAATAATTAAAATGTATTGGCATAAATTTTTATATGGTCTAAACCGCAACAAAAAGCATAGGATCCAGTCGCTCGATGGGTAATTTAAAATTTTATGTAAAAACTGTGTTTACGTTCATATATGGTTATTTCTCTGAGTAAGTTTTACAGCTAAGTATATTAAGAATGTTTATTTTATTACCACAATTGACAGGAATATAGAAAATAGAGGAGAGAAAAGAAATTTAAGTCACAGGGGAAGTAGAGCCAACATTCTGCGGTGCATTCACACTCTATACGGAAAGCTTTTGTGCGGGGCCCTGCCCCTAAAATGTTCCATTTTCACTGATGCAAATCGGTTATTGGGACAAGAAAGAGCCAGGCACACGCACACATAGGATGCTTATTCGAGGTACAGGGTGATGATGTTTTTGACGCAGATAAGCGAATGGAGAAATTGATGATAGTAATAATAGGAAAACAACATTAGCCTTAAATGTATCTCGTTATAGAATAGAAGACATCTTAAGATAGAAAATTCATTCACGGGTTTTCACCTTATTCCATTTTTACTACCATCGCCCAAGCTCTAGAGTTTTTAACATTTTAAAGGTTGCCAAGTCTCTTTTTATTGCCATTACTTCCAACTTTTTGGTTCCCAAAACTATTGATTTTATTCTTTTGTTTGAAGTCCATTTCCCTGAAAATATTTTCTACCCTATATGAATGTTACGACTTTATATCTATACCTATGGGGTATTCATGAGGAATATCGTATGTTGTTTTGGACACCCTGTATCTGTGTGGCGTCTGAGTGTGACAACCGTTCTCAGCATCCAGTCCATTCCAGCCGGGCAGAGCGGCTTCTCTGCTGCTCCGGCTATCACTTCACTTGACTTCACTTCAATGGAGCGGCAGCAGCAGCGGTAGCCGTAGCCTCGCAGTCTCCGCATCTCTCCGCTTCCCTCATCAATCGTTGCTGCCCCTGATAAGCCAGAGTCTGAATGCTGCTGAATGTGCCGCATACGTCTCTTCGTCTTTGCCTCGCTCGGCATCATTGCGAAAGGTCTTCTTTGTTGCTGAGAAGGAAAAATAATAATAAGAAGAGGAAGAAGATCAGCAAGAAGAGGAAAAAGAAGCATACGTCCAAGAGGAAGATGCTAAGGCGACAACGGCGCTTCGCTGTAGCAATTTACAATAACAGCAACATCCAAAGTAGCAGCAGTAACAACTACACCATACACTACACTACGCAACACATTATATTCACTATGCATATAATAGAAGCAAACCACAATACCAGTAACACCAGCTAAAGCGGGCTAAAGCGAGCGTCATCAACTACAAAAACAGCTTAAAAATTACCGAGTTTCTTATACCCTTGACGATCGATAGTTACTATAGTAATAGATTGACCTTATGCAATTTAGTTATTTGTTGGGGATCCTTTAGAAATAAAAAAGATTTCCAATTTGAGTTCGGACTTATTAATTCATAAAATTTCAAAAAGAAGCCTCGATCAGGGCTCGGATAATATATTTTTACTTGTTGTGTAAGAAGTGTAAATATGTTTATAAAATACTGGGACTCATATTAATTAAAGAAAATTTCGTCTTAAAAAAAAAACCATTACCTTTCGAGTCGGAAATGCTTTGTTTTGTCACTGAAAACATCTGGTCAAAATTAAATACCCTTTGTAAGAGTATAAAAACGACAACGACGACTACTCCACCAACTGGCAGTGAGACGTTGATTGCCACGGAATGCCGTCAAACAGGTTAAAAATGTAGGTAGAAATTCAATTAAAAATTGGTTATTTATTTATTTTGGCATGCACAGAGATCGGCACGTATATCCACCGACTACGAAAGACATATTTAAATATTGCCCAGATATAGCTGCTACTTTGTACACATCAAATAATATATAAATATGTTTGTATTCAGCATAATGTGTAAAAAGTATTAAAATATGCCGTATCAATGTGACAAACTCTCGACTGTTGATCAAATGGCTTCAAGTGTGCCCCATTTGAAAGTGAAAGCCCCGAAAAGCGCTGCTTGGGGCTCCCGGCAGAAATTTGCAATAAAAACAAATATAGCTGAGAATATGTATAGGAATCAATTAGGCACTGAAGTGCTTTAACAGTTAGTTAACTACTTTTTACCCTGTAACGCCCCTAGAAGAAAATAATAATAATCCATATACGATGATTCATTGATTATGATAAAAATAAAAAACAGAAAGACACATCATCAAATAGAACCCAAAGAAAACATATAGAATTTTCCACCCTTGAAAGCTAGTGTATGGCTTGTATATGAAATGATCTAATAATTTCCATCTGCATATGATTTTATTGTTGAATATTATGTATATTAAAACAAAAAATAATATTTTCATTTGCTGAGAAGCCCCGTACCCCTAAGAAAGACTAAGAATACTTTTCATTAACTAAATAAATTAACTATCGGCTAAACAAATATAATTGGTTAACATTAAAATTGCCTACAAGTATAGTTTCAATGTACGATCCATGAATACATCTTTTTTCATAAATATATACCTGTAAATAAGAATATTCATCATTCAAATCAACGTTCTTGCATCAAAATCATACTGAAAATCTTGAACTCATTCCAATCAAACCTTATACAGCACACCCTCGGTTCGACATGGTAATAAAAATACCAGCATGTAGTTAAAACCGATTGCATTTGATTTTATTAATGCCAACCGCAAAAAGTTAATTTTAGCTAGGCTATTTATAAATCTCCAACTTTTGCGGCCCACTACTGAGAGCCGATCAAGTCATGTGCGATTTACCCATATACGTAAGCAGAGATATAGTTACGGTCCCAGAGCTCGTAACTGGTTGCCAATATTACGATCGTTGCTATCGCAGGGAGAGATCCCGCGAAGAGACGGGAGCGCGATCTCAAATTTTGTCTGATGGATCGTTTCAATTTGTGACTGTGACATGCATGATTAAGATACTAATGCGATCGATTTGAGGATCGGTTAGGGCTGATGCCTCTGCGCCTGTCCCAGCTGGAAGCTGCCTGGTCCGATCTTTTTCCGCCCTCCGATTCTGACTGATCGAGGCGAAAAATGTACACTAAAATTCGCTTGAATTGGTTCACTACTTAGGGTGATTTACTTTTGGCCGCCGACGTGTCGAAAAGAGAACTTTGACTTCCAGGAAGTAGCCACCCATAGATACTCGTACATACATATCTGTAGTAAGTATTTGTATAGGTAGCCCAGACACCGCGACCCGATCACTGTTCGCTTGGGCGATGGTGATTGCGATCGCAAACCGCTCTGTTTGATATATAATGGAAAAGTTTTGCCCGTGGCCTTGTTATTCGAAATGGTGGCATGCCGCCTCCCTCTTTGCAAGCACTTTTTATTCCTCGAATTTACGCGGGCATATTTGTTTTTGGGAATTTTCGGCTTTTCCCATCCTATAAAATTTCGACTAAATATGCGAAATAGTAAATTTCAATGAACTTGCATGACATGCAAATTCTATAATACAAATGTTCTCACAGGCTCTCGGAAAATTGTTAAATCCGTGTAGGCTGTTGGGGCTGTTGGGGGATGCCGCCACAGGTGAATGCATTAAAATAATAGTTTCGTTGAAATATCACTATGGGCATTTGAATGCTGAGAGATTTAGGGGATCTGTTTGAAAACAGCTCAGCAAATTCGAATCTTTCTTTAATATATAGGGAGAAAATGATGTGACTTTGGTGTTAAAGATTTGGAGCAAAGTTGATCGTGATTATTTGATTATTATAATAATATACAAATACATATATACATACATGTGCATATACATATTTACATATACGCAAAACTTTTTCTTAGGCTTTTCCGGATCTTTTCTATTGCTAAAATAATTGCTTCATTGATTCATTCAACTTCTATTAATTTCTTCAATTTATTCGTTTGTATAAAAAAGTACCAGGTACTTCCTCAGATAATAATTTTAATGTTGAGTTAACACTAGTACGTACACATATTCCAGAAACAAATGGTAAAAATTGATCTTTACCTGTGTTACTTACTGAACGATGAGTTTCGATGGTGTCGATGTTAAAATCATGAGAATAATGTACTGTTAATTTATAGATCTTCAGAGGATTTCCATCAAAATCATCTTTATTGTTGTGTCCACGTGCCAAAATGAGATCTTTATGCTTCCACACCATTTCACTCAGTTAAACGGCCAACCTCAATATATTCCTATCAACAAATTTGCGCACTAGTCGCCCCAAGGTTTCCATCGGGTAAATGAACTATCGGATCCGAAGCCACAGCCATGACCACAAACTTTGGCCTTCCAGCCTATGATAAGGTCAGGAACTAAATTATTTACCTTGGAAATTCCCATGCAACTTTCAGTGAGTAAATAATTAAGCCATAAAAGTCAGTTGCGAGTCGAATGAAAATGTTCCGAATGAACGCTCATTTATGGAACGCTTAGGAAGAATCATTTATGGCATGGTAAAGGGGATGGGGGAGGCGGTGGCGGTGGCGGCACAAGGCAAAACATGCAAATTTATGGATAGCCAAATTCACGGATAAATTAAAATAATTGAAATACTTTGAAAAGGTAATTGCGCTAGAAGAGGCGAGCTTGTTAATGCTAATGACCAAACATAAAATTCAGGGGGCCAAGAGCATGACAGAGATAGACTGAAAGAGAGAAAGCGAGCAGAGGCACATAAATATAGATACAGATCTGTATATTTTACCGGCCGGTTAGGCGCGAATATGTATGCAACATGTTTAATTCTCTCTCTTTCGATTTTATGCCGGCCTCGAAATTACTCTACTCATTTCCATGAACGCATTTTCATTGCGCGGCCACAAATCATAAATGTTTCTCTCCCGCTCCCCCAGCTGCAAAATATTTAGACAGATTTTGTTGCCAAAAGCCGTTTACAGGTGGCTGACTGGGGATGGGTATGAGAGTGGGACTGCTTCCAGGGTGGGGGTAGAAGATAGAGAATCTCTGGCTAAAATCAACTTTGCAGCATTATCATCAACCCAGCTGGGCGGCGTGGTCAAGGTTATACCAATGAGGGGATACTCCAACTACACACATATATCTGTATCGGAATCTTCATTTGTGTCTGTGCTTGCATCTGCTAGCCCGGCACTGCAGGACATCATCATCATCGACAGGCGTGTGCTTCTTTTAACGATTTCAACAAAAATATTTCGCTTTCTGCGCTGCTCATTAATTCGTTTCGATTAAAAATTGCTTTTTGCTGCCTCTCTCTCCTTTTTTCTACTCATCTGCAGCTTGTTATGCATAAAAATCACAGCAAGAGACCTCTGGGAGACTGTGCTATACCCGGTACTCGGTGAAGTACAAAGGTATGCTGCATTCGTGAAAATGTAAAATACAGCGCAGAAGGAATGTAAAGGATCAATAACTAAATAAATAAATGATCTGTATTCTTTCATAATGCAGATACGATTTTAAATTATATAACTTAGCCTTGGATCGACTAACTATGTACAAATGTACTATGTATAGAAAGATCTCAATCGGACAAACATTACAACGATAATGGTATTATAACTAAATTAATTATCCTTCTTAGCAGGGTTGTTTTGTTGCATTAATCACTTAATTTGTATTTCACTAGAAATAAATCCTAGTATCGGGTATCTGGAAGTCTGCATACAGAATAGTTATGTCGATCTTACTTGTTCCGTGTCGGGGTTTGGCATTTTTTCTAGCGGTGAAAAAACAAGTTGCCGCTGACTCGAGTGCCTCTGAAATTTTTATTGGCAGCGTTTTTGGGTAAATTTGTGTTCTCTGGATTTTTGCCTTATCTTTTTCCTTGGTTTGGTTTGTTTATGTTTAAATCGTACGCTATGTGGAATCGCTCTGGCAGTCCATTTGTTTATGGTAGGGTCTGCCGCAGACTTTCCATCCGTGCCACTTGTTCTCACTTGGGGCTTTGTTTAAGTTGGCTCCGGCCACTTAATTTACCAAAATACATATATTCAATTATGGTTGCACTTTGGAATTTTTTTTTATTTAAAAAAGAGTTTTCTCTTCTTGGATGCCTTGAAATAGTCTGCGACTTCTATCTCACATAATCATTGCAAATATTTCGCACTGATTTGAAATCGCTATTTTGGTGCTATTTCTGATCTTTTTGTTGCTTTGTTTTGTTTATTTGTGTGTTTGTGTTAGCGGGAAATAATAATTGAAAGTGTATTTCTGGGAATAGAATTTCAACAATTTGTAAGTGTTTTAGCCAATTTTTTGCAAATGTAAAGAGGAAGAAATACCTTCCGATGTTTTCCTTTCGATTCCATCAAAGCTTGCGCGGAAAAAATTGTTTGTTTTCAATCTGAGTTGCATTGATGAATGTTCGGCAAGGTTCGCAGGAAATCGGATCAGTCAACATGAGTAGGATGGAGGGCAGAAAATATCATAGTGGTCGGGGGAAACTTTAAAATGATTAGAATAAATATACAAACATTTCAGTTATTTGAAAAGAAATCTTAGGCATATCTAGGTTTAAAAAGTTGCATAAACTTGAAGAATCTAACGCAATACGACTTAATGAAATTCTTAAAGATATTGTTTTGATAACTGTAAAGCAAAGAGCTGCCAAATGTGCTTGCAGCACCAGCACTACTTTAAAAAATATGATTTTCTAGGAATATTTTGTTAGAAAATTTTCTCATTATTAGAGTATAATATTTGTTTACCCTTATTATGTCCCGGTCTGTAAAAAAGGAACCTAATGTTAGGATAATAAACTGTTTCTGAAACAGAATGTTACTACGAAACCCACTCCTCTAAATCTGTTTTCTCTGTATTTTTCTTAAATTTATATCGATAATACCATTTCACTTATATCGACCAAAAGAAAGTTAAGACCCATCCCAGACAAACAATCATAACTTGACCAAATTTCTCGACAAATACTCGTATCACGCATAGGACCAATTGAGACCCGTTAAACGCTTTCCACAAACACGGCCCAGTCATAGAAATATTAAAATCTCATTACCAATGCTAATCATAGGAGAGACGGGACCCCAACAGTTTCGATCCATCAGGTTAAAAATCACAATTTTTCTTTACACTTTTCCGAAAGAGAGAGAAAGAGAGAGAGAGAGCGACATGCAGATGCAGATGCACAGGGGCTGCAATATGAATATTTGTTATTTTCCAAGTGCCCACACGCTCTTACATAAATTATTAACAGCTAAAAGCAAATAAATAAACAAACATTGGGTCAGCTACTGCAGTGATGCCTCTGACTCGTCTCTTCCTCTGTTTCTTCTTCGGCTTGCCCCATCGTTGATCATCGCCAACGCTAAAGCTGTCATCATTCATACCTGACGATTGCCGGTCCGAGCAAAGTTCATCCGGGTGCGGTCCGAGGCAGCGTGGCCCTGTCCATGAACATTTTCATGTCCCTGCCATTGTGGATACCCACCAAATTTGCCCGACTGCCCACAAACAATTAACCTGCCCCGCTACACACGATCTTCAGTCACTTCTCTGAGATCCCTGAGCCCCTGGGCCTGGGCTGCTCGTGTGCATTACCGACTACTTAACAGAAAATCACTAAACTTGTTTAAATATTTCAACTTGTTCGGTAGCTGGCAGCCTGTTTGCCGGCCAGCCTCATTTGCAGAGCGGCAATATCTAAAAAATCTCGTACATGCACAGCCTTGACAAAAGAAATGAACTGTTTTAAAGTGCTCCATGGTGATGAAAGAGCAGTGCCATAGCCAGAGCCAGAGCGAGAGCCGATGCTGCAGCTAGGCCTGGGCTGATTCTCATCTCTTCTGTAGCTAAGATCGTCCCAGCGGAAAACTACAAACCCCAAATTGAAAAATCATCAACCTCGTCAGCTCTGGATGTTCTTACTTGCTTGGCTCTGGTCAATATTTGACTAAAAAATTTTTCACATTACCAGCGAACGGGTAAGGTCCAGGAGAGTCATCTTTTTGATACCCTGCATGTGGTTGGGGTGTGTTTGATTTTCAATGAGTTCAAGAAAGACAAGAAAAAAAAATACGAAGTGGAACCGAACATTTTCTTTTGGATATTCATCAATAACCTGCGTTTCTGTTACATATACAAATTATATTCATGATTTGGATTGAACTATAAAATCTATCTCATACGTCATTAATACTATATAAAGATATATAGGCATTCAAACGACATGAATACTCCTAAAAAAGTTACCTACACGAAATCAATCAAAATTCTGTTGTTTAGCGTTCAAAAATTTTTAATTTCTCTCTCCATGTTTATCGGGTATTTTTGCATCGAATACTTTCTGAGTAACTACTCTTTCGTTCTTGTTAAGCTGCGCCTTAGAATCCAGCCTTTTGAGTGAAATGTTAGCAACACACATGCATACACAAACCGGGGAAGCATATACAGATTCAAACGCATACAGAGGCACAGACCAGACCTGTGGTTGTTGCCTAGGAATTGTTTACATAGCAGTGAAGCCCAGCCTCAAGATCTTAGTCGGCCCCTGCTCTGGTCAACGTTTTGTTTGATGTCGGCCTCGTTAAGAGCCAACGAAGCCAACGAGTTGTGGCCATGTACCATGTTGTAGCCGCTGCTGTAGATGCTGCTGAGGCTGGGACTGGGGCTGGGGCTGTTGTTTGCTCATGAACAGTTGAACGTTGTCGCTGGCTCTCTGCCGCTTACTTTGCATTAAGTTATTTTCATTTTCAATAGGCCGTGGCTAGGAATCATCGCCATCGACATGGACATGGACTTGAGCTGAACTGAGCTGAGTTGAGGCTGAGGATGAGTCGGGGGCTTAGCTGCCTTCGAGTCCGAGTCATCTGCGATTCCTGGCCATGGAGTGTTTTTCTTTCGACGGCGCTCTCAAGTGCTCTCCAAACTGTTGAACTTCACTTGTTTTCTCCAAGCTATTAAGCCACTTGATCGAACATCTTTACCCCGGCTCTCGCCCCATCTCATTTTCGGCACGATGACGCTGCCTTCCAGGAATTATGCAAATTTTCTGTCGAACATTACGCTCGTTGTAATGCTGGAACACCAACTGGGCCCAGTTGGCTCAGTGATGAGCGTGTGATTTATGCTCATAAATCGCTCTAGCCGCTACTTCTGATTGCATAATTAATGAAGTTCAGCTCGAGTGTCTGACAAGTAACAATTTTTGGTGGGAAACTCTCCGATCTGATGGGATCCATCTACCTACATTTTTCTCCACTTCTGTGTGGCTATGTGTGTCTCTCTCAGCTACAAGATACAAATCCCATTCGTCTTCGGTTTGGTTGGTTTGTTTACAAACTCAATGTCCGTCCGTCCCGCTCTCTGTCTTCTCTGCAGGCAGGCACAAAGTTGCAAAAATTGACTTGCCAAAAGCTCACGAGCCGCTACAAATCAGCGCAATTATCAAAATGTTTCTAAAAGACCTCGCTACCTGAGCCTGGACTTTCCCCTCTCCCTCGCGGATCGGATCGAACGGTTGAGACCATAAATTAGCAATTAAATGAGCTGGTGCGAAGAAACACACATTTTCAAACTAAATATTGAAACGCAATAAGTACTCAAAATCTCCATGGGCACCCTCGAGCACACACAACACACCTCGGTGGCGTCTGCCCAGGTAAAGCAAACACGGGGACAGTGGGACGGGCGGCAAACTTATGTCTTAAGTAAATGATAAAAATATACGTAACCATACATGGAACGTACATATTTTACGGAATTCATGCTGATCAATGAAATATTTAGTTGGAAAGTGAAAATAAAATACGGGCAGAGGCTATACAAATCTTTTGAGTTCCTCATTGTTTTTATTATTTTCTTATACTAGTTTTCGCGGTTCTGCTCTTCCAACATTGATCTTAGACCAACAAGCCAATTCTCCTTGTGATGATGAGCACTGTAATTGATTATATCCATATTGTCCCCCATATTTCCTATATGTTCATCCCACTGTATCGCATTTCCATTGCTATCTGTAACACGGGAAACCTCGATAGCGATTTTCGGAAGCCTCGGGCGTCTCTCACTCTCTCTATGTCGCTGTGGCTGTGGCTCTCCCAAGAAATAGTCAGGCTACACTCTGGATATATTGGATAGAATGACGACGATGATGGCGCGGGGAATTGCGCTGCTCGTTTTTGGCGCGTTTGCGCCTTGCGATTAATGCGCTTGTGTAAATAAACAATAAATATTAAGTGTGCTCCACGCCGTGGGCAAACTGAGAAGAGGAAGAACAATCCGATGATCTTGTGAATAGGGCATGGTATGGGGCAGGGAATGCGGTGCGCTTTGGCACGCAATTAAATGTAGCACTTTATGCTGGGCACGATCTCTGGGAAGATCTCTCAGCGCCTCCATGGTGGGTGGCATGCGTGTACTCTCCTCAGCGCCGGAGGCAGGGATATAGTCCAGTCGCGATCTCCCGATCTCCCGAATTTCAACCAGTCTACCCATCTGGGATATTCCCACTTCCCTTTCCGTATCCATCCATGTGGGTTGCGCACGAGCTGCATTCGGATGCCATGCTTGGTTGGGCTGATCGAGCATCCAAAATCCCATTCACCCGCCCGATCCCGGTCTGGGTCTGGATCTGGTCTCTCTTTTCAACTCAAGGTGTAACGCACAAATGGCATTGATTATGCGCCTGCCATGCACTTTTCTTGTACGAGAATCGTTACCCGACTTTTTCCTCTCCTTTCATTTTGGTGTGCCCCGTAAATTTTCATTTGATTTGCAAAGCAATCTGTTTGTTGTGTAATAAATTAATGCACTTGGTTTAATTTCAATGCTTGGCGAGGATGGCTCTATATGGCTGGGGGGGTGGTATGGCGGGTGGCTGGAGCTGTTCGAGTATCTGTGGCAGGTGTGCTGATGGAGGCCGAAGGGAGATGTTGCGAGACGCACTCACTCAAGCAGTCCACGGGAGCAGAGCTGTTGAACTATTGCATTTCGTGCACGAGCTCTGAAGAGGTGATCGCAGAGTTCAAAGTTCAACCAATCTAACGGTACGGCAAAAAAATATAGTTAATATTTGTACAGATCTAATCATTTAAATGGAAAAATGGATATTACAGATCTTAAGTAGATAATAGTTTCTTACATTTTTTAAGAAAATGTTCTTAGCGGCCTTTTTTATTTGAATTATAACTTGTACACTCTTAACCCAAGATTTGCGACATTCTGTGCAATTTTAACACGATTCAAAGTCGACAGAACATAAATATTTCTGGCCCTTTTACTTTTCAGTAGATTTTTGCGTATTATTTTGTCTAAACCATTCCCCATATACACTGTGTGTACTTTTAGTTCTTTCGACCTTGACTTAGTCATTCGACTTAGCCCACGCAGAACGTGGAGATAGATTTTCGATGGAAACTCCCAACCAATTGTTTACAGATACATTTAAATGCAATTCGTTCCATAAATTTCACACTCTACCTGGAATCAACCATAAGATAATAATTTTAATTTGCCTACATATTGCTTATATAACCTGAACGTGTTCGATACCAGGAATGGCGATCTCCGAGTGGCCGAATGAAAGGTCAGGCAACAAATTACAAACGCAGAAAAGCGTGGCGGCAACTTGTTCCTGTTGTACTTACCGAGCCAATTTAAGGGGCATGTAGCTGTAGCTGTAGTCGTAGCTGTGGCTGTATCTGTATCGAAATCTGTATAGGCACGAGTATCTGTATCTATTGAGTGTCAGAGTGCCGAAGAGCAGGTGTTGCCTGGGGCTGAGCGCTTTGCTTTTGATGTTGATTAATTGCAAAAGCTGTTGATTGATTTTTATTGCAAATATTGATAAAAAGTTCTGTATTAATTAACGTGAAAAACACGCGTTTTGTGTTAATTGGAAAATAGTTATTGAAACTAAACAGAACCCGGAGCTAAGTGAGCGTACGAGCGAGCCAGCAAACGGCAACAACAGCCAAAGCAGCAACAACGAACAAACAAACAGACCGTGAGATAAAAGATATAAGTTTCATTCTGTAGAACGTACAAATTAACACAGCCAAAAAGGAGAAAATGAAAAGTTTCGACACAAGAACGACTACTGCTGAGTGTATCAGCAGCATCAGCACCAGCAGCAGCAGCGGCCAGAGTATCTACAGATGCACGAGTATTTGTACTTGTATTTGTATCTGTATCTGTGCCGGTGAGATATGTACCAGCTAGCATTTGATTTATGCTCAACTTTGATATTTACCGCCTAATAAACAAAAAATTAACTCAAACGCAGATAGAGCAGGTCGGATTATGGCTGTATCTGTGTATCTGTATCTATTTGTGAGCCCGATCCGATTTTCGCTTTGATTTGTACTTGACATGCGTGTGTCTGTCAGAGGGGCAATTAAACAACATCAGACAGAGTGCCAGCGAGGGCTTACCGATGGCATGGCTGATCTACCATTGTGGACGGCCGCTAGGTCGAGACCCTCTAAGCGCCAGGGCCCAGACGAGAGACCCCGAGCGTTGAAAGGCCAAGCGCTAATATTTTGTATTTGTTTGGGCCTCGGCACCCGAGAATCATTCGTTAGCGACAGAAGTCCGGAGCGGGCCACCAACGTAGCCAGGAGAGCATGGGAACGGGTAAAAACTGTTGATCTGTGAATGGTTCACCTAAAGATCGGAGAGTTGTCAACAGACATCAGATGTCGGGATGATCCTCAACTTCGTATGTACTCGTACTGGAATCTCTAAATAATTTTTCGCCTTGGTAATTAGTCAACTGAAGTGGCCAAAGGGTACATCACTCGTCAAAGGAATGCGGTGCGCCTTGAAGTCAACTTTGTGGCAGTCATTGTGGTGGATATTCTTTGTGGTTACAGGACCAAGGAACCAAACAGAAAAGTCGCCCGACAGTCTCTATCTCTCTGAGGACACTAAAACTCTTACGAGTCATAAATCAGTGAAGAACATGGCCATGGGGCAACATTGCATTCGCATTGCAGTGCCCCAGGCCAGTCAATTGGCATGGCTAATGCGAATGGCAACTCATAAATTTATTAATTTTTAATTAAACTTACAACGATTTGTAATTCCAACGTGGTAGCTCCATTTATGGCCACAACTTGGTGACGGACTCGCCAGCCAGTTAGCCAGTTAGCCAGTTGGCCAAATGAATGAATCTCTGCCGGGGCTGGGCTCCTCCTGGCTGGGTTCCAGCCCGGAAACAACTCATTATCCTAATTAAAACGTGCGCCATGCGCGCCCCGTTGCCATATATGAGCAATGCACGCGATCTGGCAATCGAGGCGAGTCCGCGTCTGTGGCTGCATGCGAAATTAGAAGATTGCCTCGATTGGAGATGGCACTCCCGATAAGATGGGTCTTAAGCTTTAGCAGAAGGAGGACATGCTCTAGCCGTCATAAGGCCACCATAAAATATCAATATAGTACTGGGAACAATAAGGGAACCATAGATTAGAATTTGTTCGATCATTTATCGCAGAGCGTATCAGAATTAATATTCAGTATTATGGCGGACATGGATTATGGATCTGGGAATGTGATTTTGAATTATTCCACACAAGTAGAGTCGGAAGAATATTCATTTTGCTATCCCAAGCATTTGAGTTGATTTTATTCCGATGATCCATCCACTCACGATACTCCAGTCAGTCGGATCACGCTCCCACCTCCAAGAGCATAGCCGATGACCAGCGCCTGTCTTCCATTCATACGCACTGTGAACAGTCAGTCAGTCAGGGCGAGCCAGTTAGTCCGTCGGCGAAGAGTCCACAGCCATTCACCAGACGAGGCTAGAACAAAGCTGGACAGCTTCTCCAGCTTGTCCTGCCCAAAACGGGATGGGTCTGAAGATGGGGCAGGGACAGAGGCTTCGTGCGGTGCGGCACGGTGCAGCCTTTGTGATTGTCATGCGTTGCATTTACAAGATGCCAGCTGGCAATGGCAACATTTCGCAGCAATTGCCCAGCATTGTTGCGGCAACATTGCGGCTGCTCAACATGTTGCTGCCCCATGTTGCATACTGATCGATTGCGGCTTCTTTGGCTTCTGCTTGACATGAATGACTTTAACCATTTTTGGTCCTACAGTAAAATACTGGAGAGGAACATCTGTGGCGGGGACAATTGCATTCATAATGAGTAAATTGTGCCGCGGATTCCCTATGAATGAACCTCGTAAATAGCTCGCCTCCTGCTGGCGGGGAGTTTATAAATTGTGCTGGCAAAGTTTATAAATTATTTTCAATGTCAAACATAAGCCTTATAAATAAACACGTTATACGAACCCACTAAAAATAGATCAATATCGAGTGGATCGATGCAGATCCGAGGCGAATCCCTCGCATTGGGTCAGGTTGTATCTCAATTGCGAGATCCACAGCACAGCCACAGCCACAACAACCACGGCAACCACGACAACAGCAACAGCAGCTACAACAACAACAACCACAACTGGTTAAACAAACAAACAGAACTGCATTTTGCGAAAATTGAATTTCATCTTGCGGTTGCACTTAATTTGGCAATCGTTGCAATAATTTTGTTTACAATTTACGGGTACGAGACTACGAGTCTGCGAGTATGGGTATGGGTATGTAAACTCTTATGTCTTCCAGCATCTTCACTTCTTCTCGATTCCCATGATGTGGTTGTTGTTCTGGTTGTTGCCTCATGCTCTCATCGCCACCTCGTATTGCGTTTGTTTTGTGGTTTTTCTGGGGTTGTGCTGCGAATTTATGGCGACAAGGTGACAGATTCTCGATCGATTTTATCATCTTGGCAACAAAGTTCCCAACCCAACTTGGTCGGAATCATTGTGAATTCTGTTCCGACCGAAGCGCTTAAATGTTGTTTGCATTGGAGTGATGTGAAGAAGATCTGCGTTGCGTAGACGCTTAGTTAGAGTATTTTATGGTATTTTTGATTTGGCTGTAAAGTAGCCAGAGCTAATGCCGGAGCATGGAAAATGTAACATACCTTTATGGCTGTTTACTCTTTGAATTGAGGTCTGGCTGTTGAGTTGTGGAACCTCGTATAGCCATAAAATATGAAACGAAGAGGAAGTAAAATGCGTACACATGTTTAATATTTGAATGCCTAGAAGGACATATGTATAGAATATATGGAAATCGAAACAATAAATACTTATATTAAATGAGTGACTATTTAAATTCTGCCAACTATTATTAACTCAGCTTCCAGCAGCAGTTACATTGTTTTCACCATGCTTAATCTTAGCATTACATAACCCTTTCTGGCCATGGTAATCAAACTGATTTGCTGGCAGCCATATGGCCACACACTCTATCCGAATAGTATGCGTCCGAGTCAGAGTTCAATTAAGGTAATAACCCACTCATATCACAATGGTAACTAAAATAAAGTATTGATACATAAAAGCAGCCATAAATATGAGGCAACATTTATGTAAGTGGCGATTATTGCGCCATTACGACTAGTTTATGTATTAACAGCCACGAGTACATTCAAGAACGGGGCAACAACAACAACAACTGGAAGTGAGTGTTTACAGCCAGAAGCGAAGAAGACAAAGTAAATTAATGTGTTCTGTTGCGGGATCCGAAATAGTTTGTATAAACAAAAGGGTTCTTATACGATATATCTAGGTCTCGAGCGGGGCAACGTTGAGTAGCAAGATCTGAACCTGAACTTTGAATGGGGATTCGACAGGAGATTGAGACGGCTGCTTAAATATTTATGAAATCATAAAATTTGATGTTTCCCTTCCACGCGGCACTTGACACTAATGCCGCCATTTAGGGAATTTGTCGAGCCCAAATCTCCTCTGCAGTTACGGTGCTAATGATGATTTTGATGTGCAGCGAATGGATTGGCTGCATGCTAACGGGGCCATTTTCACGGCGATTACGTGAAGTACTCCCCATAGCCCAGATATGTACATATGTGTGTGTGTGGGGATATGTATGTGTATGCATTCCCCATTCCCCTCGTCCGATGTTTGTTTTATGCCCGAATTGTTGTTTTACAATTGCTGTAAATAAATAGAGGCCGCAGATCAAAGACCTATCAATTAGCACCAGCTTCGATTATGTTGCATGCTGCAGCAGTAGTGGCAGCGGCAGCGGCAGTGGCAGTTGCACTTGCTGCAAACCTACCCCACCCCGTCCCTTATTTTGTTGCAATTCACACCCAATTAGTAATAAATTTGAATGCATGCTGCAATATTCCCTCGTCTCGGATCCACGCTGCCATTCGCCACAACAGTTATGGGTGCCATTAAGTTTTATCGATGGCGCTCCGCTCCATCTTGGAGTTGGTTCGCTTCTTGCCCGGGGCCCTCGCGGAGCGGATTTGATTTGTGGCCCACTCGAGAGGGCTGCGAGCCTATTCACCTTTGATATTCTCACACGTCCCGAAACAAAAAGATACGTGAACGCCTAACCAAACTTAATTGCAATTGACTTTTAATGCTCATGCGGGCCGCCCGCTGCGTTAATTCGAATTCAAACTGTTTCCATAAAGTGAAGTGGCCGAGTGGGAGCCATGTGGTCATGTCCCAGCTCTAAGCAGCACCATGTTGATGATGTTGATGGCCAGGATGAGCTGCATATTGAAACACCAATCCTCACTCTACACTGGCAAAAATTCACTTATGAATATGAATTAAATTTACCCTGAGAGTAAAATGGAAGAGCAATTTTTAAAATCCCCTGAAAGTAGGACCCGGCATCAACTCGAAACCCTCATATTCAAATGACTTCGGAAAACAATCATAAAAATTCGGAGATTGTCCTCTCTGGGAAGAGATCTTTCGAATGTTAAGAAAATTTATATAAATTATATTCACACATTGCCGAACATGTTCAACAATATTCAAAATCAATTAAAGAGAGCCTCCTTGGAAATGGAAAAGAACCAAGTCATCAAATAATTCTCTATACATGTATAAGAGTCCATAGAAAACTAAATTTGTTCTCGTTTTTGATTCCATAATTTTTTCTAGTGCATTTGAAAGACTCCCGGAGGGTCACAACTGCAATATCCCGAAAGAAATTATTAACTGGCGCTAATAAAATGCTTCACAGTATTCATTTTGTCCGCTTTCGGTGTTGGGTTACCATCGAGAATGCATAAATCAAGCGTTGCCAGGCATCGATCGTGATGGGTAATAGCCAGGCGAGTGGAGGAGGCGGCATTGTTACCAATTTATAAACAAACAAACGATTCGGACGACAACAAAAGAAGGGACATCGATGAGCAAGCATCAAATTACTACAAGATCAGGCCCCATATCCGTGCACACAGCCCTCCTCCATGCCGTCTTACAAAACGTTTTCCGGAGCGGGGCACACAAGGATCGGCTTTCACAAGATGCAACTTAGACTGTGAGTCCCCAGTCGCTGTGGCAGTGGCAGTTGCAGCTTACATCCAGTTTGTCATTCATCAAACAACGAAACACACAATAATAACGTTTTAATTGAACAAAAGACAAAGCCAGCAAGAATCCAGATCCAGTTGAGCAACAATTGACAATTGTCCGTCTGAGATGGAATAGGAATCAGACTCGGATCGGATCGGATCGCAGTCTTTCCTTTATTCTGTCTGTCTGTTTGTCTGTCTGCAGTTTCGCGGCTGCCTCTTTTTGTGCCCCTGTCTCTGGCAGTCTTTCTGTATGTGTATCTGTATCCATAACTACCTCTGCCTCCCTGTCTTGTTTTTCTGAAGTGACTGTGACTGTCACCTTTCCATCAAGTTGAAGGCAGGCGGCAGTGAAAGGCTCTGCGTTGATGTCCACGTGCCAACTGGCATTGTTTAGACTCTTTTCTTGAGGTTGCTCGAAGTTAATTGATTAGCTCTCCATACGAGCAAATACTGTATTATTCCAGCAGCGAAACAAAGCGAATTATTGGATAAAGGACACCCCTATGAGGTTTATTTGTGGATGAGTTTTTGTGGGCTGAATATCCGGGGTGAAATCCAAGAGCAAACATATATAATGAGTAGGTATATTATATTTCTTGATTGGCTGAGGAAAATACAATAGAAGTAGGAATAGAAATCCACCTTCCTTTTAACGCCTACCCATCCGTGTGTAACCTCCATTGTTAAAGCTTAAATCAGAGAAAATATCCTTGCTCTCATACTAGTCTCCACCTTTAGCTGCGTCGGCCGTATGAGAGTCCATGAGAGCCCTCATAGCTTAAGGCTGCCTCCAGGACAATTAGGATTCACTCCCCCGTTGCGTGTCAGGGGAAACAGAATGCAAAAAGGGATCATGATGATCCTGCTGTGTCCCAGGACCAGGCAAAGGGAAAAGTAATGGCCTGGCATGAGGTCAGTAGACAGCCGTCTGCTTCTCCGTCTCCGCGCCCCTCCGAACAGTGTCAAGGAGATTTTGCGCTGTAAGATGTTTTTGCCAAGCACTTGCCGCTGCGGGCCAAGTCGTTTACAAATGACACACGAGCCGAGGGCAGCAGTTGATAAATGAACTGCAGCTGATTCGGGATTCGTATTTGCGGGATGACGAGTTGGATGGTCAGTGAAAGTAGCGCCGATGTGGAAGGTTCAGGCTCGAGTTCCAGGGATGGCAAAATATGCGATAGGCCTGGCAGATAACGGGCCACGGACTCCTTTGAGGTGGTCCGAGCAGAGCCGTGCAAAAGGTAATTAAATGCTATTAAAGTTGAGTGGAGAGAATGCCAGCATTCCAGAGAGCAAATGTATATGTATCTGTATCTGTTTATCTGCTGGATGCAGTGAGAGTGGAGTTACCGAGCAGAAAGAGCAGCAAAAGAAACCAAACAAAACGAAGGAGGAGCTCAGAGCACACACACACACACAAACAGACCCAGAGACAGAGACAGATAAAGATGGGACTGGGACTGGGCGACAGACAAATCAGACGGCGGCGCTCGACGATTAACATACAAAAGGATTTCGGAGAACTTTGGATCCCGCCTTCTTCTCATTGTGTCTGTGCGAGTGTCTGGGTGTGTTTTGTATCTCTGAAGTCTGCAGTCGCTTCTTGTGGTTCGTTCTCGTTCCCTCTGCGCCAATGGGCATGATTCACTGCGGGGCCACAAGAGCACCAGCGTGGGCTGGGCATGTTAGGTGGGGCAGCCAAACTGACGACAGAGATTCGTCAGGGTCAGATTCGTCCGCAAGCGGCCGTTCGGTTTTGAAAGATCTGAATTCTAAGCTAGGTTCTGAAGTGCTTACTAAAATCTTCTTCCGGTTAGGGATAACTGACGAATTGCTTGGAAATATGATGCTCTGGTCGCAGTTGAACTGGGGAGGAGGAAGGCCGAATACCGGACAGACGGCGGCAAGTGAAGTGAAGAACAGGAACAAAGGCTACTTAAGAAGCCTTGGCGCCAGTTACATACATATGTATGTGTGTATGTGTATGTGTACGAGAGAAAAGCCACAATGTCTGGCAACGCTTAGTTGGGTCAGTCTCCGGACCAGACGTCTGCAGACGTCGCGACCAAGCAACGACGCCACTGGAGAAGGGATCCGGGATATGTGTCTAATACTTTCGAAATGAATAATATAATACCCTACCATCTGGATATTGTCTGGCTTCCAGTGAGAGGGTTCTTCTGGAGGTCGAGAGATACAGAGATATATGTATCTGAAATCTAGTATTGAATTATTTGGACTGACCAGCATGAAAGCTTCTAAGCACTTGAACACGTCAAGAATGCAGCATTGCATACTGCTACAAATTATTCTTATGCCTCTCGCGTATACCTCTCTCCACTGGCATGTATCTACTCCTGTAACTCAATAGATTACTCCCTTTGCAGGAAAGACTGCTCAGAGAATATTTTAAGCATCTTTCTTTGCTTCTCCTGCAGTTCAAGGTAGCGACTGAGAGCCGAGTCAGGCAGCCAGCCAGTCAGCTCCACCTACCGAGATTCGAGCGCCGGCGTCGTCGAGATGGCTGGCTTGCAGCACCTGCTGTCTCGGTAACAACAGCAAAAGCCGCAGCAGCAGCACAAAATCAGCAACAACATCCACACTCTTTTGTGGCAGAGTCACGTTGGCTGCGCATGCGCGGGTGTTTTTCAGGTTGAGTCGAGTAAACTAAAGACTCATCTCCGGGAGCAGGGCACGAGAAGAGGCTGCAGCAGGAGGGGGGAAGCTGAAGAACAGCTAAAAAAGGCAGTTAAAATGCATTCAGTTGCAGTGCAGTGATGGTATTGGTGGCGCGGGTATCTGTGTGCGCGAGTGTGAAAGAGCCAGCAAGTGTCAATCCTATGGCGGCCGCTGCCCTCTTTTTACCTCTTGCCAACCAATAAAATTATACTAATTCCTGACTTTTTGATTTCATTTTCTGTTTGTGAAACGCTATGTATCTGTGTGGCTGCTAAGGATTTCGTTACCTAAGCGCACACGAACAGATACATGTGCATGTACAGATATGTACATAATATGTGTGTACATACATACATGTGTAGGCACGTACAACACCCGCAGAGTCATAGACACAAATACAGACACAGGGTCTTGAAAAGAAAACAACTCGACTCGTGGGCTCTCGCTCACTCCTGTGGCAGTGTGGAACGGCCCATGGCCCATGCGCGTTGCGAGCGATCTGGCTGCCTTTCTGGCTGGCAGCTTCAGACTCCAGCTTCGCTTCAGGAATGCGCGATCGCGGCCGGGCGAGACAGTTCGGTTTCATACTTGGCTCATTGCGCTCGTGCAACACCCCGAAAAGAGTCAAGGTTCTTAAATGTGCCCCTCTCTACAGGTTTGACTCGCCAGCAAAACGGATTGGGGCTTTCGCAGTCGGTTTGTTACGCCCTCTGGAACTTCATAAGTAAGTAAGGAAGATATTGGTCTAACACAATGACACAGGAAACAGTAGCATTCAGATATGCCTATTCAAACATTTATAGTTATTCACATTCTCTTACAAAGTGTAATTTATGTCGTTTTATGCATTCATTTTCCAATAATTTTTACAAACATCTCCCAAATTTTTCCATTTTAATTCATTGAATTCATTGAAATTTCAAAAAGAGTTAGGATTCGTACGTTCCAATAAATTTGCAAACACTTTCCTCGGTGAAGTAGTTGCTTCAAATCGAAAGTGTTGTCAAATAATAATTCTCCGCTAAACATTTAAAAAAGTGATCCCTCGAAATTGCGGATAAATTCATAAAAGAAAGCTAAGAATATTACTCAACGTTCTGGTATTACATTTCTTATAAGCCAACACCCTCAACGAATCAGAAAAAAGTAGGGAACGGAATCTGAGTGCGCTCAAGTAATGATATTCGAGTAAAATGTACAAAATACTCGTATTTTACCTGTTATTGTACATGACATTCGACATTAAGTTCTTACACAGCATTCTACATTTCTACATCCTCCAATGCAGTTCCGTATAGACCGCCACTATCTGTAAGATATCATATATTCGACAGATTTTTATGTTCATTACTTCTAACACTAATTGCATCTGTGTAATGTCCATAATATGACGCTTCTTTTACTCGGAGTTCTGTCTTAAAACTCCACTTTTATGTGGTAAACTGCGGCGAGCCATGCCATCGACTGACGGTTTGTGTGCGGGTCGCTATGAGTGAGAATGTGAGTGGAGTGAAAGAGAGAGGCACAAGAAACGAAGAAGATTTTTGACGTCGCGCTGGCTGGCTGGGAAACTGAAAAGTGGCGCTAGACAAGGTGCGTGATCATGATCTACTCCCCCGATAATGATCATCCCGAGGAGGATGATGACGATGGGGAGGAGGAGGCAAAACCAAAACTTTGAGAGGGCGCGCTCTCGTGTGGTGGCGAGTCGTAACGTCCGTCTCTCTCTTTCAAGTATTGCTCTCAAAGTGGAGCTGCCGAAGGCGAGAAACGAGCGGTGAACAGCAAAATGCTCGAAAGCCGAACACGAGCGAAGAGCCGAAGAGGTTTCGCTCGGGTGTTACTGTATCTGTATCTGAGTATCTGAATCAGGTAGAGGTAGACAGAAAGGCGTTAGTCGTTCCACAGCGCTGATCGAGTTTAAAACTATTCCGCTGCACGGAGAGCATAAAGCGGAAGCCAAAGTAAAAACTTAACGTAACGAAACGAAAAACACATCCAAAAGCTTTTAGCGTTGGTCAAAGAAAATCGTACTGCGCGTCGAAACACAAGCGATATAGAAAATTGGATGCAGAAACAAAGAAATCGATGAGTGTGCGGTGCCAAGTGGTGCGTGTGTGCGGTGTGTGTGGTGAGGTGTGGAATGGAATGCCAACCGACAAGTTGTAAAGGGAAACCCTGAAATCCGAACAGCCGCCAGCCAGCGGCAAACAAAACTGTGAATACGAAACAAATACACGCAGCAGATACTGCCAAAGAGATACAGATACATCTCTTGTCTCTCGCGTGTGAAGTGCGCTTCGAAAAAAAACAGCAAGAAACAGCAGAAACAACAATAAATCTGCATAAACAATTGAGGCGGCTCTCCTTGGAAAAAATGTGGATTACAGCCACAACACGGCCCCGCTGCCGCGGCGATTGCTCGGACAAATGGCAAACGGGAAGAAAGTAACTGAATCCGAATGACAAGTGTATCTGCCAGATACTCACTGGGCAGAGTGTCATGTGCCGCGGCATTCCGATCACAGCAACAACACGAAGCACAATCGCCCTGCGCCTGGAATGCGGCAATACAATTTTCAACAAGAACTTGATCTACTTCATCTACAATTATCGCAAGCGAAAAACCAAACGGAGATACAGTAGCCCAAACACGCACGCCACAGAAACAGATACACAATTACAGGTACAGGTGAAGATACAGACACAGACACAGATACAGAGCGAGGCGAGGCGAGTGAGAAGTCCCTATCAGATATTTACACAAACGTGATTTATTTGAAAAGCGAAACGAGAGGCACAACAACAGTACTAGTAGTGAACGGAAGCCTCAAGTGCCATAAACATCTGTAAATTGTGCAAATATATCGGAGTGTAACCAAAAGCCGCACGGCGCGATAACGCACTCGCAGTCGCCGTCGCCGTCGCAGACGTTATAAATTCAGTGGAACGAAAGGTGTCAGCCCAGGCAGGCCCGGCGACCACGACAAGACCCCGACCGACGAGACAGTTGGTCGCTTTTATTTTGCTTACTTTTCGGGCAATCCATCAATATCTCCCTATATACAAACGGCGCTCAAATTAACGACTAAACACATGTCGTATAAATACCCATACGTACGGGCCCACAAAGATCTAATACCAAGCGATATCATTCAACCATAGGAAACTTTATAAGACTGAGGTGAGTGCCGTACCAGAGCTCAGAGGGTTGTTCTTCTCGATATGCATTATTTCCTCCCGCTTTTCCTAACCTAACTCCTCGACGGGGCCTAAGCTTATGTAAATGTGTCCAAAAAAATATACATATAAGTGATACATATATCTGAACTGGGACGAGCTGTGAGAACCACTCACAAAACTGAACCATTGCATAACCAGAGTGGCATTCGATACGGAAAATTTGATATTGCTTGGGGAATGTTTTGGGGGAATGTTTTGTGGATGGCATGTGGCTTCCAGGGAGAGTGGATATCATTTCAAAATGTTCTTTGACTGCAAAGCTGGAGAATTATTATTTTTATTTGAGATTCTAGAATTGTTGTCGAGTTGAATTATTAGCACTATATAGTAAATTTACATACCAACTAGAACCAAAGTAATAGTTTTTTTACATCTGGTGATTTCCTAACTAATCTACATGTCCCAATATATTTGTTGAACCATCACCATCCCTACAGAGGAGGCGTGAGTCGCGTACTTCTCCCAATCTTGACTCGCTTGCGACCAACCGCCACCAGACTTAATCAAAATATTTCTCCACGTACATTATTATTTAATTTTGGACTATCTAGTCTTCCGAGAATTCGCTTGACCTTTGTTGGCCCGCACAATAAAGTACCGTTCTGAAACAAAACTAATAATTTTTGAAGATGAGACCGTCTAAAAAGGTGGAGAATAAAAAGAGATGGTCACATAAAAAGCGGCGGTAAACACAAAACAAAAACGTCAATATCCTGGGGACATAAATTTTCCAACAAAATATAGATTTGGATGTATGTATGTATGTATGTAGTTTGTTTCTATTGTATCTGTGTCTTTGGCCCAGCGAGGGTTTTGTCTACGTTGGCGTTTATTATTAACCAATCTAATTGCTGACGTTGTGCGGTACTGATACAAATGTTTCTGTAATTGTGTGTGTGATGGATGATATTGGGTAACCGGAATGAAACGTTAATAAAAAATGTGTCAATTTGCGAAACATTTCGAAGTTTTACTTTTGTTATTTTTAGTCTTTGAAATTTGAACTTTAGCATGGGCTTGCGACATTTCACAGTTCGAATAGAGGCAAGTCCGCGTTTAACTCATTGAATGGACGGCAAGCTTGAAAATCCCAGAAATCCCCCGGTGGGCAGGTAGAGGCGCTATGTGGGAAATGTTTGAAAACAAAAAGTGAATATAGGAGAACATCAAACTGAAACTGAAACTGAAACCACAAGCTAACCACAGAACCTGGAGAATTCTGGGAACGTATTAAAGACAAACAACAAATTATGAACAAATCATAAACATATTTATGAAATTCACCCATTTCATTCACCCTTCCCCCGCTCCACACGACTCCGATCCGCACAGCTCTCTCTCTGTCTCTGTCTCGTAAGATTTCCCAATTTTCAATCCGTCTTATCAGAGCTGGAAGATCTTTTTCAGCCCTCACCGCCGGAGGAAGACTGGAGGCCTCTCCTCTGTGCTCTCTGGGACTGCACCCCCCAGCGTGTGCCATCTTCCATTCTCTTCCCAATTTAACAATTTTCGAAAATTCCTTTTGCGCCCAAGCGCCCTGTCATATAACAAATTTTTTAGTACAAGATAAGATGCGTATCTTTATGTAAAGAACAACATGTAATTTGTTCTAGGTGTGTGTGCCTGTACCTTTTGGGCGCATCTTGAGATAAAATCTTGAAAATTTATTGCCTATAACCAAAATATATAGAATACTTCTAATAATTTTCATAAATTTTCCAGATAAGTGGGTTTTCAGTTTTGATTCTCTGTGAATAGCCGCCTGTTTATAAATCAAGGCAAAGCGATAAGAACGTGGATTGAAACCTCTCTAATAACCAAAAACTTGCATCGAACCCCGCATGGGGTTGACCAGGGGGCCGCCTGCAAGGGGGCTGAGGAAGGGGCTGTATGGGACTATATTGAATTTCTAAGCGTAGACATAAAACGGGGCACAGCGAATGCTTTTGGTATGCCGATATGGCCCAGAAGATCGCGTGTCAGCCCGAAAGGTGCAATGTCCGCCCGGATTGCAACACTTGCAAATGGGATGGATGGGGGGATGGATGGATATGAGTGTTTTAGAGAGTGCAGCAGACACAGAGAGGCAGCGAGAGAGGAGAGCAGAGCCAGTGCCAGTGCCAGCCATTTTTTAGTTGCACCTTTCACCCATGTGGGCCATAAAAGTTTCGAGGCAGGGCACAGCAGAGCAGGCGCTTCTTGAAATGTGCCAAGAAGAGTGTCCGAGTTGCAAAGGAAGTGGCTGCGACGGCAAGTCGCAGTCGGCGTCTCCCACGCAGCGACGTCGCCCGCAGCAGCGCTGCCTTTACCTGTGGTACCTGCCGAAAGAGCCCGATCGTGTGCCTCTCAGTCGAGCATCGCACGTCGTCGGGCACACACAGACACACACACACAGGCAAGCAGAGTGAGCGGATGAGTTGGGCCTGGCCTGTATAGTCGTCTCGCTTCAGCTGATTGCTGCACTCAAACGCTTGAGTGAAAGAGCGGAGGACTGATCGATCCGAAGAGTAACCCTTTTCGACAAATGCTAAACCATTTCTCCCATGTTTTTGTATCGTTCCAGAGTTGCAAGCGACCATGCGCGCATGGATTCTACTCCTCGCAGTGCTGGCGACTTTTCAACCGATCGTTCAAGTTGCTAGCACCGAGGATACGAGTATATCCCAGAGATTTATCGCAGCCATAGCGCCTAACCGCATTGAGCCATCAGCAGCAGCAGCAGCTGTGGCAGTCACAGCAACGGCAACAGCAACAACAGCATTAGCAAAAGCATTTAATCCCTTTAACGAATTGCTCTACAAAAGCAGTGATAGTGATAGTGATAAAAACCATCTAAACAACAACCTAAATAAAGGCCCGAGGTATAGCAAAAACAAGGGCAATAGACATAGCAAAAGTGACGCGAATCGACAGTTCAACGAAGTGCATAAACCAAGAACAGACCAATTAGAAAATTCCAAAAATAAACCTAAACAATTAGTTAATAAATCCAACAAAATGGCTGTCAAGGATCAGAAACATCATCAGCAGCAGCAGCAACAGCAACATCACAAGCCAGCGACTGCGCCAACGTCCACAGAATCTCATCAATCCCCGATTGAAACAATCTTCGTCGATGATCCCGCCCTGGCCCTGGAGGAGGAAGTGGCCTCCATCAATGTCCCCGCCAACGCAGGGGCCATCATCGAGGAGCTGGAGCCGTCAACCTATAGCAAAAAAGAACTCATTAAAGATAAACTGAAACCAGATCCCTCAACTCTAGTCGAGATCGAGAATAGCCTTCTGTCGCTGTTCAATATGAAGCGGCCGCCCAAGATCGATCGCTCCAAGATCATCATCCCCGAGGCCATGAAGAAGCTCTACGCCGAGATCATGGGCCACGAACTGGACTCGGTGAACATACCCAGGCCAGGACTGCTGACCAAATCAGCGAACACAGTGAGGAGTTTTACACACAAAGGTGAGTTTACCCAAAACCAAACTTTGGACCCTATATAATATGATAGTATTTAAATCGAGGGTTAATTTGTATTTAATATTTTTAGAAGGATCACAGCATTATTATATCAGTATAATGCGAAGATAGTTTTATAATCAAAATAGTGTGGCATTAAGGGAATAGTAAATAATTGTACATCAATTCTAAGGCGGCTTCCCACAGGCAGTTAAGTTTTTGACCTTCAGTCCGGGTGACTCCCATTCCTCATTTCTTGATTTCAATTCAGTAGTAGTATCAGTTTCTGATCATGGAAATCATTACACATGCACAGCTGACCGATTTTTAATGAGTATTTATTTGACTATTTAATTATTTGCTCCAGTTTATCATTTGTCTCGTTAATTGCACATTTAGATTATGATTTTTATCTGCTAACTTTGCAAACACATTTAGGGCATACATTTACACTCCTGTTGTTTATGGTTAATTGTTGTTATTTCCGCTCAAAAGTGATGGTCTACAAATAAAGCTTTGTGGAACGACAGCATTAATTGTAATGTACCTATCAGCTTTGATTTAATTGAACATTTTTTTAATGAAAATGCAGGAGATTACCCAGAGAGATTTTTCACCTGCTCTCTGTTCGGCACATGTGCCGTGGTAAAGGATTAAATCTGTCTTGTGGACTGATTTCCCCCTTATTCTCACTCATGGGAAACGCGTACTTTCCACTACTAAAATGCGAATGAAGAGCAGTGTGGATTTTCCCTGAAATACTGCTTCATCTAAACGATTTGTATACCTGCTCGGGTGCATCATTCACGCAAGCGTGAAAACTGTGGAATCACGCGGAAATTCCGCAGCTTTTCAAAATGAACAGAGCGCTGGAGAGGGTCGCAGGCGAAAAGGACAGTGCGTCCTTTTACCTGCAGTGCCATTATCCGTGCCCAAAAGTGACCTTGAAAATTTTCAACGGAATTACACCCGGAATGTTTAGCGCATGCGCTAAATGGATTTTATATTGTATTTGTAGAAATAACAATTATTATTAAAACGTATTTCGCATTATTTTCCGCAGGATTAGAGGAACGAACAATAAAGCAGTTAGAGCAAGGCAGGTTAGGCCGGGGTGTCGAGTCCTGAGTCCATCACAGAGGACATATGTACATACAAGTAACAGGTAACCAAACCAATCCAGTCCGATCCAATCCAAGCCAAACCGACATGGCAAAGTGTCTAAGGCAAAGTGTCTAAGCCTCAGTTTGGTTTGTCTTGGCAACGCTTCAGTTTCAGTTTCGGTTACGGCTTCGGATGCGGTGTCCGCAAATGCAACTGCAACTGCAACATCATCTGCGTCTGTGTAGGGGTTCGGCTCTTGATTCTCAAAAGAATTTACGACTCTTTTCCCTTTGTATTGCTTGTGTGTACTCGAGTGGTAAGATGGCAGCGGCAGCAGCAGCGGCATCGATTCAAATTAAGATTTTTCAGCAAGCGTGCAGAGTTTGCACCTTGCCGGATCCTCAAAGGCAGGCCAGGGTGGGCTAGAGTCTTTAGCACAGGCGCCAGCAGTAAAAAGGCGGCTGGGCAACTGGAACGTGCGATTTTCGACCTGTACCTTCCACTCAAGTAGTGGGAGTATTTAAGCGGGGGTACTTATAAGTACAGGTAGAAGCCAGGAGAACATGCTCGAATGTCTGTCCGATCATCTGCCGCGGTACGCAAATTCAGCCAGTTGTTATGTCCCCACTGACCGAACACATTTCAGCTGATCTAGTGGACTATCCTATTTGATTCCCTGATCCGCCCTCATATCGAAAGCCCTTTTCTTCTGATCCGGATATCGAAATCTCTCTTGCACTGTGATCCCATATCCTTTTGAACCTCTGCTCTGCTCTGGCTCTTACTCAAATCGAACCTCTCTTTTTTTTGTTAATTGCAGATAGTAAAATCGACGATAGATTCCCTCATCATCATCGGTTTCGGTTGCACTTCGACGTGAAGAGCATACCCGCAGAAGAGAAGCTGAAGGCTGCCGAGCTGCAGCTGACCCGGGACGCGCTTGCGCAGGCGGCAGTGACTTCTACGTCGGCGAACCGGACACGGTACCAAGTGCTCGTCTACGACATTACCAGGGTGGGTGTCCGGGGACAGCGCGAACCGAGCTATCTTCTGCTCGACACGAAGACAGTGCGTCTGAACAGCACCGACACGGTGAGCATGGACGTGCAACCTGCCGTGGATCGGTGGCTGGCTACACCGCAAAAGAACTACGGCCTGCTAGTGGAGGTGCGGACGATGCGCTCTCTCAAGCCGGCGCCGCACCATCATGTTCGTTTGCGCCGCAGCGCGGACGAGGCGCATGATCAGTGGCAGCACAAGCAGCCGCTGCTATTCGCCTACACGGACGATGGGCGGCACAAGGCGCGCTCAATACGGGATGTCAGTGGGGGCGGTGGTGGTGGAGAGGGTGGAAAGGGCAACGGAGGTGGCAGAAATCGACGGCACCAACGGAGGCCAGCAAGGCGCAAGAACCACGAGGAGACGTGCCGCCGGCACTCTCTCTATGTGGACTTTGCGGACGTGGGCTGGGACGATTGGATTGTGGCGCCACCGGGATACGATGCGTACTACTGCCATGGAAAGTGCCCGTTCCCGCTGGCCGATCACTTCAACTCCACGAACCACGCGGTGGTGCAAACCTTAGTCAATAATCTCAATCCAGGGAAGGTACCAAAGGCCTGCTGCGTGCCCACGCAGCTGGACAGCGTCGCCATGCTCTATCTCAATGACCAAAGTACAGTTGTGCTCAAGAACTATCAGGAGATGACAGTGGTGGGCTGTGGCTGTCGATAGATTCGATCGAGCCACTGTATACAGAGCCGAGTGTAAAAAGAGAGACCAATCGAACGAATCGAGTGGATCGAATTGATCGAATCGATCGATTGTCGAGAGTCGAGAGAGATCGTGAGCGAGAGAGCATAAAATGCTGTTTGGTTCCAAGCCGTCAATGCTTTAAACACAACGCAAACAAAATGGACTGAATATTTGAATTTTAAGTGTAAATCGTTAGACTTTAATTTTACTAGTATATATGGATGGAGCCTCGACCCACGCCCCACGCCCACACCCCAAGCCCTGTCGAGCCACCTTGAGGTGAGCCTCTGTCAGTTTCCACAGCTAGGCTTTGGAAAACCCTTGATCAGAGCAGATCCGAGTGAGAGCAGAGCCAACTGTAAATAGCCGCCATGCACAGCCACCATCACCCAACCACCAACCACCGATCACGAAGCCCCCGCAACGCCACCTACATATATAGCCATCGAGGATACACAAGTATCTCAACAGATGCAGAGAAGAAAACAAAGTGAACAAATTGTATAAAAATGATAAAATAACTATTATCTGTACGAGTGCCTATGGAAACAAGGATAACTTTTCTACTAGCCCTTTTTGTTAATAACTTTATAAAGAAATCACTTGTGAATTAACTAGAGCGCTCAAGCGATGCGATAATATAATCAATGGAAAATTACTTGAAATTATTTAGGAAATATCAACGCCTATATATACACACACACACACACACACAACAGACAGTAGCTCTCTCTTGTATATGTACTGTTCTAAATCCTAATATACCCTATATGCAATACACCCACACACACACACACAAACATAAATCTACGGTATTTAAACTTCGTTCCGAATACAATGTAAACGTAACTGTAAAATAAAAACATGATGGAAAATTATAAACTAAAAACTATTCTCTATAACTATACATATAAAAATATTATATATTTACATCGTTATGCGTTCTAAGCTAAGCTCGAATAAATCCGTAAACGTTAATTAATGTATCTATATAAGATTGAACAGTTAAGCTCAGCATGTTGAATAAATTAGTAGAAACGAAACGGGAAAACCAGAAAAGTAAAAAACACCACAAAAAAATGAATGGAAAGAGCAGAAAACTCGAAATGAAAATATCGATTCGTGCCTGATGTTGCAGAGCACGATTTGTGTATGTATGTATTTTTTCATATAAACTTTATTATTTTATTTATTTAAAACAAACACACATATTTTTGATGATGAATGCAATGGAGCGACGAGAAAAAAGAAAGAATGAAAAAAAATATAAGAGAAAACAATTTATTAAAAAATATATACAATATTGAAGTTTATTTTTTCATTGGGATGCTAGGTCGGGAATACAATTTTATTGCCAGAAAAAAGCATGTAAGGAATTTGAATGAAGAGAGAAGAAGAAACAAAATTATTTAAACAATAATTATATTCTACACTGGTGACAATTGGCCACACTGACCAATAATTATATTATATTATACGTATATTCTTGATAGACGGTTGAATGTTGAAGAATGTAAATGTGTGCATTCAAATTGAGTTGAAATAAAAAAGTCGATATAACCAGATATGTATGTGCGACTATTTATAAAGGTTAGCCTCTCATTTTTGAAGCAATCTCAACCAAATTATGCAAATTGTTGTCGTTCATGAATATACAGATCATTTGTCCGATGGCTTCGAGATCAGACCACTATATCATATATGTAGCTGCCATAGTGACGATGGGTCAAAAAAAACATGTTTTTTATGAAAACCTTTACATAAGTTATGCAGTTATGGAGTTAAACTCTGCAGATTTTGCCAAAATCTGATCACTTTATTCGATGAGTATTCGATCCCATGCCTATGCTCTGAACTTGTTGGTTCGCCGTATTTGAGGTGTCTCTAAAAGATCAGCAGTAATTCGGATTTAACAAAAAGAGAGACTCCTTCGAGCCGGATTTGAACCAGCGACCTATGGATGACTGCTGCATAGCCCTCCCATCTCGGGGGGATCTACGAGTCCAAACATTTCTACAGTCCACCGCTCTACCAACTGAGCTATCGAAGGCGTTGTCGAGGCAGGTGCCAATCCGAAATTTCACTTGCTTATCAGACCCCGAATAACAAAGCTCCCAGCAAAAAGCGAAATCAGCCGAAACAAAAATGCAAACTGCTTATCGCAGCATAACTTAAACTCACAACAAATTGTCATAGGTATGCCCCACGAGAGTACGTGAGAAGAGCAGGCCGAAGATAAGCAGGCAAGTGCTAAAGCAGCTCATACAGGCTATAGATTAAATACTTTATAAAAAAGAAAACATTTATGAATTGCAAATAAATCAGTTGCGAGTCGGGGGAATAGGTGGAAAGCCAGCTACGAACCCGTGCCACAACGGCTAATTTGTGGTGCGCTCCAACCTAAATGACATTAAATAAGCCAGATCCAAACGAGTGATAACGATCTGCTTGCATCTGTGGACGGCTGGCATATCAACTTTCCATGGAGCTGTCTAGAGCTTGAAAAATTGCCGGCAAACGACATGACAGAAGTATAGAAAAACTATTCAAACAGCTGAATGAACTTTGATGCTGATAAGAGTAAGCAATAAATTTGAATTATAACAAGTTAATTTCTACCCAACAAAATTTCAATAAACTTTTCATTTCAGTCAGAGTCTAGTAGTAAATATTGTGTCAGAAGAAGAAACTTTTAAAGGTTGCAAGCGTTTAAATTCAAATCAATCAAATAAATTTCAAGCTAATATTAATTTTGAATACAGAACCAATTTCATATAATTCAAAATTAAATTGTATGCCTTTACACACTTACAGTTTTTCAACACGTCTGGTTAGTTCTAGAAAGTAAAAGCTATTATTGTTGGTTTGCATTTTAAAAAGCGCCCTGTGCCAAATCTTAAATCCTCTCAAAACCTAGAGGATGCCGTCAGTGAGCTATAATATTTTGTCATACTTTTGAGAAATGAGATATTAAACATAAGTCACGCTGCTCAGTGTAATCCTGATAGCATTGGGGATTGCCCTAGACTCAGCTAGACTACGAGACCTAGAAACGACCTACATATAGCTATTTTTAGCAGCAATCAAACTATTTCAAAAGTCAAAACCTCAATGGAAACAAAGCATGTTGAAATCGAAGTGCAATTCCACTGCAAGTTCGAGCCTGATGGAACCGGGGAAAGAACGAATGGTTAGATGAGTCATGCGGGGATTGTGTGTTGGCTTATCGCAGAGTAAATTAATTTACCCGTCCCTTTGCCGGCTGCAGCAGGCACACTGCACTGCGACAAAGTGAAATTTTTCGGCTCAATTAAATGACTCATCAGGCGGCAGAGTGATGCTGAGAAACACCGAATTGCCACACACAATGTGAGACACGATAAAAGTACATCGGTCGGGATCTTTGCTAAAACAGTTCTGGGGTTTCCTAGGAACTTGGCAATTTTTCGTTGGTTCTGTTAGATATGTAAAGCCGATAAGGCACCGCCCACATATTGAGAGAACCTGTTGTTAAAATTCATTCAATCATAGCAGAAATTGATACCTAGATCAAGAGTGCACAGCGAGCAGGAGATCTAAAACCGCTGATAAACAAAATTGGGAAAGACATGTTTAAAACGGAAAACTAAGCTGAGAAACGATTCGAGTCATTCTTAAAAATTATGAACATTTGTTGTAACATACCTGAGCAAATTACAAATAACTAACCCGGAGGTTACTCGGACCTCTGGCCCTCGCCGCGGGAATCATTTTTCGTTATCTAACAAGGCATTTTGAGCAATCGATCCACACGCACACAGAGACCCACGGAGCCCTCGTATTACCAGCAGACGGGACACGGCACTCTTCTAACCTTACTCAATGGATCACACACAAATTGCCGCTCATGGCGCTTGGTCCGCCATCTCAGCTGTCTCTCATTTCCTCCAACCCATCTGCCACAGAATCTCTCCAATTCTCCCTCTCTCTCTCTCACTCTCTCTCTCTATCTCGGTATGCGTTTTTGTAGGTAATTATCCGTAAGCTGTCAGTTTTTTCGCTCCGCTTCCTTCAGTGCACTTCTTGGCTAACCTTTTTCGTCCGTGGTAAATGTATTTTGGAGATGGGAATGTGGAAATTGTCTTTTAATAAATGATACTGGGACATGTAATGCTGGGGTCTACCATGTTTTCACGAAAATCAATGGATGATATAAACAATTTTTTCATCCAAAATTTGTATGGTGCACCGACAAATTCCCACAGGTTTGATTCATACACCAAAAACAACATCAATTTCCGTGATTCGTGAATCACGCTCCCATCCCTAATTTATATACATATATAGATTAACTGATATTGTGCGGCTGCTCGTTTTCACTTTGTGTTTTTATGACTTTCCGCATTTTTGGCATCCTAATTGGTTTGTTAAGTATTTCTCTCATTTTACCTTTTGGACCCGTCAAAAATTGCCCCTTTGCCTTATCAGGAACACACTTTGTCCGAAGCAGGGACTGACCAACCGCCGCTGTAGATGCTGCTGCGGTAGTTTGTTGCTCCTAGGCTCAGAAGCGGATCGTTGGTTCCAGACCAGACCTTAGCAGCCCACCACTTGACTGATAAGAGCGATCGTGTCTTGTGCGCGTCTCTGGCATGAATCACTAGGGATCGAGCCCACAGGCGATGCTGCGTATCTACGCTCACCGGGTATGACGATGACTCACGGCTGGCGTTTACTAGGTGGCCGCATTAATTGTCGCCCATCGCACTGTCTTTGTTTACACTAGGCGCCTTCCTTTCATCTGACCGAACACTACTCCGCCGAGCACCAGAGACCGATCAATAAAATATTAGACCGAGCCGAACTGATCCGATCCGAACCGAACCGAAGAAACATCAAGCTTTACATTCGATTCGATATTTAATGCTGTGCTGGCTCTGTATAAAGCAAAGCTCGCCTCCCCAAAAACCTCACCTCACCACTCTTCGCTGCATGCACTGCAAATTTGCCTCTTACTGATAAGTCGCCATTAATTAAATTGGGTTTTGAACTCGTTTAGCGGCGTCCGAAGATAGACCTTCGATAGCTCAGTTGGTAGAGCGGTGGACTGTAGATAGAGATTCCTAGTATATGTAGACATCCATAGGTCGCTGGTTCAAATCCGGCTCGAAGGATTTACATTTTTTGTTCAGTTTCTTCTTTTTAAGGATTTGCTAAATCGTTTACAAGAAATTAAATAAGATTAAACTTCTGCAAACTTTCATATGCTAAATATTATACATTTCTTAAGTAATAATTTTAAAAAACTTTAGCTGAAAAACCTGTATGATCATTTTATGAATCCAAACGTAAAGCGTAACTCTTACCAGACAGACTGACGCACAAAAGTGGCTATGTGCATATGTACATATACATATTATGTATACAGATCAAGAATATAAATAAACTCGTATACCTAATTGGGTCGAAGAGGCTTCGTCAACACAAAATCGGAAAGTGCCTTCAAGGATATACAGTCGTTATCTCATGGTAATAATCATTGGTAATTATACCCATACTCGAAAAGTTAAGGGGTATTTTAGAATGTGTGTAACGCAGAGAAGGAATGGTTTTCGACCCCATAAAGTATATATACATACATATTCTTGATCAGCACCAGTAGCCGATAAAGCCCTGGGTGTCCGTCGGTCCGTCTTGATGAGCGCCTAGATCTCAGAGACTATAAGAGCTAGAGCAGTCACATTTTTTGTACAGACTAATGTAATATTACGCTGTCATCCTATCTCCACAATGAACAAAAATCTGTGGCAGGCACAATTTTAAAGACACGATCAAACTAAAAACTCAATATCGTAAATAATGTCCATATATACCAAATTGCCGAATCTGAATCGGATCGGATCATAATTAGCCATAATGAAGAAATTAATTTTCAGTCTCTCACACTCATCCCTTTCAGACATGCAGCGCTACTCATTATCTCTCTCTTGCTCTTGCCTCGTTCAGTTTTCGACCACTGGTGAAGAATGAGAAGTGATGTAGATGACAGATGTAGCAAAAATATCTAAACTGATAAAATATTTTAAAATTACACATAAATCATAAGCTTACATAGTACCTATATACTGACTCAGTACAGGTATGAAAGTAGAGTCGCGGCAACAGAAACGAATCACTCACAAACGACTTCCCCCTCGTGTTGGTAGTTTCATATGGCACTTTTAGGAATATTCAAGATTAAAAGTTGTTAGAGCAAACCAAAATGTAATAAAGGAAAATCAGAAATACCGAAAATTATAATAATTCACACATCAAAGAACAAGGGAATCAATTTAAGAGCAAGGCAGAACTCGGTCGAAATAAACCGCTGAAGAAGCTGAAGCGAATCATAAGGGATAAAACAAATTGTAACGAGAATTACAGGCCTCAATTTGCATTTGTCCTATTACAAAGGAACGAACGTTCAATGGGACAACAATACCAGCAACTGGTAGCCAAAAAGGCAACAAAGGCCAGAAATATAAAAGTCCATTTCAGTCTGTGTCTGACTCCCAGTCTCATACTTTTCGACTCAAAATCGCTGAATTGTTGCAGACGTCCTGCCGCTTTGGCTGCCGTTTCGTTCTGCCCTCTTCTGCCTCCTGCTCCCAAAACAGATGCTATCAATACATCATTTGCCTTTGTGCGGCTGTCACAAATTCATTCACCTGTTCTCGGCCACGACTTCATCATCAGGGGCACAAGCAGCAGAAGCACCAGCCAAAGCAGCAGCTCAGCCAGACCATTATACTGCGTTGATCTCCAATTAGGCTGTCGAAACTCCATTTACACGAATCCAGACTGGCCTTTTATATAAAAAGGAAATATGAAAAAAAAAAAAAAAAAAAACAGATTCAGCTCTCGTTAAGATGCAAGTCATCTTCGCATCTCCTCCCCATCATCGTCGTCGTCATCATCCTCATCATCGGCAAGTTGGGTAAATACAAATATGAATGAATTGCTCACTGTTGGTACGAGTAGATCTGGATCTGCATCTGGATCTTGGCAGATCATCATCCGGCATTGTTTCAGCCGTCATTTTGCCCCTTCCATAGAAACTTCCACTTCCAATTTGGGCGATGTTCATGCGTAAATCTCAAGAGTGTTTGCCCTTTCAGCGATCTCCATCTTTTAGCCATATAACAGTTGCACTTCTGCCTCTCTTAAGATCGAATGTATGCTATGCCTTCACAGAAATTAATACGAGCGTCTGCGAAGCAGCTTTTTCCTCATTAATGAAATTCGAATAGTTAAGAAAAAGTGAGCGGGATGAAACTGTCGTAGAGAATATATACATACATGTGTCCCTTAATCACTAGCTCTCTAATAGTATACACATATTTATTTCTTTATTTGGAGCACTGTTTAGTGCTCTTATCTATTCAAGTATTTCTTTAAAAACGATAAATGGGTATTATGGTTTTTCAGACTCCCATTCCATTTACCAACTGAATCACTCTCCCTTAGTTCGACTCCTCCAGTTTGTGGCTGAACATCAAACTAAAAAGACTATCCTGCTTTGTATTCAGTGCATTCAACAGAAATCTAGCCACACACACTGACACCGGAGCACATGAGAGCACGGGTGTTATATGGGCCGACACATGCAACAGAACCAAGAAAACCCATGTCATGTGCCTGTGGTAGATGCAGAGCGTCGTTTTGTCTGCAGACCTAGTCGCGGCTTGGTGGTTTGCCTGCTTGGCTGGCATGCAACGTAAAAGCCTCCCAGCTTTCTCCCAGAGAGGAGCAGAAGGAATGGAGCTGTGGCACCACCAGCGGGAGCAAGAAATCTTATTAAAGCGTAACTAAATGCCACGGATTAATGTCTAACAGGCGGTGGTACCCAACAGGTGCTGCGCATAAATGTCAGTTTAGTGGCCGGGCTGACAGCAGGACACGCCGGGCGGCTCTGTGTGGATAGTGCAGAGAGTGGCAGACCCCACATGTGACCACCACGGCGGTGGGGCATTAGCATATAAGTCGGGCAGGCTAATGAAGGCAGGGAAGCCACTACAACTGCCACTACAACTGCCACTGCAACAAGCTCGTTGGCCAAGTCTTGCATTAGAATCAAGCGGAAATGAACGGAGCGGTAACAAACAGGGCCGTTCATTGCTTATTCGAATGCAATCAAAGAAAAAACAAAACAATTAATCAGCAATGACTTTGTCTATAAATCGAATAAATTTATATTTAATACCTCATTAGCATATCCGAACGTGTGCCCTGCTATTCAAATGAGGCAAGAAGTAATTGAATGTGAATCAATTGCAACAAGCCCGACCCGTGTGAACTCAGCTGGAGTTTGTCTTCAGGCTTGTCTGGGTACACGTGTGCATACCTGCGCGAAATTTGTTTGTCAAATCATTTAATATCTCTCGCCAGCAGTGGTGACATTTATAGGCTTGTTTCACAAACTCTAATGACTCAGCCCAACCAGACCATAAAATATTAGTTTTATTTCCTGCTCCAACTACCATTAGAATTAAATTGAAATTTATCTTTACAGTTGCACATAAATTACTTTTTAATTGTTCCCTTTATTTGAAAAATTAACAATAAAATGGTTGCCACCACACACTGAGAAATGGCAGTAAAACTACGTGTACCCGCATGCAAAATATATATTTATCATGCTTAATTGGAATACTTTAACACTTCGTTCAAGTACAGTTATGCATATATTGCTACGTGCTATAAACATGCTTATGCCTTTGTTTATATTTAAATAATCAGATTGATTTATTCGAAGATGTTCCCATATGTACATATTTACTACATACATACATAAGTATATGTACATATAGACATGTACGCGTACAAGTATATGTGATGCGCTGAATCGAATATATTTATAATAGTTAGCTAGTTAGTTACAATTTCTTGATAATATAAAAAAGAAAGAGATCTTCTATCGATAAATTTTATTTTTTTAAGAAACGTAGTAAACTAGATTATTTGCGATAAGTGATGCCTGCAATCATTGGACATTGATTGCATTGTATTCAGACTTTGAAAAACACCCTTCACAGCCATTACTGCTCGTTTTAAATATGTGTCAATATTTAGCCCTTATCGAACATTTGCTCAACTTCACTGTTGAATGCAATTTCCCACTAATCCGATAGTCAATTCGTCATTACAAGTGCTCCCCTCAAGTTCTCTGTCACTAATTGCATTAAGTAAACAAAATAGTTTCTTATATGCGTAATTATGAATCGCATTAGCCCGAGTAGTCTTCCACCCGTACGCTCCCACCCGATCCCGGACTATCCATAGTTTCCAGCAATTAATAAATTAAAGACTGCATTTGAATTTTCAATTTGACACAAGTTCCCCGAGTCCCAGCGGCCGTTGAGTGTTGGTTTGATTTATCATTTGCTAATTGAAAAATTATACTGTTTTGTATTTGTCAGGCAGTTAGTTAAAATGTTGTCATGTGAGGGAGATGGAGGACTGACAGTGCCAATTTATTGAATGATCAGACTCGGAATCAGGCACGCTGGTTTCGCGGGCGCAGTTGTAAATGATCCGACTGAGGAATTTTTTCCTAGGAATTTTGATTGAGCGGAATAAGCAATCGAATGGGTGATTTTCGTATTTAATATGTAAACGAATTGTGTAAGTGCCTGGCTAAAAATAGCGGCCACAGCCCCAGACATACCGACGGACTTGGCGAATTCCCGCCCTGCCATGCAAACCCATTTCAATTCCAATCAAAAGACTTAGGCAATGAACTTGTATGTGGAACAGTTCTCCCTTCGGTCGGCTCATTGTTGTCCTTAGGGGGTGGTCGGATCGGGGAAGCACACGAAAAATTTATAAGCTCCCAGGCGAATTAATGCACATAAATAAACAAAATGTGACGTTGAGCGAAAGACAAGGCACTTGAAGTATTTTAATTGTCTAAATGCCAGCGCTGATGATCAGCCCCGAACGCCGACAACAACCGTTCCGAAGTAACCACCAGCCACAATTGCTCTGATCTTTAAGGCAGCACTGTGCAACAAAAGCGGGCTTATGGGAAATGTATGGGATCCATCTAAAGTTTGTTTAATGCGCAATTTTTAGCACTAAATTGCCCCAGAGGAATGGAAAGTGAAAATACTTTTTGGAATATATTTTTATTCAAATTGGATTTCCTGCTTTGTAAAATGTAGCCATAAAATAATTGTATTTATTTCAATGAGATTCTTATTAGAATTTACCTATTAGTTTAGTCGGACACGAACATATGTTGATGAATTTATATGGAGCTGGACACAAGCATGGAAAATTGGGATACTAAATTTAAAAAATAAGCTAAAAATATATAATGCAGCACGTCGATGGCTTAACCCAATATCCCTGCTGCCTAGTGAAGTCAAAAAACGACTCGCAGATGACTTGGGAAACTGTGGAAGCTGTGTCAGCAAGAACGAACGTTTCGCCCGCTTGCGCCTACGACAATTTATGTGTTGGCTTGAAATTTCTCACAGAAAACAAAAGAAATTCCAGTTGGGTTAAAGGAATGTTTCAGGCGAGTGAGTGGCAAGTCCTCTCTGTCTATCTCTATCTCGCTGTCTGTCTCTCTCGCTCTGGCAATCGGTGTGGTTCGAAGAGGAGAGTCTCTGCCATTCGATTGGGCCGCCGCTGCTGACATTTTGCATTTCGTGCAACGCATTCCTTGGGGCGCTGCTGGGCGCATGCGTACCACACACCAAGGAGGCGAAACCGACAACGACGACCGTTGCCAGCATTGACACTGATGAGCCTGGCGTACCACGTTGCAAGGAGGAACAACTGAAACAACAGCGATTGTCGTAGCCAGAGGCAGATCGGCGCGGCGCGGCCTGGCCTGAGTCTGACCAGCATCTGGCAGTCAAGGTGGTCACCCCAAAAGCAACACGCAACAACAACTGCGGCGTGATTATTATGGCTGTGTTGGCCATGCCTGGCTGTGCCTTGTTTCCCCACAGTTGCATTGTAAATTCGTAAAACAATAAAGAAATAAATTACTTTCGGCCCCGAGTCCAAGTCCAAGCTCAAGAACTCTTGTACTTAGGAGGTAGTTAGGGGGAGCCAGGAGAGGAGACACGGCCAGACATACGGACAGCATCGCACAAAGAACACGACAAAGCGTTGAAATCGTCGTGGCTTTTGTCTGTACCCTTGCGTCCTCTCAACAGCCACAGAAACAGCAAACAAACATACTCGTACAGAAAAAATGGCCGTTGCCTCAAATCGCCAGCCAGTGTGGCCCCGGATGAGAAGTGGCCTCTCTGTGAATCCCAGGCCAGGTCCGCACCATCCTCCCACAATTCCCTGGATCCCAAAGCCCCAGTCCAAGTCGAACCCAAAGCAAACATAATGTCTGACATGAACTTTGCGCGCTGCTGAAATTGCAATTTTAATGCAATTCGTGAGCGGCAATCGCTCCGCGGCCAGCCAATCGTTCAAGTCCAAGTACAATTGGACCACCCCGATGGCAAGCGAAACCCGAGGAGAGTGCACAGTGGATCCAGTCACGGCTGTGCTGGGCTGTGTCTTTGGAGATGGAACTGGAACTGGAACTCGGGCTGTGCCAGGGATTGGCAAGTAACATTTTCGCAAAGAAAAGAAAGAGACACCCGCACCATGCTGGCCACCACTCGAACAATCATTCCATTGGCGAGGGTTGATTATACTATAGTATTGGATTGTAATATATTATCAAATATAGTCCTATGGCTGCTGTTATGTTGTGTGACTTCATTCAATTCAGATACTTTAGTGTTTTGCTATGACGCAATCAGTTTACTCTACAAAAACCAGCATAAATGTGGTACGTTTTTCTGTTCGATCCACCCTCGTATTTATGAGATTCTCCCGCGAAGGCATAAAGAAACAGAAAATCATTTGGCGTTGCCAACATGTCTGCCATGACAAAAGCTCCACGGCACTCCACCAAGCGCGGTTCAGTTCAGTTCGGATCGGATCGAGTAGAGTGGGGATCTGGAGACTGAGTCTGGAAACTGCGACTGAGATACTGTCATGAAATGCCAATATGTCTAGCCACGATCGCTATACGTATCCAGTGAAAATAGAAGAGATCCAACATCAACACAATGATTTCAATAATCAACGGTGTTTCTCGCTTCCCTCACTCTTTTTTTTCTCGTTGTTGATTTTCGGTTTTTGATTTTTATGTTTTTGCCTCAAGGGTTTAATCTAGATATACATATTGTACTCATACACAAAAAAAAAAATGAAGACTGAAGAAACCCATCGACAAACAACAGAAAAAAGTGCTTTAAAACTCGAAATAAAGGTAAATTGAGGTTTCAACTTTTTGTTGTTGTCTCTTTTTGTGTGTGTTTTTGTTTTTTGGTTTTTTGAGGGGCGCTGGTGCCACACCTCCCTGCCAACTGCTGAGCGATCGAGCAACTGTTCAATACATTTTACGTATTTAATGGAATTCTTATCGTGCAGCAAATTATTGTTATTAATTATTTTCAATTCAATGGATCGGGCACGAGGAGCAGCAATTGCTCAAGGGTTGGGAGCGACACGCTGTCTGTGACTGCCTGAGAGACCTCAGCATAAATATTAAAAATTTCATTAAAAGTTTATTAGTTGCTCGGGCTCGGGCTGTGATTTTGTTTGTGTTTCTGATCGAGTGGAGTGGCGGGCACACCTTTTGGTGCAAATTAGAAATCGCCGCCGCACTCGCCGCGTTGATTGCGGATTAGCCTCAAGTTAAATGATGTTTGACTGATGTAGATGTGGATGTGAATGTGGATGCGGCTGAGTGGATGGAGCTGGATCTCTAGATGGATCTAGAGGTGCGTCTCTATGGCATTGAACTTCAACTCATAATTAATCAGCGTTTACAATATAATACAATTTGAACAATTAATTCCATACTATCTGTCATTAAGGTTCTTAAATTGGAGAGCGAAATAATTTTGGCAGAATGCAGGTGGAATATAAAACCTATACCTTCCTTCCAGGGACTGAAATATTTATTTATTTTACTTTTGCTTATTTTTTAGTTGTTCTAGAGCGAAAAAGTGATTCAGATTACAAAATTTGAAAGCCTATGTACGGGATATTTGAAAGAGTATTTCAGATAGGCGTACAGCTGACAGCTTGCCTGCCCTACGATTCGTAGATTCATAAGGATTTAAAATGTAACCTCATATATTTTTTATACTGGGCTAAGTATATTAAAGTATTGCATAATACAAAGCTGTATGCAGTCGTTCAAAGTTTTGAATATTTGAAAGATAATAGTACCTGCATGTGTACCAGCAATGATGAACAGCAACAACTAATAGCCTGAGTTATTTAACAAGCCCCAGTAGCCCCCGTAGCCCCATCCGGATACACAAACCTAACCTTCTCATGAGAAGTGTGTAAGTTTTCTTTCTACCCTGCTCCCTCTCTCCGTGAGATAATGAATACAATGTTCACTATTCATTGGCCATCAACGTTGGCGGCATTGAAGCCTTTGGGCACTTTTTTTTGCGCCCCATGGTGTGCCAAAAAGTAGCCAAGCGTGTGTCGATCGCTGATCTTTTGGCTTACAAATTAGAAAAGCCAACAACGGCAGCCAGTGGAAGCAGTCAGCAGTCAGCAGTCGGCAGTAGGCAGTCGGCAGCTTACAGGATGAAGATGAAGCTCTCACAGCGGCAGGTCGATCATGATGATTATTCATCATTATCATTTATCATGTCCAATATTCAATGCGTTTTGCGTGCAAAGAAAATAACAAATAAAAATGTCTGTGTTCTGGCCATATGACAGGCAAAAATGCCATAAATGTGTTATACGACCGACAGAGCAGAGGGGAAAAAGCACAACAGATGGATACAAATTCAACATTATTTTAATGATTTGTAATGGTTGTCAGAATTTTAGAGGCTGTGCCGTATAGGAGTGCTTGCGTTGTTGAACTTTAAGCGTTCAGTCGATGGGAATTCCTCGGGTGGTAGCTGAGTACAGGTTCATGCCTGGGATCCTACAGATCCAGTGCCGAAAATCTTAAGCGACAGCAGTTCGGGGTCACAATTTAGTGTCGTGCATTGCCAAAAGCGACCATTAACGGATTTAAGTTGGCCTAACTGTTAAGCTATAAAGATTCTGAGGGTGGTAATAGTTCATTGTTTTCTACTCCTCGAATAATAAACCGAGTTTCATCATCAAGGAACTTAAAAAATGCTTACGAGTATTACGATTTTGTGGTCATAAACTATATTCTGTAAAGATTTCCATTCAAGTACAGTACTGAGTCACGTTTTAAGTATTATTACTTGTATTAGTATTAGCGGCAATTGCTAAAATTCCTTCAAGTTCTTTAGTATTTATCCTGATTGAGCTATAACAAAATTAAATAGTTTATTTATATCGGCATGCTAGCTAAAGCCCACTGCCTGCTCCTATGCCCGCCCAGAAAATATCAGAGAAAGAGAATTCAATGCAACCATGTGCGGGGAAGGATTAGCATAGACTAATTTGAGCGCTGTCGGCCGATCAAAGGTAAAGCCGAAGCTGCGGCCACAGCTACAGAGCAGAGAGCAGAGAGAGCGCAGGAGCACTGCCGAAATTCAGCGATTATAGTAAGTATATAGTTTGTTAGTTAAAGCTTTGCAAATCTACAATCTTATTCTGTCAACAACAAGAAATTATGTTTTAAGTTCTTAAGATTTAGTAACGGCTGCCCCGAGCACATCCCACTGCTAAAAAAATTTCAAATTCATATGGAACTACTATTTTATTTTCATTTTAACGAATAAACCGACATCCTTTTCCTGACACTCAATTGATTTGTTGCATTTTGTATAGGGTGCCGGAGCTTGTGTGGTCTCAGTCACATGCCAACCGCAGCTTACTAATCATCATATCCCTTGGAAGACACACACGTAGCGTCCGAAATTTAAGCAGCTGATTAGCGCTCATCCAACATTTTTTTAGAAGGAAAACAAATTAGCTCCACTTAGGCTGCATGTGGAGGGGTCTCCAAAATTATTCCATCAAAAGCCAAAACTTCCCAAATTGGGATTCAATGCAAAAGCGAAACCTGGCCAACACCCGAAGTGTCTATGCAAACACCTCGACTACATCCTATCCGCAGCTCTCATTCGCGTCCAAGACAAGACCCTCAAAGTCTAAACAAAGATAATAAAATAAAAACAAGAATCATACTCAAAATCGTTAATAAATTTCATAGACGGACAAAGGTGCGGACTGGGGCTGGGACTCAGACTCTCGGATTGGGATTGGGATTGGATATGGAATGGGCATTGGGACTGGGACGGCAGCAGCTGCAGAGTGTATTGGAGTGAGAAGAGCTACCCTTTTATATGGCCCAGCTTTTGGGCCCGCAGCCAGATAATCTAAAGTAAAACTCGTGGAGCATAAATAAAAAAGAAATTACTTAATTTCTTAATAATGTTCAGTTTGTGTGGCTGTCGTTATTGCTGTTGCTGTTGCTGTTCCTCTTGCTGTGGTTGGCTTGTTTCGACAACTTTTTTATAATCCTTTTAGAGGGCTCTCCCAGGCAGCAGTCTCAGCACCAACGGCAGCTGCACTGTGAGAAATGTCTGTGCGGTCCGCTGTGTTTTCAGGTTTTTGTTTTACATTCTGTTGAAATGAAATCTTTATTTCCTTTCGTGACTATAATTAATAATTTTCGGATTCTTCGGGAGGTCTGGAGCAAATGCGCGGAGTGGGGCAGCATCTGACCACCGATCACACCACACCACACACGCAGATTATCATCATCTACTCCGCACAAAATGATCATCAGATCAAGTCGAGGCTATAGTCTTGTTCTCCTCTTTCTTTCCTATATATCCCTCTCTTTCTCTATCTCTCTTTCGCAGAAATTGTTTTATGTCTGAAAATTATTGGGTTTCCTGTGCCTTTGTTTTGGATTTTGTTTTTGGTTTTAGTGGTTCCCTGGTGGTCAGCATGTCTCCTGCGGCTTGCCTGTGTATCTCTGCGAGCTTTTTGTACACATACACATACACATACACATACATTTGTGGCTCTGTGTGTGTGTATGGTAGTAAATCATTTGCTAATTAGCAGGCTAACTCAGGCAAGAATAGATGCACATATGACGTGGGGGAGAAGCGGATTGGGAAGGCAGCGCTAATTTGATTATAATTGGACTCGGGATAGGTTTTAGGGATATGTATAGCAAACAAAGTTATCACCCATATGCCTGATGGCATAATCCTTTCAGCATTAAAATCTGAAAATATTTCATTTTTTTTCAGACCTGCATTTAAGGAAATTAAATTACATATGTATGTATATCATAGGGCAGCGCCAGTCGATATATCAATGCTTGTCTGTCTCTCTGTCTGTCTTTATTGATAATCGATCATAGACTTTGAGAGCTTTTTGCGTAAACTCTTGTGATATCAAATTGAATATCAAATTTGCCACAATCAACTGAGAAAGCAGATTTGGCAGAACTATGGATACTATGGAACTATGGAATGGAAATAAAAATGCATCCCTCCGCTATCTGCCCTTGTAAGCGTATATGCATATGTATATAAAAATAATACATTGGGTTTTATTATGAATTGAGAAATGCGACAAAGATAATTATAATAATTATATAAACTGCGTCTACAACTAGCACCCGTCCCCTACTGAAACAACTATAACCATAAGCAATGATAGGAATACAAGTTCGTCGACGCCAGCTACAGCAGCTCGTAAATTGGTTCCAAAACATATCTTTGCATTGACAAGGGAATTTGAACTTTTTGAAATTAATGAAACATAAAAATATAACAATAGTTAGAACGGCATATAAGAAGGTTCCAATTATTGAAAAATCATAGCAAATCTCCGAAATTATATTGATTAATATTAATTGAATAAAACACAACATTTAGCAAATACGCGTGCAATAATTTATTGAACTTCAATTTGTTGGGGAATTCCCAAGCCATAGCTCCCAAATAACTCTTTCAGCTCCGGCAGTTCGTTGCCTAAGTCTTTTGTTTAACACTAACATCTGCTTCGACAGCCACCAACCAAGCTTCACTTTCAAACGGCCGTTGTTGCCGTTGCTCAGCCGAGAAATAATGTCTTGCGATAGCAAATTTAATTTATTGCGATAATTTTTTATTTTTATTTTTGTCAACGGCCACGACCAGAAGGCAACAGCAAAAAGAGCTGAAATTTGAGAAGGTACCCGCCGGGAAGGAGACGGGCAAGTCTGCTGCGTGTGTCGGAGTAGCCCTCGATAAGCGGTACTAATAATGGCTAATAAGCCCATTAAAAAGGTATAAATTGTTTCGTTAGCACTCTTCATAAATTTAACAGAAAACTGTGTTTTTTACCCAGCCAAGCAGCATCCATCAGCTTGTGGTACTCTGGGGCAAATGGGGTTGCGTTAATTTATGTTAATGGGGAGTAAGCTACAAATTGCAATGTCTCTGTTTTCCCGTTGTCTTCACTAGCCTCCACTCACTTTGGGTGGATTTTTATTATTTGCATATCACTGCCAGCAGATTTTTAATAAATTAAAATCTTCGCTGCTGCTTCTGCCGCTTCCCATTCAATTACTGTTGGTATGGGCCTTTACATTATCTCGTCCTCTATCCCGATGTCCATGTCCCAGACTTGCCAACATTTTGTCGGCACTTTTAGTCTTTGTTCTGTGGCTGCTGCATTTTTGGTTTCTTTTTTCTTATTTTGTATTTAATCGATTGTTCATTGTTTTGCCTGCTGTTGTCGCCGAGGCTGCTGCGGGTCTTAATGTGGCAGCCGCATTTATTATTTCGACATTCTTAACGAACTTCAAATTTATGAGTTAATACAAAAGTACGAGTGAGCGTTGGGAGGATCAGAATCGGACTGCGGTCTCAATTTGTAACCGGTCTGCCGCGAGCTCATCCTTAACAGGTAAAATTTCATTACATAAATTACTCGCTTAGTTGCCAATTTGCACTTAATTTTTTGCTCTCCAAGTTAATTAAGTCGCCTAAGTCGCATCGCGCATACGCAGCGTGTGCCGGGTCACGTAAAGAGCAACACGCATTTGCCTCGCTCTCCTGACCTTGTCCAAAGTCTAACTCATCGATACGGTTATTATTTATGATTATATCTCCACGAATAGAGCCACAAGATAAGTGACCCCCAAATGGGTGGAAGTTGTTAAAAATGAAGAGCCAATAAATGTGACAGCCAAACAATATGGGAGTCTACAGGCATGGAAGCACCGTAAGCTAAAGCCATATGCACGAATTTTTGAATCGGAAGATATAAGACAATAATTTTAGATTCTAAATCCAAATGATGGACTGACTGAATGACCCATCAATACAAATTTAAAAAGAAAAAACGTTGATGTGCACAAAGTAAGTCTTTGGTTAAAATCGTGCCCCAAACGAAATGGGTAAAATATGTATGCTTAGAGTTATTTTCTGACTCTGCCAGGCTGGAGACGAGTTGTCTGGCAGCCAACTCTACGCAAAACCTAGGCAAAGGCAAACTGATTGGCAAAATCAACAAAAGCAGAGACAGAGAAGAAGTAAAATATGCTTTGAAGCAGCTGCCGATCGACTGGGGATCTCTTTTATTTGTTCGGAATTAAAACCTGTATTGTGCTCTTTTGACAAATGTCCAACATGCGACAGCTGTTTACCCAATAAATCCATTAGCTGTACAAACAGAAACAAAACAAAAAACCATAAATTTAGCTATCGACAAACAAAAGCGCTGCCTGGGTGTGACCAATAATGGATAATTGTAGCTTAATTTATCACCAATAAATTGAGAAATTCCTGCACTTCCAAAGCGATAAAGGGCAGATAAAAATGATATTAAGATAAAACATAAAATAATTGTCAAAATAATAAACTCTTAAGGTTTTATTTTGAACGAATGGAATACTGAGTGCAACCATACGTTGTGAATAAATAAATAACAACTATAAAGGAATATAACGAAACGTTTACTAAATTTGGGGAACATTTCTAAAGGTAAGATGAAATTGCCGAAATATATCTAGCTTATTTACGAGAAATGACAGTTCCATTTTCTGTTTTCCCGCTCGACTAACCCCAACCACCTCAAATGTAATTAGCAAATGCTTGGCATAAACACATCAAATAGTGGTTGTTATGGCCGTTTATCTAGACGGCATCGCGGGCCAGAGCCGGAGCTGCTGTCGTAGACAGGCCAGCGCCAGCGCTGAAGCGGCAGAGCGACGTTGGCAACAGATTGTCCGGCCAGTGCCAAACAAAAGACTCGAGCGGCAAACTCGAAAACGTACGAGCCACACGCACACGTTCGCACACGGCTCTGGCACATTTCTTTGATAAGCAGACCTTTGTGTGTGTGTGTATTTGTGTGGCGAAGCGTAGTTGTATCTTATCTGGCCAATCAATCTTTGTTGTTTGCTTTAAACACGTTTCATAAAAATTAATTTTTTTATTTATTAAGCAAAGGCATTTGATGGCGTGCTGGGAATGATCCACTGCGAGAGATATGTACGTACGATCGTCGTGTGCTACACAAAACTCACCAAGAGAAAGGGGACATGAAGCGAGACGGTGAAACACCTGCTGTGTAACCCTACCTCTGCCTCTGGCTCTGCCTTAGTCCCATCCCCTGGCCAGCCCAGCCCCTACCATGCCCAGCCTTGACTCTTTGTTGTTGCGTTATTATCATATGATATCATCACCCGAAATTCCTCGCTCGCAAATAAATCCTACATCTAAATAAATTTCAAATTCTTGGCTCAACAAAAAGATCTCCCGCTGCTGTGTTTGCATACCGTCGGCAGCGCTGGTCAACATCATCAAATATTAATTAATTAGTCAAAGAAAGAAAAAAAAGTCTCTCGCTTAGAAAGCGTCTCCTCGTCAACCGATTCGGGTAGTAAACCCTTTGAGATAAACTTAATCATTATTTTCTTTTGTATTTGCTCAGCCCAAAACTAAACAAGTTCAAGTTTATGGCCCGCTATCTGACTCCATCTCCCTAGACCCCATCACCGTACGCTCCTACACTTGCTCTTGAAGAAGTTGTTAAAGATCAGTTTCTGGACCCGAAAATGATGAGAAAATCAGCCAGAAATTGTGAGTCTCACAGCTCTTCGGCGGTTTCGATTCGGTCGAAAAGCTATTTTATTTTTATGCCATGATTAAATGATTCTTTATGTGCTTCAACGAGAGAAGATCGGAGCTGTAAACTTGTTTCAAATCAATTTAACCCATTAACGGTATATTTTTCGGTAGATCTCAATGAGAGCATAACTTTATTTTAAGATGTTTGAATTATTATTAAATAATTATAAAGGTTTTCTTAATTGGCATGCAGGATTTGAAAAGCTTTTCGTTTTTCATAAACTTTGAGTGTTTTAAATTAAACAATTGTCATTAATCAGACTTTAATTATTAATTTCTTAGTTAATCATCAACATTTGCATACTTAAAATATATCGCGAGTATTTAACATATGAAGTATTTTATTTGAAATTTTTTCGGCACATGTGCAGTCAGTGGGTTAACTTATTTAATCGTCACAGGGCGTATGCGCAATAAGGAAATGCAAGCCCGCTTAAAAGGCTTTTAACAAACACCCGCACCATCATAGCACCAAAACAAGTTCAAGAGCTGACAGACAGACATGGACAGAATGAATGAAAGAGAAAAAGAGCTTAAACATTTTTTGAATAACTGAAAATTAATCATACAAATTTATTTTTCCGGACTCGCAAGAGAGAGAGAGAGTAGTTCCACAGAAGGCTGCCGCTAAATCAATCTGCAACAATTAATGCCACTGTTTAATAAAATAATGAATAAATATATTGTGCGAAGTATTGCCAATCGAGTTTTGGCCTGATCACTTAATGTTCCTATTCATGGCGAGCACGTTTCTGTAATATGTCACATCAAACTATGCGCACACGTTGCATTGGCAATTAGTTAACAAGGAAAACAGCCGCAAAAGCTTTGTATAACAACTACTGAAACAGCAGCAACAACAATCAAAATAAATTACAAAACTATTTAGAAGGCATTCCAAAAATGACAACCCACGAGCAAAAGCCGAGATGCGGTAGGCATTTTAATGACCAAAATTATCTCAAAAGCGACTATAGCATACTCTTTTTAAAACTCTTTACAACATGTTCAGACTACCAAATAAACTAAAATATTATCTTTTACAATTATAATCGTAAGGGATGGAAATACTCTTATTAAATAAATGTTCGCTAAAAAGAACGTTAATTCAAAGTTACGACTTGATTTGTTTTTTTGTTTTGTTTTCGTATTGACTGATTCTTCAAAAATGCCTTCTAAGTGCGAACGTAAACTAAAAAGAAACATATGGAACGAAATAGCAATGACAATTTAAATTGAATAATATAAATGGATATAAAATGTTTCTATTATTAGTTGTCTCAAAGAACAATGGCACAGTACATATACCCATTCCTATTTTAAAGCCTGTGGCAACATCACAGAAAACTATTTGCGGTATTTGTCGACAAGATTCCCATTTAGTACAAATTGTCATCTGACAGCCGCAATTTAAATCGCAATCCACAAAATGTGCATTAGGCTAGCTGAAATTTTCGAAAATCTTTTCAGACTTTTACAAAAATTGGGCTCCAAAAAATACAGCTTAACTTAAAAACATTTCTAACGAGTTCCCCCTTTATCACGCATGGTCACGTTGGTGGTCCGCCTGGCGATTTGCCGTCTCACGTTTTCCGACTCATGCTAGAAGCTTTTTGGTCTAGTGAATCACTTGAGCCAATGCTGGCACTGCGTGGAAATATTTTAAATAGTTTTCTAATAGCCACCACGAATGAAATTGCTGCCCTCTATGGGGGCTGGTGCGATGGAGTTCTCGAAAAACGCATCTCATGGCCATAAGTGATTTAAGTAGCAATCGCAGCTGCCTAAAGCGGGACGAGCAGAGATGGATGTCGGTTGATGGTTCTCAGAAATAACTGTGCTTGGCAGTGAGAAAAAAGGAATTCTTATAATTGAGAAATATTTATGGCGCAGATAGAGATTAAAGTGGAAGTACTAGTACGTTCAAGTGTTGTTTACAAAACTGACCCACAATCTAATTGTGTATTCAGATAAATTGGCAAGCGAAAATATCTGGCTTCCATTCCACTTACTGATTATCGGTTTCCCCAAAATAATAAAACCCAGCCCACAAATACTGTGATGACTTTGATACTATCTTGCGTAAGTCTCCAATTTCCCCATAAACATCCAAGTTTACATTTGATAGACAAATTGTCGCCAATAAAGCTACATATTCGATCTCAACACGGTCTGGGGTGGTACTCGAATGAACGCAAATGTGAGAGTATAGCGGCAAGTATCGTTTACAATTTCACTTAAAGACCTTCCGATCGAAGGCACCGCAGAGTCTAGCTCAAGAAAGGCCTGAGGCAACAATCAAAGCTGGCCAAACTTGAATGGTTCACTGGGCGTTGGTGACTGGAGGCGAGAGAGAGATTGCCAGAGATTTGACTCAATAATTCTTTTTAATATTAATAAACGAGGCTTTGTGGGGCTGTTTTTTGTAGTTGTTATTCTGACAGACGCTGGCATTCGGTCTGCTTATATTTTATTTTATTGCCGGCTTTGTTGCTGTTGTTTTGCGGGGCTGCTGAATAAACAAAAGGCGTGTGGCCGGCCAAGGTTTTGGCTTTGAAAAGCGTTTAAGCGGCTCCGAGCTGCCACATCTCTCGCCTCTTGGGCTGCTGTCATCGCTTAAAAATTTCGCCAGCCCCTCTCGTTGTTGTTTGTGTTTAACATTATTAATATTATTATCTGTTTTGGTTGTTGGTATTTTTTTTTGTATAATTTGTGTAAGGTGCTGCAGGGTGTGACAAATTAACGTCGAGCCCAGGTACGCGACACCGCAGCCACAAAAATACTCAACGAAAATCGCGCGACGTCAAAAGCGACGACGTGCAAAACATTTGGAGCCAAATTGTCTGGTTATTTGTTTGTTTAAGCCGATTGGTTGATGCTTTTGTTGTTGGTCATACTGTGGAAGTGTTAAGGTGTTGGCCTAAGTCTGCGTATTTGTATGACATTGGTCTGTGTAGAAAGTTGAATTTTAATGAGCTTAACTTAATTTATTTGGTAATATTTTCTGTAGAATTATTTTTTAAACTTCTATTTCTATTTATAGACAGAATAGTTTGCATTTTTACACTTCTCTTTGGAAACTTAGGTCTTTTGTTTGGCAAATAATAAAGAGAAACTCAGTTGGAAATTTGATTGATTAAAAGTATTTTGAACAATACCGAATATCAATAACAATTTATTAAGTTGTTCTGAAAACTTATAAAAATTAAAACTATACCAAATCGAAAAAAAAAATAGTTTCTGTCGAGAAGTATTGATGTCTTTCCTACATTTGTAACTCCTTTTAGGAATATGTATGTGCATACATGGTATATGGTATATTAAGGGATTTATAGATTTCTTGAAACTTCACCTTGGCTTTAGTCACACAACATTCAGGGCCCATCTACTGAAATTTTTTCCCAAATTATGTTCTCAAGAAACTTTGGCAATTCATTCAACCGTATCAAACTCTTAAAATGGTGTATAATTGTTTTATTTGAAGCTTGTTTCGGGCATAAATATATTTAAAAATATGTATGGCGTGATTTGGTCTTCTGCTCTTCATAGTCAAAATGCTGCTTTAAAAGAGTCAAACTCAAGTTTAACGATTAGCGCAAGACATAAATTACCATCCACTTATGGACATGGATTAAATTTAATGGTTTTTGCCTTTGTTAATTTATTATATTTTTATTTATGAAATGCGAAATTTTTAAATACATATGTGGTTTTGGGTTCTCCGTCTAAATGGGTCACTAAGTCTGACATTTATAGGCTAATATACAACCACCGAGTCTCTCACGGAGTGTAATGGATTGCGCTGCACCCCACCAGGAGCTCTATGTCAGAACAAAAGACTTTGGAAACGAACCCTAGTGGGTGTGTCTTTACGGTATTTGTCTTTCGAGTGCCACTCATAATTAGTCATGCAAATCAATGTTGTCAGCGTAATTAAAACGAAATCACTTCCAGCCAACTAACGGACTCAGATGCCATAAACAATTTCCACCTATGTAGTTAGAGACATCGAGAGACTAAGGTATGGACCTTGTCAGAGCTGGACCGCACCAAGAGTAAACAATATCTTAATAGCAAATTAAAGCCGCAAGCGCGTTCAGCAGCAGTCCACCCCGACGACAATTTATTTTACTGTACTTACTTTTTTTGTATCTTTATTATTTCAGGAAAATAAAAATCCAAGTCTATTTCAATAGTTGCGGTTTCTGTGGCCACCACTATTTTCTATACGATTATTTATGTGCTGCTCGGGGTGTGGGAGCGTGGACTGCGAATGAGCTGGGTGAGTGGGGGTCTGGTCTGCCAGGTGTAACTTTCAGGTGTTAGTACAGAAATCGAGGGTTAGACACAAACAGATTAATGTAGATCCAAAGTGACCACAGGGATATCGAAACCGTAAAGATATCCACCTTTTTGTATGTTTTGTTTAGTTTTCGAATAATAATACAAACTGTTTCTGCGAAAGCGGCTAGATATTGATGTACATTTTTGATTAAGAAGAATATATGTAAACCAATTTCGACTAATTTAACTATGTATATTCGAAAATAAAATTATTATATATAGTTATGTTTGCTTTAAAGTTCTCAACTAATTTCACCCCACTTGCATTTAATTTTTCTTCAGCTATCAAATCAAGTCGAAGTCATTTTTGTTTGATATAAATAACAGGATCAAGGCAGTCAACTGCAGACAGACGTTGGAGACAGGTTGTCTCCTTCAGGTGTTATGCAGTGGCTGATGGTCTTCATTAGCGTATTGGTAGCGTCAATTTTTCATGATTAAAAATAAATAGTGTTGGCATTAAGTGGTGTGGAATGGGGCGGGGGGTGTGGACTTCAAAATAAATATATTACTCATACGCAACGGTGCACCTGCAGCAAGTCAGTTTAAGTCTAACAAAACTTAATTACTAAGCAGGAAATATTAGCGGGCACAGTTAAAGCAAATAAAACTAATGAACAAGAAATATTAATTTTACCAAAATAAGAGACACGCAAGGCAGCAGCGTGAGCAACAATCAACAACTTTCAAGTGCTGCCAAACTTATTGCCTTACCCCAGGCCAACACTTTGCCACGAAAAACCTGAACATGCATTTTAATTGCAATGAGCCAGGCTTTGATCCCGACTCAGCTTGGCATAGGCAAACGAAATGCTCTGGAAAAATTCGTTTGAAGCGCAGCACCGGCGAGAAATGGAAAGTCGAGCAATTTTATACTCAATGAATTATGGTTACACTGTGATTCTCTCGGTGCAAACTTGATTAATTGAATCAGCTTTTGAGGAGACTTTTTCTTCAGCTTTCCTGTGAGTACAAAGTCTCGATTACCAATCCCAGACGGATATCTTTATTTAATGTACATATGCACCTACTAAAAGAATAATCTTTTAAAAACCTTAACTCTTATATATCAATGTATAAAAAATTAATAAGTACTATTATTTTATTTTTATTTTAGTAAACGACTACAGACAAATTTATCATACTATTTTTTTATATTTTACCAATAGGAAATCTTATAATAGAAGGGCCAAATGCACAGTAAAGCCGCACAACTTTGCAAAGTGTTCATATAAGTGGCACAAACAATCGTCTGTAGCATGTCTAGTCGCCATCGTCTCTGCTCTGGTTTTGTTTACGTCGCTGATATTATTTTTGTAGTATTTGATGCAATTGTTGATTTTGTTGCTGGCTCATTCGTTGCACGAAGCTCTATAAGCAGCAGCGATGCTAACGATGTTTGGGCCCAGACCTCAGACCACGACGGCTGTAGCCCAGCAACAACCAGAGTTGAGCAATCAAATAAAAATACTAACCAAAAAAGAGGGGAAAAAACATTGTCACGTCAAATTCATGTCATTTAATTAATTTTGTTTACTTGCCACAACATTAATTTGTTTTTGCCGCTGTATCAGTGGCAACTTGTTGTCTTTGAAAAATTTTTCCATCGTCGTTTTAGTTGAAATTGACGTTGCCAGCTGAATATCTAACACACAGACTACAGCACTGGCATACATACTTAGTCCACTTGAATAGCAAGCCGAAAAATGTTTCCCACATGACTGCACTTTATGCAAATAAAACAAGGCAAGAAATTCGCCTGAAATCAAAGTTCTCGTCGTGTATTTCGATTGGGTTTTCTTGTCTGGTTCAAAGATTTGCCGCCGGACTCTTGACGGGCTGTCAAATAAATGTCGCTTTATTCAAATTTCCCATTCGCACTAATTGTCTGCTGAATGGAAAGACAAAAGAAGCTGCTAACAAGCCGAGGTCTGAGCTCTGCGCGGGTTTAAGTGCAGATTAGCCCATGGCTGGGGCAGACTTTGTGTCGCAGGCCAGGCCGGGATCTGTTTCTCCTCAATCAACTTTCGATCAAAACGCGCCGCGGTTTCGCTCCGCTTTTGTTTCACACACAAATCCGAAAAAAAACGTTGTGCCTAAAAAAGTAAGGAGGTTTGAGTGGAACCTTTTGGAGGGCCTTTTGCATGGCTCATTTAATATTTATTTTAGATGCCTTCTGATAGAAAAAAAAATGGACTACCACAGTGTCTTGAGGGAGTATAGAAAGGAATAATTTATAAGTAACTCAATACATTAATTTATTTCAATTTTTTTATTAACGAGATCCCTAAAATATCATACTAACATCCTAAAATAATATCGTATTGTTCTTTTCTCTTTGTGTGCTAACATTGGCGTTGAAAATATATAAGAAATCGTTCGTAATACGAGTTATACTTTATATTACATACTCATAAAATAAAACAACCTTAAAATAACATAACCTAAAATATAATATAATGATGTTATTATCCTTAATATTTAAAGTTGGGCTAAAAATATTAAAATATGAATATCAATTCAGCTATAGTCGTATTCCGCCCCACTGTCCTAAGATACCGCCAAGACGTTTATTCATGTTGAAAAACGGAAATTATCAAACGAAACGAAAGAGATACGATTGCTGGGAAACATACGACACCGGATGTCTGGCCGAGCCGAGCGGGGTATAAGGATCAACAGGCCGAGAGATAGGGCTAAACCGACTAACTGCCTACAAAATGTCTGCTTAACCTGCGGATGAGTTAATTAAATCTGTCAATACTGGCTGGCATATAGGCATATACACGAGCATGGCCCAAAATGCAGCAGCAGCGGCAACAGACGGGACAGAGAAAGGACAGGACGTCAAACGGCCATATCCATGTCCCTGTCCATGTCGTCGTCCATTCAAGCGGCCCATCATCATCATCGGCAACAACAGCAGCAGCAGGAGCAGGCAGCCGCAGTGGCCATAAAAAATGTAGCACGCCATGTGCGGGCTCACAGACCCGGGATCGAGAATAGGGATTCGAGGATCGAAGATCAAGGCGCGAGGTGCGGGGATCGGAATCGGAAACTACAGCGGTGCTCCCTGCCTGGAATGTAACTCGATTCCTATTAACTCATCAAGTTGGGCGCTGGGGCGTTATTCTTCCCCCCTCTGATATATACTTGTATATATATATACATTTTTTTATCCTCTGGTGGCCCGTCCAGCAGCGAATTGAGAAATGAAGCAAAAATTAAATCAGTTTCGGTTGAGCTAAAAGAAAAAGGCCTCAAAACGGCCACGGCTTAAGGCAATTTGTAGCCTTGTGCGGTCCTTTTTTCACCACCAACTCACCGTATCTAAGAGTGTACAAGTATGTCAATATGTGTGTGTTGGACTTATAAAAGCAAATATGTTCACACACTTTGCTAATAGCTTCATAAATAATAACCAAAGAGGTCAAAATGCACTGACAGAAATACTTAATATAAAAAAACCGTATTTGAAGATATTTGAAGAACAGGTCAGCTAAGGAATATGAAAGATTATTGAAACATATATTCTATAGTGAAAAGTGATTTAAAGAATTAAATTTCGTCAACTTTCACTTGTAATGCTTAATATAAATATTGAGGGTCCAAGTTTTTAAAGATGAATATTCCACATAGAGTCCACTTATGTAAAGTCGCGATAGTTTTTGATTTACTGTCAGACCAATGGATTAAGTGTTTATTCAGTGGATTTTGGGATTATTAATTCAAGAAAAGATAACATTTGGGTTCCCTTCAGCTATTTTGGTTTTAGGGGAATTCTATCAACTATGACATTGTACGTTTTGAGTAATGGTCAGAGTTTTTCAGCATTATCAAAGGGCGTAACCAGTGTTTCCTTTCTATCTAGAACTATACCAACGATTTTGTTGACTGTAGACAGCTTCAGAATGAGAAAGGGAGCAACGAGAGGGGGCCTTGTCGCACTGTCAGCCGGTCAGTCGCACGTCCAGCCGCTTTCTGCCTCTCGACAACCCTTCCTCCATCCGTGGATACCTCAGTGACCTACACAGACCAAAGTGAGCCCTGTCGTAGGTGCTGATGTATCTGTGTGTGGTGTCGGTTACGCAGATGTATCTGCTGGTGATGGTATGTGTGTGAGCGTGTGTGGTGCACCGTTTGTCTCAGGTTTTCAACAACAAGATATAAGCCAATAAAGAAGGAACAAAACCGAAAGGGATGAGCGGCCAGCGAACAAAAAGAAAGCGCAAGCAAGGAGAATACCTTAATTACGGTTAATGGAGCGTTCGAAAAAACAAAACCGATGCCACACTGAATATATGTACGTAAGTGTATACATACCTATCGCATATACGAGTGTACGCGTGTATGTTGGTGTGTTGTCTGAAAGCTCTAACCTGATGCTGGATCTTTGCCTGAGTGCCACAGCGAAATAACTTAATCACATTTCCAACAGACATGGCGAGAGTCGACCACAAAAATCTGCCAGCCATGTTCGTAATTTTGTATATAAATGAGATGCGGCCACCCTAATGAGCCTGATTAACCGAGCCCGTAGGAGCGGGCAGGCGCGAGCACCAGAGATCCACACGGGCGGTCCGACGGATTCCCGTCCTACCCAACTTCTTTTTCTCCTTTTCGCAACTATATTTTCTGCGGTGTTTCATTTAACTGCTTTCGTGCCACAGATCGCGTCGCGTCCTTTTGACCTCGAGCTCAGGTTCGGGCTGGGCGATCTGTTCCGCGATCTGGGATCTGGGATCTGCTGGAGCTGCGATTTTATGATCTGACTCTGAGACGCTTTTAATTTGCATACGATGTGTCAATGATGTGGACGATGACGATGACAACGGCAACGTCGCGTGTGGTTTTCCTGTGTTTTTTTCCTTGTTTCTGTGGTAATAAAAATCGGCTTTGCTTTAAATGCCATAAACAAAACGCCCGAACATTTGTGCTGGCAGATGTCTTCATTGAAAATTATACAAAACAGGGAACTGGGGAGCGTGAGGGAACAGCCTGAGCCTGGGCCTGGTCTGGGTTTGTCCCAGACGTCAGGTGGCTCAAGCGTGAGAAAGTTTCACCGAGCTCTTGCAGTGTCTGTACTCGTACACATTACTCTTCCGTTTTTTTGTACGATTAATGTTAAGGATAGGCATTTTAAGTTGGTGGAAACGAATGGGACAGAGGAAATATCGAGTTCCTAGCGGAAAATCAAAATTGGGAGTAGTTTGCTATCAGGCAATTTGCAATCCACCTTTTTGTATCTTAAAATTTCATTTACGACATATATATGTATTCATATGTACATATCCTCCAAGTACCAAGGGGTATCGACTTCGTTCATCACCGTTCATCTTATCCTGTAATTTTCGTATCTTTTTATTTTGGACCATCGCTTAGTCATGTTTTGGCTATTTGGAGTTACTGCTTTGACTCATGGACTGGGACCGGACCTGTTTCCCTGGCTGGTTCGCAACATAACTTAATCATAACTTTTTGGGTGGCCCCCAGTGCCCAAAACAATGCTGAATTGTTCTCCTCCAGAACTGTTCCGAATGAAGGAGAGAGACACGCTTTGATTTCAATCTGATGCTGGGGCAGCATAATAATATTGTATCATTGTATCTCAAGGAGCCGCAGAGGACGACGACGACGTAGACGTCGACGTCGACGCACCGTCACACAGTGGGGAATTTAGACATTTCAGCTTGCTAAAGCTGAACGAATAAAGATATCTTCATGAAATAAATTGTATTTAAAAGTCACAAGACTAAATATATAAATTCATATGGATCATAGTGTTGGGTTATTTATCAATCCTACTTAAAGATTTGAATTCTTGCGACAGACCTATTTTTACCATTTTTCGTGATATTTTGCGTCACCTTAATCGCCCTAGAAGACAAACCACACCGAGCTGCAAAATGAGCTTCTAAACTTATATAAAAGAATATTCAAAGAGCAAGTGTAGTATAAATAAATAACATTTTAGGGATATTTAGGACTATATTTTTTTAAAGTCCAGTCAAAGTGGAAAAACTGAAAATTGATAGACTTTATTATAGTATTGATAACAATGAATGAACCAAAAAAGATACGAAAAACAGAATCATGCAAGATATTAATATAAATGGTATACTTATGTACACACTGAATAATTACCATTGATTTCTCCTAAACTAAATTGTCTTATAGTTTTTATTTTTATTGTTTTTTTTTAATTTTTATTTTTAAAAGCTCTGGATAATTCTCAACCGGCTGCGTGTATTCATATTATCCGAAGAGCTCACTAATCAAATTACTTTTGCCACCCCTTTTTGGATGAAATCCCACTGTGCGTCGTGATCGTGGGGGTTTTGTGTGATTGTGGGGCAGGCAACAGCGGCTTCGGCACATCATCATCTCCATCATCAATGGCAGCTCTCGGCCTACCGTACAAAAGGCTGTCTTCCGAACAATTTCTTTCTTCTTCTCCCTCTATTTTGTGTTATTTGGGTTGTTCCTTGAGCGTCTTCGACTTTGGCACGCTGAAAATTTTATGACTTCATTTGCTGACCACCAAGCGAGCGCAGAATCCCCCAAAAAAGAATAAAACGAGCCAAAAACAACGAACAAGTAAACACTGTTCAGGAGAGCCTCATAATAGGCCCGCTTGCTTTTTGATGCTCAGTTTAGAGCTTAGTTTTTTCGTCGGTGTCGGTCCGGGGATGCAATACTCGGAATTTCGTGCAGAGGCAACACAATAGCCCAAAGGATTCTTTGAATTTTGATCAACTTTGCGATTGGGTGGCAGCTACTCAGACTTGCAGAAATTAACTAGTTTGGTAGAACCACCAACCTATGTCGTACTGAAGATTCTGACACGGGACTACATCATATAAATGTATCAAAAAAACATTGGCTATGAGAGATCTTTCATTTATAAACTCGAATCCAGTAAAAGGTCTCCTAAGCGATCCCTCATGAATCCCCTGCCTAATGGATTCAGCACAGGTCATAGAGTATCATATTCTCTGTCCTGTGAAAATATTCACTTTTATAACAACCCGCTAAGAAGTCAAATGTCTTTTATCGTTCAGTGTAGAAAATCTGCTGGTTTAAAATACTAAATAATAATTTTTTTCTCTTTTGTTGTACTTTTCCCAGTGCCGCAACCAAAAACTCCTTTCTCCCTAAACCCATTTCCCCTCCCACTCCGCTTGGCCTACCCCATCCAGTACCACCAACTTCCACAGTAAAAAGAACAACCATCCTATCGTATCGTTATCTGTAATTTATGCACTTGTACTTTGAATCACTTAGTTGCTCTTGTTCAGCCTTCTGCTGCTTGGGTTCCAAACTCTCCTCCGCCTCTGTTTGGCCTGCTGTCAGATTCTTTTTATTGTTGCTGTTGTCACACACATAGAGAACGATTAAGGCGATACGACTGTGATCTTATCAACGATGCGCAACGATCAGTGGCAGCCACAACAACAGGAGCACACACACAACGGCAAAGGCAGGGAGGACACACACGCAGTTGGCAGTGCCAGGAGGATGGAGATTGGAAGATTCTGTATGCTGTATGAACGGGTTACCCGGATACGGGCTACGGGTGTTTAACGTGAACAAGTCACAAGTCCCAGGGTGCGTGCGTAGAACAGCTTTATAAATGTAAATTAGATCTCGTTTAGCATTGACTATGGGCCTCGTAAATAAATGCCAAATGACATCATTACCATCAATGCTTTTTTCGCTGCACACACCGTGTATTGGTCCTGGTCCCCACTTCTGGAGCACAGTGTAATGGAAAAAAATGAAAATGTGAAAATGGAGATATGTTTCATTTTTAAAGAATTGTAAATACAAAACCCGAAATGGAACTTAAGAGTAAAAGACAGGATTTATAAAATTTTGAGATATTAAGTATTTGACGTATAGCATCCAGCGTGTTCCAATCTTCATCCTCCTGCCAGTGTCAATAGCACGTGTGTGTCGAATTTTTGAAGACATTTCTTTGAGTTTTCGACCACTGTGCCTTGGCTTCTTCAGTCTTTGGCTTCTGATCCCCTTCCCTTCCCTCTTGCGGGCTGCTTTTGCTCCCGTTTCGAATGTCTCTGTTGGTCGTTATCTTTTGTTGTTGCTACCTTTGATGTTGTTGATGGCAGCGCTGATAAGAGTGGGGTAAGGAAAGCAGGAGGGCATAAGGATATCCTGACCAGGGGATATCTGTCTCCCGCCGGGTGGACGTGGACCCTTATCGGTCGCCGGACATCGGCAATCGGCTCTCGGCTGGTGATAATGACTTGTAAGTACAAAATGGCTTGTCAGCTTTGTTCAGACTGCCCTCGGCGGATGTTGCGATTCTTTTGGCAATTCGGATTGTCTTTTCTCCGTCCCCGTCTTTTCATGTACTCCTCTTTTTTTAGCTTAACAATTTTGCCTGCACACCACTTCAATTAATTTCGCTGCTTTAATTTGCGTTCTGTTCGGAGTTGTTCCAGTCTTCACTGCGACTACGGCTGCGGTTGTCTCTTGGGTTTTACAAGCAAATCGTGTTCCACGGCGTCCGTTCGTCTATGCCAGCTTCATTATTTTTTCTTTATTTATTTCTCTCCGATACCAGCCTGCTAACTTGTAAGCGGCAACTCCGCAGCAACATCATGAAAAATGCATTTTCAATGAGAACAGGGAGGATTACAACCCATCCCTTCACATCCCATCCCATCGCAGAGGCAGAGGTAGAGGTAGACTGTCTGTCTCTCCAGCCTCAAACTCACTTAAAATTCTTGGACCTTGTCTCCCAGCGGGGAGAGAGGTGCACTTACAGCCGACGATGGCGAAACTTTTTTCGAGTATTGTAAAATTGTGTGGACCGGGCGGCGCTTGAGCCTTAAAAACAAAAGACGCTGATGGCATTGAGTTTGTGGCCAGGATTCGAGAGGGTTAAACCAGAACCTACACTGGACCACAAAGCATAGGGAGGTAAGAAAGACGACACAATGAGAATACGTCAGAAGAATGGAACAAATTAAAACAATTTAACTTCCTGTACATGAGAGGAAACATTTTAAAACTTATCTAAGATAAAGTCGTAAAACTGTAAGTCAAGGACCTAAATCTAATTAATAACTTAACCCGCAAACAACACTACATACTCGTATACAAATATTAGTAAGTAATAAGTATTAGTAGTTAATGTTAATGTAATCTCAAAATCGATTCCAGTTGCCTTTCTTCACTTTGTTGTGGAGTGTAAGTCGATGTTCAAGTTAATGACTCTCTATGCTGAACATGGTCAAGAGTCGGCGGACAGTTTCTTCTTCATCTCGGCGCTGCGTATGTATTTTCCTGGAAAAACGTCGCCCACATAATTTTCAATTTTTTTGTACGAGTATTTTCAGTTTAGTGACTTTTGGAAACGTTCTGACCACCGGATGTAGGCGATTGCCGCTGCGGCTTCTAATTGCCGCTCAGTCCGTGGGAAGGCGGGGTCAGAGTGCACTCGAGTGCGGCGCAAGGTGCACGCAGCAAGAAACTTCTGGACATCTGCTGCAGACACATACTAGCGTAACATGAGAGTCAGGGGAGACGGAGAAGGGCAACAAATTTTCAGGCAATTAGTGAAAATGTTTCAATTTACAAAACATCCAAATGATAAGCGGGAAATTAGTAAATAAAGACATCAAAGCGCACAAGAGCGTAGGGCCCCTAGGAGGACCAAAGAGAAGCAGGCGCTAATGGCGCCAGAGAATGAGAATGGGAATAAGAATGAGAAGGGGAAGGGGAAGGCGAACGACAGGTATGAGGATCGGGCCGCAGATGGGTACAACAGGTGATTAATTATAAACACTGACAAAACATAAAAATAAAAAATTAACCACGTACACAAATAAACGAAAGCGGCAGCATTAGGATAGTATAACTCATAAAGAGAGATGGGGAGAGTGCATCGGGTCGAGTGTGGGTAGTGCAATCCGAACATTTTTATATTCCTTCATTTCGGGATCTAATGTGTGTGTCTTCTTTGAAGTCTTTCTGTGTGTGTGCGCCCATTAATCGCGAGTTAATTGCCTACAACGCGGCAGGCTAATTGCCGATACTTTAAAGAACCATTGTTCTATGGAAAATGGAAATTGTACCTTAGGAACTACGTGTGCATATGTTGTGTAACTGCAAGACGTATTGATTGAGATTGAGAGAAAAGCTTGATCTGAGCTACGCATTGAACACTTGATCTTTTTTTTTCAAACTTGGACATTCTTATTGCACATCGAATATGCTAAATCAAAACATGTCATAAGTCTATTTGATTTTGTAACAAAATACTTCGGACCTTTTGAGCTTAACTATTTAGTATTTCATTTTTTTTTTTTGTATGAAATATAAAAACTTTAACATATATATATGTAGTAAAACTATAGAGGGAATAGAGGGAACCATATATGACGCTTTGGCTTGATTCTATTTTTGAATACATACTTAAAGTAACTACAAGGATCCTCCACAAAAAAAATTTGTTTTATTTAATTTGTACAATTAAAACTATTTTCTATTTAATAAGATTGGGAAGGTTTCGTTTACAAATCAGTTACACAATTAATAAAAGGATATTTTATACAGCGTTCTCCTACACCTTTAAGGGGTTTTTCTTTAGGCAGGGGTTTCTCAATCTCTCTAAACCACTCACATAGTCAGAGCCCAAAACAATTATACACCGTGACCGCATGTTAGCTTGACTTTATTATGCAAGAGACTACAAGATAGCTAAAAAAAAAGAACGAGAAACCCAAACCAAAGGGATGAGCAGAAAAAACTACTTATACCCAATTCGATATCAGGTTGTGTGCGGTTTTGGTTTTTGTTCCTTTACGTTCCCAAGGCACACGCCCAAAGAAGAGCATATACTCGTATTCTCTATGCACTCTGCTGGGGCAGACAAAGCGGTGCGTGTGCAATTGCCAACTCCAGCCAGAACAGATACAGGCTCCCAGACGTAGACAACGCATGGCCCAGAAGGAGATGCAGATGGTTGATCGAGAGAGGTCTGCGGCTCTGCGGCATAAACTGCGCATAAAACATGAAAATGTAGCGATAAACTTGAGATACGCGATCGTAAAGCAAAGGCAGCGTGGTCCTCTCCTTCGCCTGGGTGGGGTCTACTATGGCCTGACCCGAAGATCAATCTGGTGGGGATGAGGCAGAGCCGCATGTGCGGTAACAGTCTGGTCCATGACCATGTCCAGGGTATTTGTTTAGGTTTGATGAAGCTGTTGGCTGCTGTTTGTTGGTGGCCATTAGGAGCGGACTGACTAAGAGAAAACGGCCTCGGGGCAGGATAATGAAGACCCAGAAAAAGGGATCCATCAGGGTCGTGTCTCGTCCCGCTTACATTTTTAATGGAGCCTGACTGCGAGTGGAGTGGCATTGGCCGGGTCATGTGATGCGTCACGCAATAATATTTTGGTTTAAATCAATTTCTTGTTGCACATTTTTGTATGACTTCAGGAAATGGCCGAAAGCCATGAAGCCACTCATCTTTTATTATTTCTTTATTTCACTCCAATTTTTTCCACTTTTTTGTTTGCCAGTTTTGGTAGCACGGCTAACAAGCCGCTAACAAGCCGACTCCTGCTCCAGGATGATCCATTCGTCCATTCGTCGCTTGCTCTTTTATTGTCGGCAAATATTTGGGCATTCGTTTCGGCTCGTTTCTTGTTTTCCTCATTCGGGGGTGCTGTATTATTATTTGGTTAAGTCATTAACATGCCGCTCCCGATCCCTGCGTGGACCACCGAAGGCGGCAGTACCCAAAAATGTTTGTAGTAGCAGCAAAGTGCTGCTAAGGATAATACGAATTTGAAGAAGCTACAATAAATGGGAATCCGATTCTCAAATAAACAAACAAACAAAATCCAATTTGAGATAACTTACAGTCTACAAGGAGGTTGCAGTTTGAAAGCCATTGAGTGCGTGAAATGTTTTTGTGATTCCCAGTAAATGGAAATATTTTCTCGGGGACTTGCGCTCCTAAGCGACATTTCGGCGTTAGATTGTTCGATTCTTCATGAAAAGACTTATTTTCCGTTTTTTGTCGATTGGGCGAAAGAAATGTATCTCGAAGCGATACTATAAACTGTCCGTCTGAGAATTGGGATGCAGGAGCATATGTGAGTAACATATGTATATTACTCGTATGTATACGACCAGTGTACTACAAAGCTAGCTTTGTGTGAGTCCAACCACTTCTGCTTACTAAATGTATGTATAATACTTGGAAGTGAGTATTATCACGGACGAATAAAATTTGTATAGCTAGCAACAAAGTAATATTAAACCCATTATCACAAACCCCCAACTTTTTATTCAGGTGTGTAACCCAAACATAATAACTACCAATTTTACAGAATTTATATGCAAAGTTGGAAATGGATTGAAAAATTGATTCAATCAAAAAAATGTGTTAACAATTGAGAATGTTGTTTGTCTATCTTCCAAACTGCTAATAATATTTTTTTGTATTTATTTATAATAAATAAATGCAGCTAAATTTATTAAAAAGAATGGAAACTACTATATATTAATTATACATTAATTTGCGTAGAACAAGAGTTCTTAAGCAGACAACTCCCCCCACTTGGCAGCAGCGAGATTGAGGTTTATGACTATACATGGCATGGCTGCACTACCTCCATAGATCTCAGACTCCAGCCCAGTCATCGACCATTCATGGGGTCCGCTCCACCGCTCTCTCTTTCTTTCTGCTTGACTACCACTTCCACTTCATTTTGTTGCACTGGCCTGGGATCGTCCGACCGCCTGACTGGCTGTTTGTGCTGGTTGGGCTTCTCGAATTTTGGAATTTGTTCTGCCTTGTTAAGAGTTGTTAAGATTATGATATATGTATGGGATGTATGTGTGCTGTGTAGTTGTGTGCTGCCAGAAACCAAGACCGAGACCCAGAGAACCAAGACAGACAAAACCGAACCAACAGAACCAAGACGACGACAGCGGCAGCCATTATGATTCACAGCAGGAATGTGGGAAACGGCTGCCTGACCATTTTTTTCTTCGGTGGAGTATCTGCTGCCTTGCTGCTTTGATGCTCCTCTGCCCCCAGCTCCCCAGTGGGGACAGGAGCACGCTCACACAGATACTCACGCACACGCGGACAGTGCATTTACCACATAATCGATTCATGCATGTGGCAGGCTAAGAATTTCTTTCATGTTGCGTTTTCGTTGTTAGTTTCTGTAGTCGTTTTTCTCTCAGTTTTTTCTTTATGATTTGTTTGAGCCGCATCTTTTTCGGACCACCCGTGAAATCACTTTGGGTTACCAGTTTTTGGGACAGAGTTTGACTTGGTTTTTTTTGTATTTTTTGTGTTTTGGTTATTTTTTCTGTTTGGTGGGGTCTTGGCCTTTGTTAAATTGCTCTTGTTTATGTTAACATTTATATTGTGGCCACGGGTAGTCGGGATAGTAGCCCAACCCAAGTCCCCTCGCACGGAGATCCAAACCAACCAAAACCAATATTTAAACTCAACGCTCCATGAATAATCATCGTCAGCGTCATCATCTCTTCTGCGGCCTTTCAGCAGGGCCATCAATTCTGATTTACCAAAAGTGTTAATTAGGCTGCGGATCGGATCGGTTTTTTTCTCCATACTAATTTTCTTGTTTGCTTCCTCAGCTCGGAAAACTGCTTACAGTGGAATCGAACCTCAAATCTCCGGATGTGGACTTAGCTCTCATCGAAGTTTCCAGATCATAGGCTATTCTCATAAATGTTTCTTTAAGATGAACTAAGATTACATTTCGAACAGTTTCAACAGCTCATCTATAAGTTTATTGAAACAACATTTTTGTATTTCATAAATGATATTTGTTCCTGCATTCAATCTGCCAAATGTCTTCTTTATGTGGACGACTTTTAAATTTATGCCGGTGAATTCCACAAATGACAGTTGTTTGCTACAGGCTGACTTGAACAAAATCAGGTGTCATGTTGTTCGCTATAGTGAATGTATCTTAACCGTTCTTTCAACATACTTTATTATAATATAATATGTGCGCTCAAGGGTGGAATACGCTTCTTTGATTTGGAATCCTTCAGGCACTATACCTATCAATACAATTGAGCGGCTCCAGAAAAAATTGCAGCCGTTACATTTTGCTGAACCAATTCCATCTTACTACAGGCAGTGTTGCCTACTGCATACCTGCACTCTTGAAGATAGGCGTTCGATAGCAGACCTGCTGTTCCTAAACGATATAATAATTGGTAATATTGATCCATTCCCAATGAGTTAAATCAAATTCAACATCCCAGCCAGGACCATTACTTGAAAGTGCTGCTAAGACCAATTATGTTAGGAATGTTAAATTCCCTGCCAGCAAACGTTCCATTTTGTTGGGGATCCAACATTTGGCGAACATTGTTAGTATTAGAGTTAAGCTTACAACCCAGTAGCCAGATAAGGATTTAATCCATTGACTGAATAAATAAAAAAAATAAAAATAGTCGGAAATTGAAGTTTTAATTTATATAATAATATGTCTGTGACAAAACTAACGGATCATCCCAAATCAATTTAGATATTTTAATACAGCACACAAAATCTATATATTTGTAAATATGTACATATGTACATACATTAAATCAACGCTGTAGAGTATAATTCTGATATTACTCGTATATAGTCTGATCTTTGATAGCCCTTCAAGTAATAATTCCTTTAATTTATTCACGTCTACATAGTTTCAGTTTATATTTTGAATCCCGTTTCATAATATTTACGGATTTGAAGGATTCAGGGATTCTATCAACCCATTACAACAGGATTCTTTCATGTGCGTTCTTTCTAATTATTTATAGGTAATTTTTGTATTGTCACACTCTTTTTTCCAAGTTTACTTCTAGCTTTCTACCATTGTTACTTTTGTCATATACATATATTATTTTTTCGTCGTTTGTCCGCGCTTTTCCATGTTTTATTAATTTTACTTTGAACGATTTAGCTATCTATTTTATGTTGCCCTGTAATATAGTGCTACATATTAATGAAGACATGTTAAACTTATGATTCTGATCCTTTTATAAAAAAAAACACTAACCGCAATGGGTATCTAAATCATTCGAGAGCTGAAGTTAGATGGATAATTTGACGCTTCTTCGTGACAGACTCTCCACAATAAAAACCAGTCGACGAAGCCACTTTCAATCAGTTCAGTGCTCCACTCCACTCTTGACTATCGGCTGTCCATTCATAGTTCGCCAGGGATAGTGCTAATTGCTAGGGCCTGTCCCTAACCCTATCCCTTTAGCTGTTCCTGTCCCCAAGTGCCGCGCATAGTTGTCGCCCCATAATTGTAGCCGAGTTTGCCGCCGTCACCGTCACCATGAAGGGAATCGAGAATCAGGCGTCAGGCATCGGGAAAGGCAAGACCCATCATCGCCTCAGTCGTTGACTGGCTGTCTGTCAGCTGTCCATCAAAGCGTTGCCAAGTTGGTGTTAATGGGTGCCTAGAATGTGAGTGCCCGCGTCGCGCCTCCCCGTGCTTGTTGTACACGGGACTACGCATGTTTTTGCTTGTTGTCCTTCGGGGATTAAGCGTCAGGTTGGAGTAATTGCAGAGTGTGGAGTTCCTCATCTTTCCTCAGCTACCTTTGTGTTCGTTTTTTGCGTTGCATTTAATTTATTTTTGGATATTCTTAAAGTAAGAAGAATGAAGCCACACGGACACATGCACCCAGCCCAGTCCAGCCCTGCCCTGCTTATCCCTGTCCATTTGCCCGCTCAGCAGCAATGGAATCGGAGCAGCCGCTCCTAACTTGTCGTCGCTGGGGATTGGATCTCGCCGCCCAGGGCGGATAGCTCCTTGAGGAACTGCCTCGCGTTGGTCAGCGTGGAGCCGCCGTAGATTATGCGCCTCTGCACGTTGGACGTCTGCTTCTGCTTGATAAAGTCCACCAGATTCTGGTACTCAATGTAGTTGCCGCCGCCCACCATGAAGACGACGGCATCCTGGAATGGGGCACGGTTCTTGGGCAGGACATCGCCTCCCTTCAGCAGCTTGGGGTCCAGATACAGATAGTCATCTGTTTCGGCATTGCTGCGACACTCCATAACCTGCTCCGTGATCTTGGTGACAGGTAGGTTCTGCAGAAGCAAAGAGACAGCTGAACACTAACGCTTTAGAGTGATTTGATTGTATTACTCACGTGGCGCTTTACAACCAGATTTTTCACGCCCTCCATGACGAAGGAGCTGCCCTGCGACACAAGTTTGGTGAACATGGAAACCGTTTTGGTGCCACCGCCCTCGTACTGGGTGGCTTGGCTAATGCCTGGCGAGCGATTCATAAGCGCCTTCCAGCGCTGCACGTAGGCCAGAGCGGTCAAGTCACAGCCGGCGGCCTGAAGGGCCTCCTTGAGACGCTCTACCTCAGACTCGGGCAGCTGCTGGGCGCAGATGTAGTAAATGATGTACAGCCGCAGCTTGTCCTCTGACTGGCCAAACTCCGGGTCTCGCAACAGCTCCAGCAGCGGCTTGTCTAGAGTCTGCTTCGACATGACCTTCTCCTCGATCTCAAAGTATGAGTCCAGACGGCGCGCCTTGATGCAGTTGAGGATGGCTGTGGCAATCTTGGTGTGCATGTCGATCAGCCGCTTTTTTTCCATCAGCTGCGGAAGCGAGTTGACGGCGTTGGTGAGGCGCGTCGTAGTGTCGTTGACCAGCGAGAAGGCAATGTCCGATTCTCCCTCAATGCCCATCGAGGTCTTGAGGCGCTTGATTTCGTCCTCCGAGTTCCGATAGGATTCCAGCTCCTCCTGGATGGCCTCGGCCACCGTTGGGAAGGGACTGCCCTTGTGGGTCATCCAGAAGCGATCGGTGCGGTCCAGATCACAAGCCTTCGGCTTCTTTCGGGCTCCTACAAATATTTAAAAAATCTATAAAATCTAATTAAGGTCGCTGCAGAAACCTACCTCCTGCCGCCTCATCCTCGACGTAGACCAAGTTCAGGCCCAGGTCTAGAACATCGTGAACCAACGCTTGGTACGACCATGTGTGGTGCAGCGGTGTGGCCAGATCCATATTCCGGTCCAGCAGCAGCAGAACAGGCCGCTGGAAGCTGAACACTCCGCCGCCAGCCTGGGTGGCATCCATGTGGAACAGATTAGCGCGCGCGTCCCAGAGGTTCTCGCGCAATTTCTTCTCCAGCTTCCTGGCGACCATCTCGGCGGCACTGTGCCGCGGACAGCGGATGATCGGCACGTTGCCCAGAGTGACGAAAAGGGCAAAGAGCGAGTCCACGATGGAGTCCATCAGCGCCACCATCTCTTCGTCGCGCGTGTTGGCCCGGTTGATGGCGTAGTAAGACAGCTGGTCGCTCTGTTGGTGCTTGAGCACGAAAAAGTCGTCCTCCAGGCTGATGAAGTTCACGTACTGGTCGTACATCCTGTGGATGTTGGCGACGCAGCCGGCGTGCAGGGCGGCGGCGGCCAGGTTCTCTATCTTGCTGCGCGTGATGGGCGCCAAGAAGTTCAGGTGATAGATGTCGTACAGGCCGTTGGAGAAGTCCTGTTGGATGCGGTCGAGATTCTCGTCGGTTGGCAGGCAAAAGTAGATGGCCGGCACGTCTGGTATGGAGTCGCGATCCGAATGGAGTTGTCTATATAGGGGTAATCATACATATCTGAGCATACAGTCCCTAATGGTTTTATCACTGAACCCACGGGTCCGCACCACTCACACATGCAATGTGACGCCCAGTTCACGCAGCTCCTTGATGGAGATGACCGGCGATATGATGTCCTGTCCCACGCGGTCGTAGATGAGGATCTTCCAAACGGGCTCAGCGGCCAGAGCCTTGGGCTGCTGCGAGTTTAAATTAAGCATTTGCTTAATGGCATCTGTGGGAGAAAGCAAAATAGTCAATTGCCCCAATGCATATCTAGTTTATTTTACTTATTTGGCGCTCCCTTAGGGTCAACATGGTGTTTGGTGTGTGGGTCCCGGCAAAAAATAAGCAATAGCTGCGATTGATTTATAAATTCTTTATCTTTTAATGGATAAAAAACATATTTTACAAAAAACAACACGTCACAAGCGCCTATGTGAAACGCGTTTGGGGAAATTTAGTATAATGAAGGTGCAACAGCTGTGGAATTGGTGTGCACACTGCTGGAGGAAATACCAAAGAAGGTAATTTGAAATATTTTTAACTCTGTATTATGGAAATATTCAATAGTTCATTGGCTTTCACTAGCATCTCGCATCTCATTAAGAACATTTCTATATATTTGAGTAAGTTACGTTGAGTTTTGAAATTAAGATTTTTCTGAGATCCGGAACTCAGTTTTCAGCCGAAAATCATACTCTTCGTTTTTAGGCACTCTGGAATCCGCAAAAGTGGATTTATTTACTCCCTGTACCATAAAAAAAGAATACACAAGCTAAATTCCATTGGTAATGGTGCCAAATTCATATAAATGCATCAATAAGTCATCTATTGTTTTTCTCTGCAACTAAGATTTGTTTTGTTGTATAAAATCCGTTAAATTTCTTTCACCCTATTGCGAATGCAAATCAGAAATTGGTTGCAAAAGTTAAAAGTGGAGCCTGCCTCGGGAAGTTTGAAAAAACTCGCATATCCACAAAGATATGCGTGTTACTCATAAAAATATATAATCTTTAATTCTGTCGTCTTCCATATTTCTGTTGATTTCCAGCTATTCTTATGACGCAATAACTTGCTTCTGCCAGTGTGAACGCGTTTTCTGCGTCATTGCATATATTCCGATATCGATTGGAAAAACAGTTTGTGCCCGAGCAAATTTCTTATTGGTTTCATACGAATATAAACCCTGATTCTGTGCTTTTTCGGATCTGAGTACTAAGCTTATACAAAACAAAATAGAAAGCAATCACAGGTAGAAAAAACACTCTTCAAATTCTCTCTATTTTCTCTCTTTTTCGAAGTGACATTCGCTCTCTTCGTGGTGATTTCCGTGATTTTGAAAATGATCAATGGATTAAAGTATAAAGACAAGAAAAACGTAAAGAAAACGGTTACTTTTTGAACGGATTTAAAAACTTAAAATGCCTAAAATAATAATGCAAATAAAGTAAAAATAAAATATAAGAATAGTAATAGTAACAGTAAATAATAAATTTTAATACTAGTCAGGATCAGTCCCTGTGGTCTGTCAAGCTCACTATAGTGCCCAGCGTTTAGGGAATCTCCGAATCTCTCCATCCATATCGGATCCGATGCACTACACGAGTCTACAACGAGTCTGATACAAATTATTATCGTCAAAATTTAAATTTTATGACTCTTTTAAAAAAAGGGCATTTAACGTTCCCGTTAGATACATTTGATTTGTGTGGGAAGCAGCTTAGGGATAACAATAATTGGAATCGGGCAGTGCTACGCTATATACAGAAAAAAGGAACTAGGGTATACAAATGCCCATACTTAAAGCAGATGTATGGATGACCCAACAATGACGGTCACTTTCCGGTAAACACTTACGTTTTAAGCTTTGGCCGTTTTCCTTTGAACCTCATTTTTAAAAGAATACAATATAAAGAAGTTCCCAAAACTAACCAATTGTTGATGAATTTTTATTTTATTTTATTATTATCATTTTATTATTTTAGCGCTTAGAGGGCAAATTAGCTAGTAATGTTAAACCGAATATCAAAATAGAGGAATATTAACTCTACGCATCTTGTAGTGTCCGTCAGTATATTTCGGTATATTTCTGTGGGTCGATAAGCCCGCGACGAACTATCGATAACAAAAAAAAACAGCTGTTTAGCTGACTCATAACCGCGGTCGCCATCACGAACAATCACTGACGGTATATTTTGTTGATAAGTCCGCGGTCACACTGCACACTGCATGTCGGTCAAAACAAAATTTTATACGTCAATGGTCGGTGCGCGCAAGGATAATTCTCATTAATAAAAGCAGTGAAAAACGTGTCGGCCTTGCAACAACAAAGAAGAAAAAGTGTCGAATTATTTTCTGAGTTCAGAAAAGTCCGTTCAAATATCTGACAAGACAAGTATCAAACGATCGGTTCTGTCAGCCGAATTTTGTTTTTCGCACGTAAAAATAAATTTTATTTACGTCGTCTGGCAGACAAAAGCAAGTCCGCCGATAACCAGTAGGTGAAAGTGCGACAATGATATTGGAAGGGGATCATCCGCAGGTGGCCATAGGCAACTTGTTCCAGACAAGACGCGTGGCGCAGGTCAGATGGCGATTGACCCACCAGCGGGCGCTGGCCGCCGTCCACGTTTTGGGCCAGGAGAAGCGCCGCTGCGGTGACCGCTTCGTGAGCCGCCACCACTTCTTCAAGCACAGCCGCGGTTTCCTTTGGTTCATGATGTGCAACCTGCTAATCTCCGGCAGCACCGGCGGGGCGGAGGCGCAGCTGCTGATCAACGTCCAGAACCAGGTGCGTGCTGGGGAATCGTTGGAGAAAGAGGCTCCGAAGCAGCCGGAAGAAAAACGAAAAGAGGATGAGGAAGAGGGAGTTTTACCCATGGAATGGGTGCCAATCGACGTACAAAATCCAGAAGTAGATTACGAAGAACTTATCATGCAGTCGGCAGCAAATAAACCAGAAGTAGTTGCGGCAGATCAGAATAAATGAAAATAAACTCCAACATTTTGAGGTGGATCCACAACACACGCAAGAAGCAGAAGCAGTACAAATGACACGGCGACTGGAGTAGAGGGCGCCAAAAAAAAAATGAGAGAGAGAGAGAGAAAAAAAAAGACCAATCAGCACCAGGAATTATTCAACAAAAATAAACGACGACAAATACTAAAATTAGATTTCCTTGTTTAAAATATTTGCATAAAGAAGTTAAAAACGGCTGGGTTCAAGTGCAGACCAGCGATTTCCCTGGAAATTAGTTTGCCTTTGGGGTTTTCTATCAATTTTAGATTAGTTTGCCGAAAACGTGCTTTTGGTCTTGCTCTTGCTTACAGTACACCCTGTATCCATTCGTGTGCTTCTGTGCCTGTGTGTGTGTGCACACATATTTGTTTACATGTGACATCCTTCATTGTTCCCGCGTGCTGTCCGTGGCCCCAAAATGCCCCCCTGCTCTGCACTGCTTTGTTTGCATGTGCTTTTGTGCAAACACAGGGAAAGCTAAGCAGCGACGAGGCAGCAAAAACAATACCAACACAACAACATGTTTGCTCATGTACACACACACATAGACACGGGCAGAGGGCACACTTTTTGTTGTTGAACTACATTTCGGAGAAAGAGAAAGGGAGATTGTGGTGCAGTTGACCCTGCTTCTTCTTCTTCTTTTTGACATTTCCCATCTCCGTTTCGTTTTGGCGTCGTTCCTTTTCCCATTTTTCAAGTCTCTTGACTCTAATTTGGTTCAGGGCCGACCTGCTTCAAGCGGCAGAAGCTGTCATAGTTAATTTAAGAACTGACTACAACCCCAGGGACACCCCCTTCAGTGCTCAGTCCTTTATTAATATTCCAGTAGGATGGCGACAAGCGGAACAAGTACCGAAGCAGAGTTCTTGAATCCCATTCTAACACTTGTTGCTCTCTAATGCGCTTTTGTAGGGCGGCGAGGTGATCCAGGAGAGCATTACTTCCAATATTGGCGAGGATCTGATAACACTCGAGTTCCAGAAGACCGACGGGACCCTCATCACCCAAGTTATAGACTTCCGCAATGTAAGTATCGCCACATGGAGACGGAAAAGGAAGGATGCCGAGCATTTCCTCTGATTTCGAAGTCTCATTCCTTTTTTCCTTTTACTCCTGCCATTTCAGGAGGTACAAATCCTCAAGGCCCTGGTGCTTGGCGAGGAGGAGCGCGGCCAGAGCCAGTACCAGGTCATGTGCTTCGCCACCAAGTTCAACAAGGGTGACTTCATCTCTTCGGCCGCCATGGCCAAGCTGCGACAGAAGAACCCGCACACGATACGCACTCCCGAGGAGGACAAGGGCCGCGAGACCTACACGATGAGCAGCTGGGTGCAGCTGAACCGATCCTTGCCCATTACAAGGCACCTGCAGACCATCTGCACCGAGGCCATGGACGCTACCTATGTGCGGGATGTGGATCTAAAGTCGTGGGCGGAGCTGCCAGGTATGTGGTTGACCGATTAGTTGAAGAAAGTAGACACATCTATGAAAGATAAAATCCCAAGAGTTTAGTTTGAAACCTTTACCAAGTTTTAAACGCAGACATCTCCATCCTTCAACTTTGTTCATCGCTATATGAAAATAAGACGTGTTTGCAAGCTCAAGCTCTCAGGGGAAAAAATATGATTTCTTTTTAGTTTATTTTACAGCAGACGAATACTTTATTTGATTAAAAATTTAAACAATATGGCCAAATCAATAAATTAATCCTTATTAGTATTCGAGCATTTTTACTTCGCTATCCATTGATTGGTTTTGGCTTTTAATACTAAGCAGCCCGTTTCTCTAGAGAGTATAATTTTCGTTTATACCTTATCGGTATTTGAAGATATTCATTCCATACCTTTCCAAAGTGTTAACAAATGAAAAATCATTACAGTCTTTAGCTTTATAAAAGTATGTAGATTGGATCAGTTGACTGGGGTTAGTCACAGCCCAAGTAGCAGTGTGATTACTCTTACGAGATTTTTTTTATTTATTTTCAATTTTCCTATCTTGTAATTAATTTAAAGCGATTTTAAATGCACCGCAAATGTGTCGAATTTATTGTACACTTTTAGTCGAAAATTTCCCCGTGGGTAACCAATATTCGGTGAACCGAATTGATTTTTTCTTTTCACGCAGCTCTTAAAATATTCTCCATTTTTTTGTTTGCATTCTGGTTGCTTGCTGCTTTTTTGTGTTTGCGTCGCGGTATCCTGCAGGCTCGTCGATCTCCAGTCTGGAGGCGGCCACTGAGAAATTCCCGGACACGCTCTCCACGCGCTGCAACGAAGTGAGCAGCCTCTGGGCGCCCTGCCTGTGTACCCTGGAGACATGCATTGGCTGGTATCCCTGCGGCCTGAAGTACTGCAAGGGAAAAGGGGCCGGCGCGGACTCGTCCGGAGCCCAGCAGCAGCAGCAGACGAATTATCGCTGCGGCATCAAGACCTGCCGCAAGTGTACACAGTTCACCTATTATGTCCGACAGAAACAACAGTGCCTCTGGGATGAATGACGGCGCGGCGAGCTGCAGCTGGTGCAGATGCAGATGCGCTGTGCCAGGCGGCGGAGCGACACGGATGCAATGGATGCCTGCGATGCGGCACTCGGGATGCAGATGGGAGTTGCAAGTGAAACAAGAGGAGTAGCGACAATAACAGGAACAGCGGCAACAACGAATGGCAGCAGGAGAACAGGAGCGGACACAACGGCAACAACGACGACGACCAACAAATTACGCCAACTGCTTTTGTTGGTGCAGCAGCAGATGCCTTTTGCTCTGTGGAGCTTTCCGGTCCATCACATTTCCCATCATCGTCAGCATCCAGGGGAGAGGGAGAACCAGAAGCAGCAGCACCAGCACCAACAGCCTCATCATCATTCTCAGGTTGCCGCCACATCATCCTCCACACCCACAATGGCTGCCGTCGTTGCGTGATAATGATAATTCTGGGAATATTCAACCAGCATCCAGGCCCCTCCGGTTCTCCGAGAAATGAGTGTGGACACTTTTTACTTTCCACACCATGGTGGACGGGGGCGTTGAGCCAAAGGCTGGACGGATGAAAAGGTGTGCTCCTGTATACTATGTACATATGTATGTACATATTTGTAACTACGATTAGCTTTTAGCCCGTTTGAGTTATACGCTTGTGCAGGATTTCCTTTAGCCTTAGGTTAAGGTTAGATATCCTAATTATCGTAATTAAATTTAGACCACAAAGAGCTCGCTGAACTTAGGGTTCCTACCCAGCTATCTTTTGCTATCTCTGATTATATACTCTCACCAAACAATTTACTTTGGGCTAATTTAAATAATATTTCACATATTTCATTCAATAATTCATCTTTGTACGTTTTCGTACGTTATATATTATATTATTTCCTCTTTCGTTGCTCGCTTTATATTTTTAATTTTATATATTTTTGACCTTGTATTTTCAACATTTCATAAAATTTGACGATTCCTACTAAAAGTTCTGATTCTCTTAAAATACTTTCTTTCTCCCATTCCAATTCACACTTTTTTCTGAACACAATTGTAAGCTATTTTGCTCGGGCTATCTGTTAGCAGTTTAATATTTCATCTTCACCATTTCCAATTCATAATTGAAGCCTGACTAGATCTAGTCTTTTTCCAGTCGTATTCCGCTGAGCTCAAGAGTATTAGAATTATAGGAAAATAAATAAATTAAATGTGGCCTTAGCATGTTTTATGAGCGCAGGAAAGAGAAACCAAACTACAGAATTTTTCAGGCAGGTCAGAACTTGTAATTCATTGCGCTCATAATAAAATCGGAAAATACAAATAATAAGAAATATGATATGGGAAATTCCACTAACCGAAACGACTGCCGCAAGAAAAGCTTTTTTATTATCTTTTTTTCAAAATGGCTGTTTGAAAACCCCAATCGCATTACTTCTTTTCCACTCTTCCTTATTATGTGTAGTCCCTTACACCCTCTTTATACTAAGGTAACTAAACTGTAACACACCTGCCTTTTTGCCTTTGACTTGTCATCTTTTCCACTTTTCCAAACCAAAGGATTACCTTGCAAGAGTATCGAAGAAAATCTCGAGCATATTGATTGATACCAATAATAAATAATACCAAGAACAATAATCTATTGTATAAACTTTCGAACCTAGTCTACTTAGAGTCTTAGAATGGCATATTTTCCTAAAAGCATACTACAAAATAAAATTGTGTAACATGTTTCGACAAGAAAAACAAACGGTGATAATAATTTTTTCTACCACTTAGAAAGGCAACTCCTTGACTCACTGTAAAAATATAATGGAAATGAATTTGATCTGATCCAGTAAACAAATTGATTAGTATTACTAAGCATTTAAGGGTTTATCGAACGAGGGAGACCCCAATCTGATTCGTGTGAAGCGCATTAGCCAATAATAATAATCCACTAGTCCTAACAAAGTAATTGAAATTAATATTTAGTCCTAATAAAGAAGCTGACAAATTCTACATTTTTTATAAAACAAAACTTATCTTTTATTTTGAATACCTTTTTTATGGCTTGGAGTTATATTTCAGATTGAAAAATTCTTCGTTAACCTCTGCATTACCTAGTATTAAATAAAAGAAAAGCACGCTATTCGGACCTACGCTATTCGCTATTTCATGATTTTTGAACCCAAAAGCTTCATTCGAAATTTTGAACTGATGATCAAATCAAATTCGCCACGAATGTACAAGGTTTTATGGAATGTCGAATATGATATGCCGACAGCGTACTATTAGTCGGAAATGGGGAATATTAAAGGTATCGTCCCTTGAAAAGCCTTCTCTATACACATCTCGCTTTCATTGAGCTATTCCTAATGCCTATATCTTATTAAATTATATTCGATTGAACAGCAAACAATATTTATTAATGCATTCATTTTATCCTAATCAATGAAGGGCTTTCGGAATAGCCATCTTCCCAATGCATTAAGATGCTCGGCATGCTTCAAGTTGTTCTCCAAACCATCCGATGCTCCAGAGCCCTACTACTCTTGCCATCACACTCCGGAAAACAAACAGTTGGCAATGCAAGCTGCATGGAAGCTGCCGACTGGATCCTGGAGCAGCTCCAAGCAGCTCTTGAGCCAGTGGCAAATCCTTTATGCGATTTGTAATTCATGAGCAGAGCGCACAGATTCTTATCATTTATTTTACTGCGCAATCGGTATTGGGTCCGTGGTAGAGAGGGCAGCGGATGGTACAGACTGCTAGGCAAACACTTGCAGCCAATAACTATATTCATGGCGTCGACTGTAGCCGACGATTGCTTAAGACGTGCGGAAACCAAATCGGCGTCGTAGAAAATTGAATTTGTTACGATTTCGCAGAGGGGTTGAGTATAGCCCCAAGGATAACGCGGGGCAACGATGATCCCAACGGGAGCAGACGTATGTGCATGTCTAATGAGCCATGAAATGCCGGAGACTGGAGCCTTTTTCCCCAATTCCACCATCGAGCTTAGGACCTTTTTTTTGTGGAGGGTAATCAGCGACAGCTGGCTACTCGGATCTCCATCTACACTTAGGAGGCAGCACGAGTAGCCTGTCCCAGGTCAGGGCCATCTCCTTTGAACCCCGTAGTTGACTTCGCTCACCCCCTGCTGACCCCCCACATCTATATAATTAAAGCGTGCAGCGGCTGGCGCGTAAATCAAACAAAATCAACTCTCTTCGGCTGCTCTTAATTAAGTTTACACTCCCGCCATTCGATTTCTCTCTCTGGGTTTCTTGCTTTTCGGTGGTCAGCCGTGCACCCAGCAAATGGGTCCAAATCGATGTAAGTATTAGCGAAGAATCTCCTTCATTATTGTGTTAAAAACAAGCTTTGTTGAAAAGGTGGATTAGTAAATAGTATTAAGACATACAGACAAACAATATAAAATACTTTGTAAGTAACTTTAATTCAAAATCTTTTTAAATATGATTCTCGACATCAACATCTGAAAATACAATAAATAATAACAAAGAACGAAGCCCCCAAAAATTATTCAAGCTATGAATGTTTCGACACTTACTGTTAAAAGTTTATGCTAAATAAATGTATATTTAATCTTTTCTAATCAACTTTTCGCCGTATTTCCCAGTACCAGTCTACATTGGAACCGACATTCCTTTCGCCTGAGCAAGGTCGGGTCGGGTCAATAAAACAGCCTTCTCGACGGACCATCCACTGAGTGAACGGCCCGCGTGTGGATATAAGTATTCTCCATCTGTGGGAGGCCTCATATTGCTTTGGCCGTGTGAATTTTCCCTATTGACTTTTCAGGTCAAAAGTGCGCTGGATATTTGCATAACTACTTAAGGCCTCCCCCTCACACACATATAGTACATACCTGCGTGTATGCTGGGATATTTTCCAGTACACGCGAACGAGGCAGGGAACATTGCTTGTTCATTATGAATTTGTGTGTTTATGTCTGCGTTAAATTAAAATCACTTATACGCCGTGTAATCATCGCAAATAGGCTCTCAGCCGCTCGCTTCTGACGTCACGTCTCCCTTTCTCAGACTTCTCTTCACCACTAATTTGGCCGAGTCACGTAGGAGAGTAAAACAAAAGCAGCTGCAGAGCCGAATACTTGCCAACTACTTTTGAAATTTAATTTCACTTTTGCCAGCTTTTGGACTGACGGACTGACATTGTGCCAGCCTGTTGTTAAATAGGGTTCACGGAAAAGAGATTCGTTTGCCCTCCGCCTTTATTTTGTTGTAATTGAAAGTTTTCACAATTAGCAGGGTCTACCAGAAGAAAGGGAAGGTAGCATGGTTGATGCAAAAAATGTCGATGATGCCTAATGAGAGGCCGGTGTTTTTGTTTCTTTGACCCAAGAAATAATGAAACCTTAATGTTACACAAATGGCAGAGAAATATTCTACACGAATATGACCAACAAATAGTATTGCCAAATTTAATTTTTGTATGTACATACTTTGCACTGTTTCAATAAACATTTGATGACTTGTATCGTTCGTTCAAATGTTCGTATGAAAACTTTTGAAAGTCTGATTGTTACTTATGTAAATTGTACAGATTTTGTGGAGCTCCAGGCTTAGGATCCCTTGCAAATACAGTTCGGCCGATTTTCAATATATTCATTTATACTTGCCATTTGATGACATTTAAATGAATGGCTTCCAACGCATTTTATCGCCATAAATAGGGTATGTTTTTCATAGGTGAGGAACCTTCGTCTTTCTCTTGTCATCATTATCGTTCGCATTATGCGTGGGTGCTACGGACACGGACAAAGTACGTTTTCCTTGTTCTTCGGTCGTATGCCCGAACTGCAATGCGCATAAATCAATGACAATCAAAATTCATTTCGTTTGCGTTGATTTATTGCTTTTGTTTGATTATAGGGGATCCTACGGATCCATCGAGGTCGGCAAAAGCTGAGCTTCTGCCCACCTTTCCTTGCTTTCTGGTCTGATGTGCTGCCTTATCAGCAATGCATATTAATGTGAGTTATGTGTGTGTGTGTGCCAGAAACAACAAAACTCAGCTCGGCTCCTCGATATTTTTCTTGTATTTTCCCTTTTTCCTGTACAAATATTAAAGATACACAAAGGCAGAATGAGAGTGGGATTGCATGTGCACGCCCAATTCAACTGAGTAGCAACCTTTTTCCTTTATTTTTTTGTGGGATGGCTTATCGCCCAGCCCCACAGTCCCACGTCCTACTGCCAAATCATCAATCAAACGCGTGTGATTTGCTACAGTTCAAATTTCGCTCTCAGTTCAATCGTTCAGCCATTCAAGCAGAAATACAAATATTTGCTTTTTTCCAAAGTACAAAAGCAGCCTAGAGATAGGGGAAATATAGTGCAGAGGGGCGGTTGAAAGCCATCTGGCAGGGCAGGCCCAGGGCTTAGTCTTGTCCTTCCTGCCTGACTGACATGGCTTAAAAATCGAGGCCTCTTCGCTTTGCCCGTCAAGAGGCGGCGGCAAAAAAGGGTAAGCCACTCCCGGCTCGTTCGCTCCTAGGAAGCAGATGTTCCTTCTCTCGACTGCCTAATCTTTTCTGTGATGGGCTGGCAACCTGTTACATCGCTACCCGTGAACCCTGCACTTCTGGGTCCTTTCTGACGAACCACAGGCAACAGCCCCGTCGCCAAGGCTGACAAATGGCCTCCGTAATAAGGCGCTGTGAAATTATTTAGAAAATTTAGCTAGCCAAGGCCACCACCTTTTCAGAAACATTCGGCAACATCCGTAAGGATAGGTTGAACGAGTAGGTTGGCGTGGTGCTGGGCTTGGCAGTAAGTAAAATGGAATTTGTTTTCATCTTGTGAAAAAGTTTTGAGGTTGAAAATTATTGAAGGGTCCAGGAAAGCTTAAAAGGTTTAGCTGCTTATTATAATCCCTGCAACCATTTTCACTTTATCCATTGAATCTGTGATATCTTCTGGGAAAGCTGGGTTCCTTAGACGTTCTTTGGACGCCCATGCGACTATAGGTATAGGGAATTATAATCCGATCCTAAAGACCCCAAAACGGTTCAGGAAAGCAATAATTCGTTATACAATTGGAAGGAACAAAGGAATAAAGTTTCTTGGGTCGGGTGAGAGTTTGAAATGGCTATCGATAAGATAATATTTCAAAAGATATAAATGCTTCACAGATGTGATAATACTGCCAAGAGCAGGAGGTTTTTTCGTCACAATTAGCTTCAAATTCGGTGTTAGGCGGTCCCAGGACTCCTCCACTTAAGCAGCTGCCGGCAGATGCCATGAAAGGCTGCCCGGGCGCCTACGGCCCTTTGAAATGTTGCCAAAAACAATTTATGGTTCTCGTAGTATTGTGTCGTGAAACATTTTGCGCACAATTGAGAATTGTGCAATTGCATTTGGCCAAAACGTAGGAAGGGAACGGATGAAACTCTTGTTCCAGCTGCCAGCAAAGTTTTGCATATTTATTCAATAACAAAATAGGCGGCAGTTAAATTGTGAATAAGTTCTGTAGCAGCTGGCGCTGCCACAATAATTAAAAACAATACGCGACTTCTCTGGAGCTACATAGCTTGGAAATTATGCTTGAAACTTTGATGGGGAAATGCAGACAGAACAGAGGGAAAACTGAATAGGATTAGGGAATGGGGGAATAAGGAGTAGCGGGGCGTTTCTTCCTTCCGAGACGAGACAACGAGACGCATAAATCTTACAAGAACTCACTTGGCTTCATTTCAACTATAGTTACAGCTGTGGGTACTGGTACTGGTCTGCATCCTGCTTCAGTTTCTGCTCCTTTTCGTGATGCAGTTCCTACTGGTTCTCCTTCGTCTGGGTCCCCTCCTTTTGGAGCCTCGAGTGCATTTGCTAATGACAAAGTCAAACAGGAGGACAAATGGGGAGGCAAACGAAAGGAAATGCTTCTGTCACGGTTATTGTTACGTACTTTCGACCGTCGAGTGGCCACAAGCTATAGCGCTGCTGCTTCCACTGCCTCTGGCGATTGTCATGCAAGCTTTGTGTCTGGTTAGCGGCGGCAAGTGTTGAAAACATGTTAATTGCTAACCATAACACCAGCAAGAGCAACAACTCAAGCGCCAGCTTGACAAACAAAGGATCGGAGGGGAGGAGAGGAGAGGACGAATAGGCCTTTTGGTCGCCATTGCCCCATTTTCCGCCACGTAGTAGCCAAAGCAGCAACAACATTTATGTACATGTTCCAAACGGAAGTGGACGCCCAACAGACACACCCTTCTCTGGTTGCCCTCTCCATACCCCATTAACTAGGCCTGCCGCACTCAAAGCTCTGGGCGCGGAAGTATTTGTCGTGATATTTATCGCATAAGCCATTTCTCTTCAGCGACCCCTCAGAGGAACGGCAGCGGAAAATTGTGAAAATTGTATTGAAAATATAGCAGGGCCTTAAGAGAAGACGAGCAGTATTCAGCGATGGCGGAATCGCGAGGGCGAGTAAATGAGAGTAGCAGCTGTAACATTAAAGTTTTTTTTGTGAATAATTTCCACTGATTTTCGTTTTATTGATTTCCGCTATACTCGGCAGCAGCTGCTACAAAGAGCGGAACCAAGAATAGAAATATATTAAACAAAAAAACAAAAAATATTTAAAGATTGGTAGTATGGGGGGCTTTTTTCAATATACTTTTTGTGATAGTATGATATTGTATACTTTACAGTTTCCACTAAGGAACTAATACACTAATACGTGTATACTATATGTCTCTATATGTATTGTACAAAATAGCAGATAATACGAAAGAGAATTTCTATCCCAAAAGTAATATGTAATCAAAGCAATATGAAAAATTAGAATAGTTTTTCTAAGAACACAAAACCGAAAGACTGTGGGTGGCGTAAAGATTTATTTAAAAGGCGGGGACGAAAATGATGTATGTGCGCTCGATCGACTTCAATTTCAACGATTATCTTCTCAAATTCATTACACTTCATTCTATGCCTAACTAACCTACGGTGGCAAACCGGGGCGAATTCGCCTTGAGCGAAAGAGCGAGCTTTATTGCGCTCCCGCCTTGCCCTAACCTACTTACACTAGACTTCAAAACAATTCAAAAATAATCTTAACATAAAACATTGACCAAGACGACGACATGACGAAACACCGGCCCCGTTGAAGGCCTGAGCGGCTTCAACACATTGGTAGCGGCGCCAACTTGTGGATGGCCCGCCGAAAAATGCCCCCATCGCTCCTCCTAAGGTCGACGACCCTGACCATGCCGTCCTCCCCGGCGTGCGTGGCGATCACTCTCCCGAGGAGCCACTCCTGTGGAGGCATGTTGTCCTCGGCCACGAGGACGAGGTCTCCCTCCTTGACGTCGGGCTTCCGTAGGTGCCACTTGCCCCGAATTTGAAGTCCCAGGACATATTCCTTGGACCATCGCCGCCAGAACGCTTGCCTGACTGACGAGGCAAGTTGCCATCGCCGCAAGCAGCTGAGACCCTCCTGGTCCGGAGTCCGCAGTGCTGGGGGGGCGATGAGCGACCCGCCTGTCAGCAGGTGCCAGGGCGTGAGTGCCTCGCCGTCGCTGGGGTCCTGGCTGAGGGCTCCCAGCGGCCTGGAGTTCAGGACGGCCTCGATCCCGACGAGGACTGTGGCGAGCTCTTCTGCGGTCAAGAGCGCGCTGCCTACGGCCCGTAGGAGTAGGCTCTTCGCAGACTTCACACCTGCCTCCCAAAGTCCTCCCATGTGCGGCGCTCGAGGCGGTATGAACGCAAATTCGCATCCGTTTTTTTACGCGAATTCGCGAACTGCGTCCGCCCCGTCCTCGAGCGCCTTCTGCAGAGCGCTGAGGTGGCGGCTCGCTCCGACGAAATTCGTCCCGTTGTCGCAATGGACGATCTGGGGATATCCTCGGCGCCCAACGAACCTTTGGAAAGCCAATAAAAAAGAGTCAGTGGTCAAGTCGGATACAAGTTCTAAGTGAACCGCTTTGGACGCAAAACAAACAAAAAGCGCGATATAGGACTTGTATGGGGCCTTCCTCGAATTTTCAATGTCGTCGAGACGGGTCCACAAAAATAAACGCCGCAAATTGAAAATGGGCGGAGAGCACGGAGCCGGTCTGCCGGTAAATTTCCCATAAGTTGCTTCAGCAGTCGAGGCTTGCATTTAAAGCAGCGGATACACGATCGAACTGTCTGACTGCAGACCTCCTGAGCGTTTACGATCCCACCATTCTGTCGAAGGATGCTCACAAGTGCTCGTGGGCTCCGCACGTATTGCGAACGCTTCGTCAAAAGCAACGGAAACTTGGCATCGTATGATATAGGAGCTTTAGCTAGTCGCCCCCTACTCTCAACAACGAAAAAGTACACCAAGTACCAGTGTCTTCATGGATGAAAGGGTTCAACCGCTGAAGACTAGGACCAACTCTAGATCCTTTCCGAACTTTCTCGATTTCCTCACGATACTCGTGATGTTGGATAACTTCAACAATTTTGCGAAAGGCTTCATCATACTCGGTCGGTGAAACCGTTTTTTCAAACGTTATGCTCGGGTTCTTACATTTTTTTATAAAGCGGAACATATAACAAAACACTCTAAGCAGCTTGAGGTGTGACGAGAATCCCTCGATGACATCTACCAAATCCGAAATTTTTACCGCAGCGGTCAGCCCGACCGCGTTCTTCCTCTTCTCCAGCTCGACATCTTCTGTAGGCTCGAAATGAGGGTTTTTTGGCCAGGTCTCTTCTTCATCCTTCAAAAATGATGGTCCTTCAAACCAGATTGACTGGACGATTTCTTTGACGTCACAACCTCTTGACACAATATCTGCAGGGTTCTGTTTTGTAGGGACATGCCGCCACGTAGCTTCATCTGACCACTCCTGAATCTCAGCCACCCTATACGAAACGAACGTCGACAACGAAGATGGATGCGACCGAATCCAGTGAAGAGTTACTTCAGAGTCTAACCAATAAACAGCTCGTTCGATAGGGACCTTTAATAGGGGCTTGATTCTGTGACAGAGATCCGCGAGAAGGTGAGCGGCACATAACTCAAGCCGTGTGAGCGTTTTGGTCATGAGCGGCGCTACTTTGGACTTTGAAGTCAACAACGATATTTTTAAACCTTCTGCAGTTTTGCTACGGACATAGACGCACGCTCCATAAGCTCTCATGGAGGCGTCAGCGAAGGCATGAGAGGTGGAAGGCTGGTCCTGATTTAAAGGAGGAGACGAACTCTCTGGGGGTGGCGGCAATTCGAGACTATTATCAGTCACTGTGTATCGATGCAGCAATGTGTGATGTGAGCGGCCACAAACTCGACATTTGGCGACCTTGCATCTTACAACAGCGTGACCCTTTTGCAGAAAATTTATACATAAGGACGCAGACTTTGTGAACTCGAACCTTTGCATAACCGAGAGACGTGAAAATGGCGTGCAGTTGGCCACTACATGGTCTCCCGAATTGCAATAGCTGCATGTTCGCTGAGCTCTACTGTTGGGGGGAGTGGAAGAACAAGCAAATGAACTGCGATTGTGCGACTTGCTTGGCATGACTTTTTCTTGCCTTGGCTTTGTCGACTCTTCCGCAGACAAATGCTGGTATCGACGATTTAAAACTTTTTCAAAGTCGGACCAAAGCGGCAACTTTTCGAAGTCAAGCTGTTCTTCCCACTTCTGTCTAGTCACTGGGTCGACTCTGTTCAAAACGAGATGAATGAGCATTGCATTCGAAATCTTCGTATCGTCTCCTATCGATAATAATGAACCATAGATCGATGACACTGTATCGATGAGGCTTCTTAGGGACGATGCGGACTGTTGCGAGATTTTTGGCAGATTAAACAGTGCGGAGATTTGGTTCGAGAATATTAGACATTCGTTGTCATATACTCGCTTTAGGCTGTCCATGGCCTTTGCATAATTGGCCTCGGTGACTTGGAACGCCTTTATTGTTCCTAATGCTTCATTAGAGAGGCACGAAATTATATGATTACATTTTTCGATCACCGGTATACTCTCATCATTATGAACAAGAGTCTCAAAAAGGCTAATACAATTTTTAAACTCCGAATATTTACCACTAAATTTTGGTAGTGCCAATTTCGGAAGTCGAGCACGAGTTGGGGCTGTAGAAGCTGATACCGAGGGCGGCGTATCGCTTGTTAGCTTCAAGGCATCGATAAGCGACATTATCTTTGCCTTGGTTACAATGGCCATTTCTTCCAGCTCGGCTCCAAATTCATCTTTGCTCCTTCAATAGGTTGCCCTTGTTAATAGCAGAATTCAGAACATCGAGTCTGCATTGTAGCTCTGTCAATTGCAATGGAATCGACCCACCCTCTAATCGATCCTCTAAGCGGCGAATGCTTTTGACTCGGTTTCTGAGCTTACTTTTTAAGTCATCGAGAACAGACTTATTTTCTTGTGCCATTTTACTATTTATAATCTACGCGACGAAAACCAATATTTTTGTAGATAAAGAAATAATAAATGTTCAAACAATATACCCTAAGAATGCAGGGTAGCGCGTCACTTGCGTGGGGGGGGGGTATGGTATGGTTTTTGTACATATGTGTTATATGGTGCTATATATGTATGTATGTGCACTAATAAATTAAATGCATGCAAATCAAACTCTACTATATCATACGGCTGTGCCAAGAATTGAAAGCGAGGTGCAATTTTTCCAGCACAAGAAAATTTATATATGTATTTATGTATGTCTTCGGCTCTAGCTTTCAATTTTTTGCACAAATACCTCAGGCTCTGCGTTCGGATCATTAAGTCCAGCTGCCACTTTCCTCTTGCAGACCGTGCAATCACAAGAGCGAGCTTTATTGCGCTCCCGCCTTGCCCTAACCTACTTACACTAGACTTCAAAACAATTCAAAAATAATCTTAACATAAAACATTGACCAAGACGACGACATGACGAAACACAATATGTTAAATGCAATATTGCAAATATATATTTTGTATTTCTTTTTAAATATAGTTTCGAGTGGTCTTTTCTTTAATTTTTTAAATACGTATATATGTACGTCTGTATTTTATATTATTAAAATTAATAATTTTTTTTGGGGTATTTTTTTATCAGTTACCGGCTGTAAAATAAAATATATGTACAAATTGACTAATCATTTTGATAGATCAAGTTATATTTTCATACTGAAAACATCGGCTAACATGGGCGGAGGTGAGTTGGTTTTCTAAAAAATAGCAGTTTTTCTGTTTTTTTTTTAAAGGCCAGCCATCGGACTTGGCCTCCTGATGCGCTTCTACCGAGTATTTGTTGCCTTTTTACGGGGGTCTCGTTCGCTCTTGTTTATGGACTCTCGCCGTGTTTATTTCCTTCCCACCTTTTATAATATTCTTTTGCAAGGCTTTTCCGCTCTGCGCCTTTCTTTTGGACGCTTTGCTGTAAATTTTTTATTACCCAGTTGGTCGAATATCTGAAAATCACAGCTGAAATGCTGCATCAAACGGTGTACCAGTACATATTCCCAAATGAAATAAAATCAACCGGCAAAAGGGCAGCTGCGTTGAAACGGAGAACGTTCATTGAAATTTAATGCATATAACTTTTCAATTAAAAAAGAAACAATGGAAAAGGAGCAGCAACAGCGTAAAGTCTCATGTACATAATCTTTTTTAAACAGTGGCGGTGGAACACAAATTAAAAAAATTTGTTATTTAATTACATACTTTTTTATACCCGTAAATGAATTTTTTTATTTAGGCAGTTAGTACTGAAAAATTTTGCGGAAAATTTAAAAGTAAAAAGGAAAGTATGTACAATCAACAGCAGTGATGAGAAAATAAATGGAGTAAAATCACACCATATTTGATATATATAGAAATGTACAGTACTTATGGTTATGTATACTATATTCATTAGTGTTTAGAACCGAAAAGGAACGCTAAGTTTCAGTGCTCTGCTGATACATAAATGTTAAATAAAGCAAGGATTCTGATTCTTGGAACTTATAGTCGCTATCTACTGTACCTTCGAAAAGAGCGAGGGAACAGTTTGTGTAGCATACTTTGCAGGGACGGCCTCTCCTCTAGTGCTGGGGCTAAGCATAAAACCATTTACAAGCACTTAGTTTGCATATAACCTCAACGCAAATATAAAAAGGTCGGGAGGGAATGGTCGGGAAGGTGTTGTATTTGGGAAGGGATGGACGCATTTGCATTTGAAATATGCATGAGTTTCCATCTCCTGACTGTCTGTCTGTGTGTGTCGCCTTGTTTGTTTCATGGCTATGTATGTGTCCTCTGTGTGTGTTCAGATAAACATAAATGTAGAGAAAAAAAAAAAAAAAATAATGCTGAAATTGCAAATGACAAGTTTTGCACTAAGCAGTAGCGCAAATACACCGCTGAGGGAGGGAGAAAGTGGTGGAGCATGGCTGCACGGAGCATGGGCATGATACATTGACACACTTACTGCATGATGAAGCAAAATGAGTGACAAACTGACTGCGCGATGTTTTAAGCTGCTTATTAAGCAAAGAGCCAGCTCGAACGAGGACGCATGCAGCAGGAGTCGGGCTAAGAGGAAGGCCTCAATGGGGTACGACCCAAAAAAATAGCTGGCCAAAATATAAATGAGCGCAGCAAAAGCGGCCAACTTTAAGTAAATAAATGGTTTACTTTCACTGGGAGCACTCACTCGTTGAGACCCAAATCAATGTCACCGTGTCACCACCCCTCCTGGGATGCTGCTCCATCTTCAGATCCTGACCCTGCTCCTCCAGCACGTGCCTTTTCATGATGAAGTTGCCACCGTTTGTTGGCCAGAAAGTGAGACACCCGGTGCACCGGGGGGACTGGTGCCTGGAGACTGAGTTAAAAGCCGAAAAACTTGGAACACGCAAAAAGGTTTAGACGCGCCGCTGAGATTCCTTTTTCTTTGGGTCTGGGAATACAAACTTTATCCATTGCTTCAATAAATAACAAAATGACAAGCAAAGCAAAATGCGAATGGAATTTATCTGCGTAAAACGCGGAATAGAAAATGCTCTCTTTTATTGCAATAAAAACTAAGTGAATTAAATTAATTTTAATCTGAATTCAAAATTTTCATCAAATCCACCAACCAGATCTTCAATCACATCTTCAAAGTGACCAACTTGTTTGTTGGCTTCCATTAACCCTCTCATAGTATAAGGCAAATAAAAATCTGAATGCCTCTGCTCGCTGACATGAAAATGCGAGCATTGTATTCTCATTAATTTCAACAAGAACAACAACAACCGCAATACATGGAAATGCAAAAGCAGAAGTCACTGTATTTCATGCCTGCCTGAAGCCGTTCTAGTTGTTATCCCTGTCGTGGGTGCTGTTGTTGGTCTTTAACGAGCATCCTCTGCTAAGCATTGGGGAAAGCAAATGTTGCCTTGGATAATGCCTCTTGAGATAACGCACACCGCGTGGTTCGACGGGGAAAGCGCACTGCCTTCGTCAGAGTCTTTTGCATTTTCAATTATATAGAAAGGTAAACTGTAAATTAAACGAAATAAAATTGAAGATGAAGCAGCTCCTCTTTTAAATTGTTCAGCGTTCCCCGTAGAACTCGTTTTTGTTTCTGATTTTTCCTTACATATGCCGTTAACAACTTTATTTAAGATACACTGATAGATAAAAGACATTGTAAAAATAACTATTTTAATTTAATATGCGATTTTAAAATACAAACGTAGTAAAATTAAATATAACTCACTTTGATTCAAATATAAATGTATTGAAAATGCGTTTTTAATACGTTCATAATTAATCTAAATACAAAACACTTCAAAATAACTATAATTTATAAAATTTGTAGTTTACATTGCGCTAATAGAAGATTATTGATTAGTTTTGATCTGCCATTGTTATTGCAACAGCTATGAAGAAAAACGAGAAGGAACGTGTGAGTCGCTTCTGGGGACGCGACTCTACTTATACCCGTACTCAGTCAGTATATAAATTTTTGAGCATCATTTTTAAGAATTATTGAATTTAAAAAAAAATTTTACATTTTACATTTTTTTGCTACATTTGCTATCTACATCTACATCTACAATGTATATTTTACATCTAACATGTAGATTAAAGATGTACCATTTAGATTCGACATCTCCTCCGCTAGGGGTTGCTCGCGCACTGAACGCGGCAGAGTGTGCGAGCGAGAAAGAGAATGAGTTGGGTTGTCGTGTGCAGGAGGGGGCGGGGGAAACAACTGAAAATTAATTTCTTCATTCTGGCTATAATTGGCAATTCAGCAATCTGGTAGATATGGGCATTCTCTACGATACTGCGTTTTTAGTTTTATCGTATCTTTAAAGTTGTGCCTGCCACAGATTTTCGTCCTTTGTGGGGGCGGAAGGGGGTGGGGCGAAATTTTGAAATACACTTGTAGCAGTATGATATTACATGAGTCTGGAAACCAAATTTGGTTGCCCTAGCTTTTATAGTCTCTGAGATCCAGGCGGCAAACAAGACGGACAGACGGACGGACGGACAGACAGACTTTTAATTTTAGCAAAATATTAATATTTTTTTAATACGATGACTTTTTAGTATTAAATTTAGCAGTAGCTATTTGTATAAGAACATCTAAAAACCTAAACTTATGTAGTCTCCAGCTTTCGGCACTGCTGCTGGGCTCTCCCTATTTAAGGACGCACCTGCATCTGCCGCTTCGGTTCTTTGATGGGCCGTCGTTGCCTAAGTTAGTTCTATGCTAATCTCTCGCCGCATAGCTATGCGTAGGTTGCATACCGAACCCACTGGCTGGGCAAAAGAGCGAGCAATCGGCTTCCGCTATCCGCCTGTATAATTAGACATTGTTAAACCGTTTCGTCTTCTCAAGTGTATTTATTTTTTTACTTTTTAAAGATTTGGAAATGCGGCTTTAACCTGCTTCGGGTTCCCAATATCCTCTACTTTTAGTTAATTGTACAAAAAAACATTACACGTTGATAAATAAACTGCTCTCTTACATAATTACAATGTGCGTTTCCCTGAAAAAAGGCCGTTTGAATTGGCTGATTTATGGCAGAATTGTACTCAATGTTGGAGCAACCTCCATAAAGTCCAACTGCTTTCAGTTGCCAGAACACACCCAAAAACAATTTCAATATTTCGTTCTCCACCGGAATGGACAGCTTTGTGTTTGTGTGAGTATAAGCACCTTGGCGCTTTATGTCTTGTTCAGCCGGGTAAAGAGTGCATTTTGACATTTTCATGCGCTCCGTTGATCTCCAACCGAAAAAGTTAATGGAAGCACACACAAACCCGCCTGATGCAGGATGCGGGTCTGTGTGGGATTCTGGGGATTTGTAGCTCTATTTTCCAGGGCTCTGTCAGTAGAGTAGAACAAAAGGCTTCGACTGCTGCTTTCAGCTTCAAGTGTTCAATGTCTTTTGTGTGTGCTGAAATAAATGGAAAAACACACGTTTGGTTTAGTTTTACCGCTTGCTTACCCCTTTGCTCCCTTCTGGCTTTTTCTAGGCCCACACCGGGTATCCTGGTGTGGGAGAGCACCACCACCTGGCGGGCATTGTGTGCTCTGAGCCTGGCTAATTGGTCCGACTCCAGTCAATATCGATTTTTTATATACGCCAAATCGCTTGTTTGCCTTTTATTTCTCATTTTTCCTTTGTAATATTTGCGCTGCATCTGGTAAATATTTGTGCCAAAGACTGTTCGCCGACTGACGGACTCGGATGGGATTTTGCATTTTGGATTTTGGCTTTATTCTGCAGAGCCTTTCATGTGCTTGCGCTCACACATGTTTCTGCTCCCTATGTTACCGAAGGCATGGAATTTAATTAAAATTTGGGTTTAAGCTTTAGCAAATCTGGCATTTTTTAACACAGCTAATGGCAGACCCCATTCGAATGTGTGTTGAGGGTGTAATCAAGACAAAAGCCTGCTAAAGATTTGAGAACTACATCAGATTTAAAATTAAAATATGGCCATAGATATGGTTCAGATTTTTGAATTGCATCTATTTTTCGATCTCTTTCTCGTCAGTACTTTTTAACCAAAAAACAACGAATACAATACCCAACAAATTAATTACGAGTATTTGACTTCTTGCTGGAGATAAATTCAGCGACCGTAAGCAAATATTTCGAAACCACATCGTCGGCTAAATTTTGATATATGCACACCCTCGAGCCGGTAAACACACTTAGTAATTTCATTAAGGCTTTTATTCCCTGCCCCGTAACTGTGATCACTGCACAGGTGCTTCCCAGATGTGTGCCACTCGGCTCCACATTGTTGCTGATGCACATTAATTCCGATTTATACAATTTTCCACATTTAACTCTCTCTCAGGCTCTGCGTCGCTACCACGCCTTCCAGAAGGAAAATTGTACACATTAAAACCTTTTTTGTTGCTGTTATGGCTCAAAAGTCGTTAAACCAAGTTTTATGAATGCGATTAAGCGCGTGAACTGCAGAAGAGCATATTTCTTCTCTTCTCCACCGGACTGTACGAATGCCCCCATCCCTTATCCGTATCTCTTTCTATGGCCCCTACTTACTGTCTCATTTTCTCCGCTTTGGGTCGTCCTAGTTTGCTGTTGTGCCCGGAATTTGTCATTTTTAATGACTGTGAAAAGAATGCGTTCGTAATTACATGCCAGAAAGGAAAAACTTTCAACGTTGGATGCATGTGTATGTCTGTGTCTGGCATTTTACTGTATCATAAATTATTTTACATACTTATTATCCTCTTTCTGGTTATGAAAAGGTTGACTTGACTGAATGGTATGGGAGATGTTAACTGAGTAAGTACTAACGAAATTTTAAGAAGGATTTTGCGAGCGGTACGAATGCATATACGGAACAAGTGTATACAAGAAAATTTAACAAAGAAACTCACTTTAAAGATTTCGATGGCTTTTATATTAAGCCGAACTGAATTAATTCTAAACATTGTACGTAAGTTATATATTATTGACTATTTTAATCCATAAATGGTATCTCCTAAGATACCTCATTGGAGTACGTATTGTTAGCTTGTGGCTAATTAAAGACCAAAGAAATTGAAATCTTGCATTATTAGTGTATATAATCTTCGATTCGCAACTGCTATGGCTTCCATTTAGAGCGCTTGGGTCTGCCTGGTTGGGGCATAACTAAGTAGCATGAACCAACTAGCGTAGGGCCCATCCAGAGCCATTTCCCTTCCCGCAAATTTTCGTCATTGTTCCTCCCACTTAAATCCGTTTCCAACTTGGCTGCTTGTCTTTCCTTTTCTTTACTTTTCATCCGCATCCGCATCCTTGTAGGTGGCGATGCCTTTGCCTTTGCCTGGTTCTCCCTGCCTCTCTGCGCTTCTGTCGCCCTCTCCAGAGTTGGTCTCGCTTTCTTTTTATTTGTCGTTGCATTCGCACTTAAGTGATTTTGACACTTGTCCTACTTTCCATGCGTTGATTTTTTATGTCAGCAGACCAAGTGCCATCCTCCTCGCACTCTGACTTCCTGGCAAAGTTGTTCACCTTTCAATAATGCCGTGACAGACAGCGATGGAAGTGCCATGAAGGAGTCAGAGGAAGAGTTGGAGTGAACTAACTTTTTCCTCATTCCTCCTTTCCTTTTTATACCTTTTCAGAGGGTACTGTGATTTTTCCAGATTATTGTAACGCAGAATAAGATTTACCAAGTCTAGAATTTGTATTCAGTTTATCATTCAAAAAGGAATTAACATGAAAAAGAATTACCAGCAATAAAAAAAAAAGAATTTTTATTGATTGATCATCTTCAATGTAAATACAGCCTTGTCTATAAGTATGACTTATTAGCATTTTTGTATGTATGCACTATCGGTTTACGATGGTATAAAAAGCTTGATTCATGGATTTTTGTTTGCATTTTTAGTAGTTGTTTTATTCGCATTCGTTAGTTGCTGCAGTTGCTGTTGCTGTTGCTCTTGTAGTTCTGGCAGTCATCATTCTGTTCATAATACTCAACGTCATCAGCGTCTTTTAGCTTTGCACTGCGCTGATGGGCGACAGGCAACTGAAGTGCACTTTTGCGGATTTGCCTGATGATTTTTGTCTTTGTGTGTGTGTTCTCTCTCCACTTTTCTCTAAGCATCTCCAACTGTCTCTCTGACTGTTTGTCAGGCTGCTCTCCTGTCTCGTTGGCTGTTTGTCTTAGCCTCCACTTCACATTCACATGGCCACAGACGGGCTGGCTCCCCAGCTGATGGTTTGAGCTTTGCTTTTTGGCTTTAATTTTGACTTGCCTCACAACTTGTTTGTTTAATAGTTCTTATTAAGACGAACACATATCTTTATTCCGTTAACTTAGTACGCAGTATCTGTATCTGAATGTAAGGATAGAGTAATTTGGTAATTATCACATTATTATACGTGAATGTCAATATCCAAACCAATTAAAATCCAACCGCTGCCATAGCCAGTGAAAAGAATACATACATATGTTAATTTCATTTATGTGACTCGGCGGTAATGCAATCACATAGTTTGTGTCACACCCTTAAGCTAAAATACATTATTCTTCTCATTCAGAGAATAAGAGAAATATGTAAGCAAAAAAAAAAATGATATATAAATTGATAATCTTTTATCTTATTTTGTTATCGTGGTTGCCAATGCGCTTTTCCTATCCCCTTTAATAAATTGTTCAGCTTAAATTGGTTATATATTTCTTACTTTATAGTTACCAATGTATGTCCCAATATGTATAAGGAAAAAGTAAAACTTTTGCAGATTAAATCATTTCCTGTCGAAACTCATCCCAAAGATACACTCACGCACACGAAAGCAAAGAAACTTTCCATCGCCCAAAGTTTTGATAAGAATTTCCTTTTTTTTCTTGTGTCATTTTTTTCTCTGTCAAAGTATATTTTACAGCTCTCTCTTATGCACACATACACAGGGACACGACCACACACAAAGTCACTTTGGCATTAAAAACTAATTTTATTTCTAATTAATTTTGACGTCTCGTCGTTTGTGGTTAAATATTCGTGCACGCGAGCAAAGACTTTCTTTCATTGTGGTGCGGGTGGGTTTTGGAGATGAGGTCTGGAGATGGTTGGGTGCTCTGAGGCAAAGTCATTAAAAAAGTTGCCAAAAGACTGGGTGAGCAGAACTTTCAGCACGTTCAAAGTAGATCAGAGGAGTGGGAGCAACGTGTCAGGCGGACTTCTTGTGTATTTAGTTGTCAGCTTCAGCTTCAGCGTTGGTAGCGGTGCACATTTTAAATGCTTCAAATGAAATTAACAAAGAAAAAGCCGTAAAATGTCACCCCAGCAGGTGTATACACACATCCCATATCTGACACACACACACACAGAGACAGTCACCTATCACCCACAGACAGAGGTGTGTAGCCGTACGTATATCCATATACATACATCTGTACATATATATTTCTATATATGTTCATTGTGTGTTGAATCTTCGTGCCACGGCAACGCCTTATCCCAAGCCATTGGGCCCCACGTTGGCGGCTTTTTGGTTAAATTTTAAATGAAGTTGACTCTTTCAAGATGTGAAATAAAGTTCCTGTGGTCGTGGTCCTGAAGCTGGTTGGACACAATTTCTATCTAAGCAAAGCCTTTGACTTTGAAAAGTGTTCAAAATATTAACTGAATTCCCATTAAAGGTTGGAGGAAAAAAAAAAAACTCCTTGAAATTATGAAAATGTCGTTGGAAAACAACTAGATCCGTTGATCTATCGCTGAGATCATTCACTATCAAATCCAAACTGGTCGAGTAATGTTTTCAGAACTCAAATATCGATGTGCACTTACGTTATTTTTGGTACCAGACCATTAATGATATAAAATGACAGGCTACTTCGCCAAGAAATGTTCAAATTATCCATTAATCTTTTTAAGCGGTTTTGGTCTTGGGATATCGTGGGAAGAAACATTCAGAAAGAAAGAAACGACAGTCTAGGGCCCAGACTGTAGGCCAAAGGCAGGCCAATAAATGTATAGTCCCTGATAAGATTCCAATCGAATTTTCTTTGCACATACAGTTCATATACAGAAGCAGATCTAACCATTTTGCGGTAGGGGGAGTACGGAGTGGGAGTTTCCAGTTTTTTAGTTTATAGATTCTTGAATAAGATTTTGTACCCGGGAGTTAAGTCTCTAGACAACCTCCACCCTGCTTGGATTCCTTCGAATTGTTTCGTATACATATATGAATTGACTCCTAAGATCATACAGAGAAAAGCCAAAGAGCTTATCAATAGCTATAGATTAAACATATAGGCATCTAAGATGCCGTGTCTTTCACAAAATTCTACTAGCCGCTCTACAAGGTCAAACAATATTTATATCATTGTACCGGAAGTGCCATGATAACAAAAATATATTGTAATGTAATTATAACATAATCCGTGAGCGTAGAAATTTATCTTTGAAGGTCTCATGCCTACAATGGCTATATTTTAGATATTTTCTCTCCCAACCCAACATAAGTCATTACCACCACCAAGTCCCATCACTCTTTCGCCCATTTTTTTTTTTGATGCGGCTATAAACTACAATGTATGCAAATAGTGTGGGTATGTACATATATGGCAGCGGTTCGTCCCATTTCCCACATCCGGCCCATTGTAAACAATATTGTCAACAAAATTCCAACAAAAATACAAAAAAGCCAACACCCACACACACCCATATGACTGAGACATGGATAGGCGAGCAAACAAAAGCTGCATTGGTGTGCGTTCATTTAATTTTGGTTTGCTCAAAGGTTTAGCGATGGCATTGCCATTTTTTATATGCGCCGCCGAAAAAGTAGTTAAAGTGAAACAGTCAAAGATTACTCGACTAGTAGCATGACCTTTAATGTGGAAGAAGAGTCGAGTTCCTCTTCTTAGATGTGAACATTCACAATCAATTTTGAAGATGTATGTACGTTCTTGCTGTTTTCATTTCATGTTCCATTTCATTGCATTTAGTCGTGAAATAAGCTTCACCTTGACGCTGGTCCTATTGACTCGTATATGTATGGGTCCCGTTCAACTTATTGCTCATTCGGCCACCCAACCACCCAACATACCCATAAACCTTTCATTTTTGGCGGGTGTAGGAACAAACGTCCACAGCAATAATAAAACCCGAGGTCATTTGCTGGAGCGCTTAGTGTCAGAGTTTATTTGTTATGCCGAAATGCGTGTGTGTTTGTGTATGTCATTTTATAGCTTTATTAAAACTAATAAACATGGCGGCAGCGTTCAGAAACTTTTCACTCTGCTTAATGCTCAATCGATTACCGGGTAGACCCGGGAGGCGCGGAAATCGGCTTTCGTTTCTGGGTTTCTTTTGCCGTCGCTGTTAATGTGTCTTTTGCGGCCGCCCCTTTGTGCAATTAACGCGAGTAATCCCCTGGAAGCAGCGACTGATGCGTCAGCGGCTATCTCGGTATCTCGGTTTAAATGCATTCATTTACGTAAAGCGTGTAAACAATTGATCAATGCACCGCTGTCGCCGTTTTCGAGTAAGTAAACAGACGCATCGCGCCTGAAATATTCAATTAAAAGTTGTTAAATGAAACAATTACAAAGCGACAAACAAAGGAACACGCACGTCTCCGCATATCGAGTGAAAATGTATGTAGCATTGTGCACAGTGGACTTTCAGCTGAGAGTCGTATTACGCCATAAAATATGTACATATGTAATGTATGGAAGTTGAACTATGGAAAATTGAACAACTAATCTCCAACTAGAGTAAGCAGCTCGTACATAGTGAATAAATATGAAAAAAAAAAAACAATGTGTTAAGTAATCGACAAGCAATAGGTAATGAATATATTTTGGTACATGTTGTAAAGAAACAATAAGATTGCTAATCGTATATTGGTATGGTGTAATGATATTTTAGTATGCTCTTAAAACAGAAGCATACTCGTATACATACATACATACACTTGCCCGCTTTTGATCCAAACATTTTCCACTGTTCATTGTACATACATATGTATGTCTGCTCTCGGAGGTGTGATGCACTTAATTGTGCCACAAAGTGAGTTATTCATGGAAATCGATTAAATTTTGCTGCCTCTGCCTCTGACGATACTGTTGTTTTTGTTGCGGTCTGTTTGCCAGCTCGGAAACGGGTGGACTTAAATTCAATTGTTTGTGCAGCTACAGAAGGGGCATACAATTGTAGCGCACTGTTATGATAGGAGCTTACAAAAGTAAAAAGTAATTGACTCCACAGGGAATGCGTTCAGCTGAAAAATTTTGAATAAACAAAAAAATTAATCAAGTCTGCGTGAAGTCAAATGGAAAATAGGAATAAATAATTCAACTCCATTGGATTCTATTCACACAGAGAATTCAAAATATTTATTAAATTTGATTTCGAAGAATGTATGTATAATGTTACAATCAAAAGTATATCTACCATATATTTTCCAGTATCAACAATATTTTTAAGGAATGACTGCATAAGACGTACATATCTAAAATGTACATACATATGTAGATACCTGAATTATGTGGGCTTGATACGCTCTTTATAGGGCTCTCCATCAAAGAATTCGATATCCGTTCAACCTAAAATGTCTGGCAAGCAAAATAAGAATATATTTTTCATCTACCACACTGCCGCTGATTCAGCGTTTGCCAGCTTCATTAGCCATACAAAAGTTGGGTGTACTTCAGGCCAATGTTCATCTTAACATCCCCCGTCTTTTCGCCTTTTCATGCCAAAGCCAGAATATACTCATGCCCAAAATGTTTGCACCACCATCTACCACATCTATCCTCATCCTTTACCCATCTTCTTGCATTGCCTGTATCTTTTGGGGCACAAACTTATGCCGCAAATTATGAGAATGCCGTTGAGCGTCGCCTGCATATAAATTAATGAAAATTTATTTATGCCCCGAAAAATATAGAACAAACAAAGGCGAAGGCTTCCCACTTTCTCTCCGCACAGAGAGATGGGTGTGGAGAAAATGGTTTCCAGTGCATTAAGCAAGGAAGGCACCACCAAAGGTTGCATACTATATATCACTCTAGGAGAATATGCAGCACGACAACAACAGAAACTATGTACAATAGAAGCAGCATTGCGAGAATGAGCAAGTGTCATGGAACACACAGCAGAAAAATAGAGGTACGAGAAATTCAAACTAAAAAATCAATTTGTTAAGCTTCAAATGGGAATTTTTCACCCAGAGTGACTGCCCTTAGTTAGATACTATTCGTATGCTTTTTTGTCGGGGGAAATATTTACTGGGATAACAAGCAAGGTGTCTCGTGTCCTTTCCTTCCGTTTCTGGGAAACAAAATGACTTTTCGTGCTGCTTGCCAAATGGTCAACATTACATTCCCTCCTCTTTTTTTTTTGCATGCAGTTTGCTTTTCCGTTTGGCTTAGTTGGCCGTCCCGTCCCTACTTCTACCCCTGCTTCTTCGGCACTTTGCATGTCGTCACGCGCTCCGTGTCCTGCACTCCAAATGCACTTATCTTACAGCAGGTCCTGCTTCTGGCTGCCATTGTTGTTCATTTCTCCCGACATTTTGTAGATGTTTTGTCGAAAATGTCAACAAAATCCAGGCAGTGGGTGAGGACACATTAATAGCATATTTACAAGGAAGTTTCGTATTCTCTTTTCTTTTGTATGTCCTTTTTGCCACATCATCAATTACACATTTTACAACTTCTGTGTTTGTATTTCTTTTTCGGGGGCCGTCTTTTCCTGTGGGATACAGTAAGGGCCCAGACCTGGGGGGTAGTATGTCATAGTATGTTGCGAAAGTTTCTGTATCCTCGGTATTTAATAAAATTTTAAACGTTCAAACGTTCTTTTGAAAATCTCCAAGTGGACTTCCATTGTTTGTTAATTCGATTTAAATGCAATGAATTTCAGATTTTCTATTATAAAGTTGCGACGGTATTTAATATTTGTTAATCCAAATTTGATTGTTAGAATTTGTTATCATACAACAAATTTCTTTCTTGATATTCTGGAAGAGAAGCTTTACAGGGAATTGGGAATAGTTCTTTTATAATCGTTTGCAATTCTGGTTCGCCTTATATCTCAAGAGTTAAATCTCAAGAGTTACTTACAAGCAATTTTCTTCTCAGTGTACGTGATGCGCTCGGGTCACTAGAAAAACACACATAAATCAAACATTTCCCACGTTGCGAAACAATTTCCGACTTGAGACTTTTCCCTTGCCTCATCTCCACTTTCTTTCTTTCTCTCTCTGTCTCTCTTTCCTCTTCATACGAGTATGTTATGTCTGATGGTCTCTACTGTCTATCTTTTAGCTGAGTTTTATTTATGGCATCCGCCAAAACACAGATAGATACACGCTCAGAAGCAGACCAACAGACACAGACATTTGATAAATGCATAGACAATATGACTTCAGTTACGAAATTTACAATTGCTTTTTACTTGATACATAATTGTTGTTTCTGTTGCATTTAGAATTGTTAATGTTTTATTTGTTGTTTTCATCGTTGTTGTAGGCGCTGCTACCGCTGCTTTGGCGCTTTTGTATTGCATTTTGATTTGTGGTTTATACGCTTTTGTGTGGCTCATAAATTTGACTTATTCTCCATGCCATTATGGATGTGGGTGTTGCAAACTTTGTAAACTGCTGGCAATTGAATCAGAAATTTAATAGGAAATTTCACAGCCGCTTGTGCATTGTTACTCGGCGTATGCGTATTATTTTCCAATATCATTTTACCCAACACTTACTTGGATCGTCATGATTGGGCATTATTGGTTTAGTTCTCATGTAACTGATGGCATTTTATTATGGTCTTTGTTTGAAATGGTGCATGTTGGAAATTTGTTTTTGGTATGCTTTGGGGTAATTGGTAACTTATATTTTCAATGCGAATCGGCTAAGAGGTCAAATAATTAAATTGTTTATTGCTGAAAGTTTAAAACTAGTCTGTTTATTTGTGAGCGAAAATTTACTTAACATACTCGTACATATATAAACTTATATTAGCAATTAAAATTAAAATAGATTGCGGCAAACACCCTGACCCAATGGAGCAGATGCACTATAGCCGCTTGGTCCCAATCAAACCCAATTATGGTGGGAGCAAAGATAATAGCTTATCGACTTTCGATTAAAATTAAATTAACATAATTTTTGACCTTCATAGTACAAGTACAAAAGGAAAACAAAAAGAAAAATTTGTTATAATTAAGGCAAATGCTAAGCAAGGATTTAAGTTCAGAGTAGATAGAATGACAGACTTGAAAATGAAGAGGAAAGTAAAGTATAGTGGAGTTTGACGTGACAAAAATACTGATAAGACTGATGAGGGCACTCGAATCTATCTAACAAGAGTGAAAGGAGAAAAATAATTTCAATGCCAATCCTTCTTTTATTTTAACAAATTTAATGTTAATAAGACGAAGCCTACTTTTATTAGAATGAAGGGTCCAAATTAGTTCGACACACTTCCATGCCATGTTGAATCTGAAGCACAGACTCATCTCTGCCGCTTATGTCATTTTATTCACTGGTTGTTTCAGTTAGTATTTGCTTTAGAACGTATCAGGAAGTATCGGAGGGCAGTAAAACGTAAGCAATGACCACTGGCGTGTTTCATAGTGGCAGCAATGCCATATTTTTTTGCGTCACCGCTTCTGTGATGCTGGCAAGCTTCGTCATAATAGCCATCTTCACGGGCTTCCAGCACGAGACGAAGAAGTTCAAGACCATGGTCGTGACGGTTGTGCTGGTGCTGCTGTTCCAGTTCATCGTTCTCGATCCGATCAAGTTCATTGTGCTGTCCATCGATTCGGCCACTTGGCCGCGGAAGCACACCATGAATTACAAGCCGGAGAAAGCCAGGGAAAAGTACAACCACTTGGACTACCTAAGAACGAGACTGAGGAGTCTGAAATCGCAGCTTATGATCACCATTCAGCACCGTAACGAGAAGCTTAATGAGAAGTACAGCCATATATTGAAGGATCTGAAGCTCTACGGGACATACTTTCTGCTACTGCTCATGGTGGTGATTGTGCACCAGGACCCGCTGCTCTACCACAACACCAACGCCGTGATGTCCCTCCTGTCCTACAATACGAGCAATACACTCGGCCTGAAGGAGATCAGGTTCATGGATCAGGTGTACGACTTCATCGAGCTGACGCTGATCAAGGGATTTAATCCGCATCAGAGCATGGACACTGGCTGGCTGCAAATACGTCAGATGAAACGACTGGGTGTGATACGGCTGCGGCAGCTGCGACACATTGACAACATCGGTGTCTACGATCCACAGTGGGACTACGGGACGGGCATGCCCGAGTGGAACCAGCCGTTTAGACGGCTCCACTACGAAGATAAATACTGGCGCATCTACGAACCGTGGCGACCCATCCGACACACACCCAGTCTCGAGGATGGTCTGCTGCTGAACTTTAATCACTATGGCTACGACGTGGACTACCCCGAATTGGTGGGCTATGTGGCACTGCTGACCACCGGGCCCCACAACAGCCTCAAGGTATTGGGCTTCCTCAAGGGCTACAACTGGCTGGACCATCGCAACACTTCGGCGGTTTTTATGGACTTTACCATGTTCAATGCGGATGCGAATATCTTTACCGTGTGCACGCTTCTCGTGGAGAACACGAACTTTGGCTTACAGCTGACCCATGCCACGGTGGAGAGTACAAAGCTACTCGAAAGCCTTGACCAGATGAGCCATCTTAAGATAATCGCTATGCTGCTCTACCTGATCCTTGTCATTCAGTTTTGCCGTAGCCTGTTGGTCAAGCTGTGGTACAATCGCAGCGCCATCAAAAAGGCCTGGAACAAGGTGGATGTTGTCATTTGTATACTGAACTTTATCCTGGTTGCTTTGATGATACTGCGCGAGTGGGAAGTGTCCAAGATACTGAAGCTCCTCAAGGAGTCCACCACGCGGGATTACTTAAACTTTCAGCGCCCCACGCGCCTCTATCTACTGATCAACGTTGTCATGGGCTTGATCGTCTGCATCACCACGATCCGCCTCTGGAAGGTGCTGCAGTTTGCCAGCGTCTTTTCCGTGTTCACCAAAACGCTGTATCTTGCCTGGCCCGCCGTCGCCAGCACCGCACTCATCATAATTATCTTCCTGATGGGCCTCGGCACGGCGGTGGCGATTATCAACGGCAACAACAGCGAGTACTTTCAAAGGCTGGTCAAGTGCATCATCGCCTGCCTGTGCTTTGCCTTCGGCTTCAGCTCGGAGGTCCATCCCCGGGATATGTTTCACGGCGGCAAGGCACTGGGCATTGTGCTCTACCTTGTGCTGGTCTTCATCATTGCCGTGGTTCTCATGAACGTCTTTGCCGCCCTCATCTTCTCGTACTTCGAGAGCGCCGAGCAGGACCGCAAGGAAAATAAGAGCAGGAGCCGCATAAACTTTCTGCAGTTCCTGCGCCTCGAGTTCGCCAACACCCTCGCCATCTGTGGCTGTCGCTTCTTTCGCAAGAGCTACCGTGCCGGCGGGCGCACTGTGCGCGAGAATGTCGCCTGGGCTATGTACAGGCAGGAGCTAATCCGGTCCAAGGCGAGTAGTTTTGCAGTTGTCCAGAAGCCCAGCGACGAAGAGCTACGCTTCCGGTATCGCCAGCGCATCGAGATGCTCCTGGGCCTATCGGCCATCCTCACTGTACAGGTGGAGCTGGTCGAGCGACTGTTGTTAGGCGACAAGGATGGCAATCTGCCAGTCTCCTCAGATTCGGATGACTCCGACATTCCAGAGATGTATCGCAAGAAAGACAATGTAAAATAATAATAAAAATATGAGAGATAATGGATAGACAGCTCTCCCTAACAGTCCTTCTTTCCCCTGAAATATTCGTTTGAAAATGACATCAGTTCATTCCCCTGTGCCTGTGCCGGGAGTCTCCACCCAAAAACAAGCAGCGATAAATGATTTAATTAAACTTGATCTTCTTTTGTGGCGCAGGGTGAGGGCGTGAAGCCAAGAAAAGATACTTTGTGGATAAAAGAATTAATATTTACTTCTGAACGAATAAAGATCGAATCAAAAATAGAAATCGTCAAAAAACATCTGCCCAAATGTTGGCTACGATGTCCAGAAACTTTACAGTAAATTTTCAAAGTTACGCCTTTGGAACTGCTCACTTTTGTAGTGTCATTTAATTTTTAAGCTTTTTTTTAAAGTGTTGGTTCATTATTTGTATTCTTTATCGTTATCACCTTTTTTGCCGTTTAACTATAAAAATGAAGAAAACCAAATCTAAAAAATTAATCGGGATTACGTTTAAAGTGGAGCTTACATTTGCCAAAATAAATAGTACAGTACGTAAAATACTATTTTTGAAAAAGTTATTATTTTAGTTTAGTCTCACAATCGATATTTTACTTTATATAATGAATATTGTTTAACCGAAAGTTTATGGCGACAACTGAAAAGAAGAACACGCGGATTGAGGTGATCCTCTGCTGACTAGAGTACTCGATAAATCGATTGTTATGACTAAGTCTAAAACCATTCATAATCAATTACAGCCAAATAATTATAATTATTTGACGCAATCATGTTGGATAGATGGAGACAGCAGGTCAGCCAATAAACCTTACGTAGATTAAAATCACCTAGGACAATAAGTCGATCAAAACTTTAAGAACTTATTTTAATGTTAATTTTATAATGCTTCAAAGGACAAGAGTTGAGATTAAAGTCCGAACGAATCCGGAGCAGGACATAAACGGTATTTATCAATTCGAATTTCAGTATAAGAAATTGATCGGTTAAGTTAGGATATATCTGTAATATGGAGATTTGGCGACTAGACAGGGATATTCTGACATTTAATTTTTCGTGGAAGGCGAGAATTTATTTTTTCGAGACAAAAGCTAAATCCCAGTCCTTGACCGCCCAATATAGACTTTTATGACTTGTGTAAATATAACTCGACGAGAGTCAATCATCTTTCATATTGATTCTCTTGGTTCTCTTTTACTAATTACTTAACTTTCGTACTATCCAACCAGTGACGGAACTTTTACTTCACTCAAGTACTCATTCCTATGCGAGAAACGAACTTCTTTCATGATATCAGAAACACGGAAACGACAAAGGCAACTCACAGAGAGAGGAGCAGAAATTTCATTTGCTTCATTTCATTTCATTCATTTCCTTCCTTCATTATTTTCATTATTGGTCACATTTTATGATTGTTGTTTGGGTGGGCGGAGTTTGAGGTGGGTAAGTCAACGACTGAAGAGACCTTTGGCATTTGCGGCATGCAGCTTAATTTAATATGCCTTTCACTCAGCCCCCATTTCATTTGCTCGAATTGCCGCTGATGATGTTTTCTTTATGGCGGCGCCGCTTTATGTGTTTATTTCGTAGGCCAAAAGGGTTCTGGCTGGGCCTAACTTTCATGGCACGTAGCTTCACCAGATGTCCAATCTTGAGTGCTTAAATTATTTATTAGGCATCTTTTGCGACAGCTTACGACCTTATGAAATATTAGTATGTTCTTTCTGTCCAGACAGCAATAACAAACAAAACATATGGCAGGCCAAGCCCTCCCAGGGAAGGGCAGGGTCTGCTTAGGTGGGTCCAGTCATAAATTATTTGCTGGCTCGTGTGACCAATGGCTCAGGCATAAATCCAATCAAGTTGACAGCAAGTCATCGTGGACGGATCTCCATTTTAATTATGTATTCATGAATATGGATTTCTCATGAATTTTCAGCTATTCACAATAAATTCATCTTGAAGGAATTATTTATTTTACGTATTTCTATCTAGTGGCTAATCACGTTATGCTTGCGATATTTTTTCATTTCTTATAACTAGTTGGAGCCTGAAAATATTATTTATACAAAAAAATTAGTTATCCAATTTCGATACAAAATTAAAGCAAAATTTAGGTGAATTTGGGTACCAGAATATACTTTCAAGTATTTTTTGATAGAGTACTACCCATTCTCCCTGTTCAATCATTACCCTGAGCTCTTTGACATTTATTCAGCAAGCATTTTAATTATTCATTGGCATTATTGCTTGCACATTTGGTCAATTTAATTATCTACCACCAGCCGTATCATCGACAGCCACAGCTTGCATATTTATACATAAGTCATAGATTGCATTTAAAAATATCAAATGGAAATCATTTGATTCTGACACCAGGCTATATTATATACGATTGATTGATGTTTCGCAAAGCTTTTTGTCAATCTAATGGGTCACGAATGGTTCACGAACAGGCTAATGATATTATATTTGTTTTTCCATCTACATACACACTCGTAAATATGTTTTCACTTATTGTTATTCTTCTTTTACTTAATCAGAATATATTAAGTCGGCTTGTAAGCGGAAGCAGAGCAGCCAGGGACAGAGGACACACAATTGTGAAGTCCTTGAAAGTGCAGTCTGGCAGTAAATTGCAAGTTTATTTCGGATGAAATTTATTTAGCCTGTAAAATTTAATCTCAATGCAGGCAGTCCCTTGTTGTTTTGGGGCAACAAATTTGCCATATCTTAGTGCAGAACAGAGACAAGGCACGAGTATAGACCAAACTTACGGCAATGAAATACCACGAATGGGATTGTCCTGTCTGTGGACTTGACTAAGGGAAGCCGAGCAAATATTTATTTGGACTTTCGTGTCGGTGGGTGGCCATTAGCCTACCTACCGCCAGTCAAGGCAAAAGGAAAAGCTAGCCACCTGGCCCTGAAAGGATATTCCGTTTGCACCTGCTGCTTGTGCAGCTGCAGCTGGAACTCTGGATGTTTATTTTAATTGAATTGTTTCTTGCAGATGCACATACATACATACGTACTCATATGTAAAGGTTGGCCTCGAGATGGGGCTAAAGTGAATCTGCAAGTTATAATTTAACAGTTAATTGCGTATGCAAATTAAATTGTAAGTGCCACTGCAGATGGCATTTAAAACATAACTTAAAAACATTTAATATTTACTTGGTTTTGCTCTGGAAATTGTCCATGTCAATAATGCAGTCTTCTGAACTATTTATTTTTCATCAATAAGTCATATACATATGTATGTATATTTTTTCTTTTGCAATTAAGTTTCGTTTTGTTGTATAAAGTGCCGTTTAATTTATATTTCGATGAGAACAATATTTTGCGAAAACGAAGCATTAATTTTTGCGTATTTAAAGTAAATCGAAAAGATTTTATGAAAGTGAAAACTGCAGTCCTACCGGGCTTTACTTTAATCGTCATCTATTGACAAAAAATTGTGTCGAAGTTTTGGAAGATTACTCACTATTAAATCACTGTGGCAAAGCTTTGCACTCTCCATCGGAATCATTGTCATATTTAAAGGCCACATCAAAAGTAGTGGTAAATCCTGAACATTTTCGTTGACACGACGGCCAATTAAATATAAGCAGAGCCGGCAAATTAGCTGCGCCAGTCAACAAAGCATTTGAAGTTTACCGATGGGACGACTGACTCTTAGAACGACAGACCAACACAAAGCAGTGGACAAACAAGGGAAAATGGGCAAACAAAACCACATACGAGTGCTCGTAGCCCGGTCGGAGGCGTCGACACTCGAGACTCTCGACCAGGCGACTGTTAATAGATTTATGCAATTGAAGTGCGTCCACCATACATAACAAAATGCCATGGAACTGGAGTAATTTCCGTTTTCTGACAGTTCAGTTAGAGGGGAGGGTTGAACCGGGTAGATGTAGACCTCAAAATGTCCATCAAAAATGTCAGTAGACACACATACATCGCTGTGGCCAGGCTCGACCAGAACTGATAAGATATGAAAAGCAATTTACGTTAACTGTCAACGACAAATTTGACCTCGAGGTCACTTCACTTTTTATACCCGTCACTTGGAGGGTATATGGCTTTGCGCAGATATATGCAACAGTACGAATATACATATATGTGAAGGTTTTAGTTTATGTTTACAAGTAAAGTTTAATAAGTGAGGAAATACAAATAAAAATGGTACAAGATATCGAATTTGAACGTCGCGAGTTTTCGTCTTCTGGCCCCTCTCGCTGATCTGCTTTGTGCTCTCGTCTGCACTCGCCCTTGCATTGAAAATTGTTCGTTTTTGTTTTGTCTAAGTATTAAAATTGTTAAAACCCAGCCCACAAAATATGAACATATGTAAATTCTTGATCAAAAAACATAGCAAGTTGTGTGGTGAGTATCTTATTGTCGGCATAGCAGAAATGTCCTTTCTTTTTTTATTTCCCCGTAATTGAGTTTTATTGACACAGTAAGACCATGTTAATTGATGCGCCTGATTATGTGATCGAAAAATATGGCGTGTCCATAAATGGGCGACGCGTGCATGGTCCGCCTGGCGTTCTTTGAGGCGGGACAGTCACATCCCATATTGACACAGATCATCTTGTGGTCGCCGCGGTGCTTCATCAGCAGGCTGTGTGCCCCTTCGTTGACCACCTGGAAGTTATCGCTATCGTTGTAGACTACCCGGTTCTTGTACCAGTCGTAGTGACTCAGGTGGTGTTTTCCCGGCTTAAGCTTGGTCGTGCCTTCGAACACACCCTTCCAGTCCACGAAATACTTCGAGCCAAGGAACCGGGACTCGCGCAAACTTTGCTCCAGATCGATGAAACCAGACACCTCCAGGCCATTACTGTTGCGCATCAACAGGTAGACAACAGTCTGTGGAGTAGCAAAGGGTGGAAATTTTATTAGGGGGCATGCAAATATAAATGTTCAAAGTAGAAATCAGTAAGGTCGGCGTTTCCAGCGTGCTAACAGCGTGGTCCCAAATAATACTGACAAAATGACTTAGTTCTGTTGTCCCCCTTTCTTGAGTGAGTTCTAATGAGCTGTGCACGTGCCCGCACAAAATCGAACCATTTCAGATTTAGGTAAGTGGTGTTACAAGTGGTGTGAAATATATGAATTTTTTATTTGGCCAGAAATAATTTTTTTCCATTTGTCAGAAACGTGACATTTCTGGTAATTACATGTATATGTAGATACTGCAACTTCAATTTAGTTCACTTAACTCACCGACAAATGCTTATTGAGCAACATTTTCTCTCGTTTGGCAAATTGCTGCAGCACGCGATCACTGTTGTTCAAGTAGTCGCCAAAGAGTTGAGATCCACCAAGACCCCGTGGCTTCAACATGTCCATCTCCTTCTGACGACGATCGTTGTACTCCGTTTCGGTAAGCAAGCCGCCCAGGCAACTCTTGCCGCAAGCATTCTGGATTAATTTCCTCTGAAAGTGCCAGTTGCGCAAATAACGAACGTCGTTAAGAGTCATGAACTGGTCCACATAGTCTTCATATGAGTGAAATTCTAGGAGGCTCATGATGCAGCTAGTTTAAGCTTCTAAAACAGGATAACTTTTAACTTTGGTACCTTTTAGTACCAATATCAAAAACTAAAAATGTGTTTTTGTGTTGTGTGTTGAGTTAGTGTGAATCAAAATGTGTATTATGAATTGTATATTGAAGCAATTTGAAGCATTATTGATAACTGATAATAAACGGCATGCTTCAACTAAAAACTAATAAAATCACAAGCTAGTATGTTTAACGGAATACTGGCGGCCTTTAGTCTCAATTGATCTCAAGTATAAATTCAACATTTTAACAGAGAATTTAGTATACCATATATTGCTAAATTTATCTTAATTTAAATTAATATTGATGATATAGACTTTCTTAATTTCATCTTATTTTAAATTAAGTGATAAACCTTAAATTTTTGCAGAAATGAAAGATTTGAAGTGTTGGGTTGGCTAAGGTCTGTAAAGGACTATTAATGATAAATATTTTAAGCCTGTGGTTGTTTAGGAAAGGACAGTTATTGAAATATGATTGTTTCCTACTTTCGGAAAATTCGTAAGTTGGGATACAGATGTTTGTGTATTTTCTAGCTATAACATAATAATTTTTGTATGCATGTTAAATTGAAATATGCCATTTTATTTGCATGTGCCATACAAATAATTACTTTATGTTTATAACCATATAATCGCGCTATTTTTATAGCTGCCAGCATATTGAAACTTGAAACTCGCTTTCAAATTTTACCCAAGGTCCAAAGTTTGGTCTCAAGTCATATCTAAATTGGAAAAGTTTTTGGTAAAGCTAGCAAAATTGATAACCAGAATGGGCTCGAAAAATTTGCAGCAATTTTAATAAAATGTGCCACACAATTAATTAAACATTTGCCATATACACTCTCTTGCAAGAATCCAGAGCGCCATTCATGTAGCAAATTTAATAAATGGAAAAAGTTTCAATGCAAGAGCCCTCGACTTTACCCTCGCCCTGGCGTGTCCCTTTGTCAGACTCCTGACCAAAGTTGTGCATTTTTCAATTACACTTTTCTATATGTTACGCCCGCCCACATACACACAGAAAGGCAGAGGCATTCCGCATATTAAACTAATTACTTCATCAACATTTTAAACTGGGCGCCAAAGTGTAATTTGCATTTTCAGCCTGTGCGTTAGCCACACTTTTAGTGCGCATCCTCTGAATATCCTGTTAAAGCTCGTACTGAGTTAAATTTGAGGTACTGTAGAGTTCTGTATGCGCTTATCTTCTCAGCCATAAGAACATTCGATTTGTTGTAATTTTCTTTGGAAAGATAGAGATTCAAATCAATTACTTTAACGATATTCTAATAGAGTTGGATTGAAGCAGCATAATGTTTGTTTTAATATTTAATTATATATTACTTCAGTTAGAAACCTTGCTCTATATTTAATTAAAATTACAAGTGCAATGCCCATTCTTTTGGATGTTTTCAAAAACATTTCGGTAGCAATTTTACGACCTACATATATCATGAATCTTTCGTTAAACTTGAAAAATAAAAAGAAGTAGTAAGTTTCCGGGTAAGGCTAAAAGCATTAATTTAGTGTTAGCAAAATATTGAAAAATTCCGAGCAGTACTCGTTACTGAAACATATTGAATTCTTTATATATAAACACAGCAAAATCAGCCTGCATTTAGTGTACAGGGAATGCAGGAGGCGTGGAGACATTCCAAGCTGCTTTTCAATATCCACACGGTACACAGGAAGGATTTTCTTTCTTGGAGGTGTGTGTGTGTGAATGTGTATATGTTGGAAGATTTCCGCTATTTAGACACGCTTTCCCACTGTTTGCAGTTGTTGCAGCCACTTCTGCCTTTGCCGCTGCTGTCGCTGCAACAATTAACATGCAGCCGCTGCCAACACTGCAGGCCCGGGGCAAGGCAGCTAGACCTATCCCCTTTCCCGCTCTGTCCATGACCCATCTGCTGTTCCGTTTTGCGTGCTTTGTCACCATCTTGCCTCTTGCTGCCGTCTTGAGCGCGTAAATTGCTACTTCGTGGCCAGTCCCCTGACTCCGCTGGAGCCCTAACGTCTTCGCTCATGTCTGGTGTCACCCCGCTGCTATTCCCACTTTACTTTAGTCAGTAAACTGTTCGTTCGTTCCCCTCTACCCCCCGTCACAGCCATGGCCTTTGTTTGACTTGGTCATTAGTAAATGTACTTTGTCGTAGCATAAAAAGGAGTTAAGTGTGCACTCTAAGGATTTATGTGCATTACCAAAGAATGAGGCAGCAATGCTCAATGCTGCTGCAGCTCCTTGCCATGCCTTGCCTCGTCTTTCCTTTCCTTTCTTGCTCCGGCAGTTGCCTTTGCCATGTGTTAAGTGCACGGTTTTTGATGAATGAATCAGAGGACAGGAAAGCGAAATTCCTCTAACTGCTTAACAATTGCAGAAAGAGTTGATGTTGGACTTATAGCCAGTCATAAGCCAGATGAAAAGAAAGTAAGGGAAGTGGAACAGGGAATGGAATCCAGGCACAGATTGAATGCATGAGCAAATAGAAGTGGTATTGGCATTGTTCCCATTATGAATTCCATCTAGGAACAACTTTACTGTTCATTGGTGTCCCTGAGAGATGCAGACCCCCCAATATTCTGTGTAATCTGTCCTATGCAGCCGATTGCAATTCCACAATTCAAATGTCGTATTTCAGTCTGCAAATGTCCGGAAAATAAATTGCATCTGCCATCTCTCTCGGGGGAGGTTGGAATATGCTAACACAAATTATCAAGTTACTATAAATTGCTTTCTCTGGGCCCGTACATCTTGCCAATGAAATCAAAGCCACATAAATTGCGCAAATCATTCTGGGCCAGCTTCAACTTCCTCTGATTTGCAGTAAATATGCGGCCCAAAAGGAACCATCACACACAGAGACTGCAACAAAGACAAAGGACCAAAAGAATCATCACTTACAGCTGACCACAAGCGTTGGGTCCGGTCCACCCCATACCATAATACCCAAGCCCTGTTTCGCCCAGGGAGCTGTCCCGCAATCGATCAAAAGGAATTATGTCTCAACACAATTGTAAATAAATCTTTGCGGCCATGTGGACATCATGTGCAGCCAGCGCTGTGAGCTGGGGGCCGGGACCGAAGGACCCTACCGCAAAAGGGAGATAGAGAAATCCTGCATATCCCATATATGAAGATTGAGTGGTAATGTGTGCAAATCTAAAGCTACTGCCTCGAATGTTCACCAAGTTGTTGGTTCGATTCCCTCTCTGCTTCGGCCCCGGATCCTGCTCCTTCTTCATCCTTGGGTTCCGTTGACATGTTGGTAAATTGGTCCTTAGCTGATTGCATCGATTGCTGAGGCCGGCCTCTCCGTTCGGATTTAGCCCAAAACTGGGGAATTAAGTCTAAATTCCGGAAATTAATCTGCTCAAAAGGACAGACAAACCGAAACATACAGAGGCCCACAGCACACCAAATGCAATATTATTCAAAGTGATTTTACAAGTGTCGTTGTCATTAGGCGATTGCCTAAGGCTTCAGGGCTTACGTTGGAATGGATAAGGAATAAGGAGCGACCCAGAGTTCCAGCTGCTGCTGTTGCTTCAGTGAGCACTTCCTTTGGGGGCAAATTTATAATGCGCATCGATAATGATTTGTAATTTAAAGCCCCAACAAATTTCCGGCAATTTTGGTGGTGGACACGGACGCACGCCAAACATTTTCATCCTCCACTTTGTTTACTTTTCATCTCCCAAAGAAGAATAGCACGGAAAAGTATGGGAAATCAGACGAAAAAACAAACTTATCGCCGTAATCATTGAGCTAAGGAAGAAAAAACATCATCATTCCCATTAATTTGTTTTTTGTAAACTGGTTTACCCAGGGCTTTGTGCAATCAACATTAACGTATCTGGACTTGGCTGAAGTTTGCCTTGCTTGCTGATAGTTGAGGAACGGACAGGAAACTCGATAGCAGGAAATGTGAAATGGCCGTTAATGACAAGCACGGTACGTATGTTTGTATAGTATAGTATTTGTACAGTGAACGGAATATCGTACGAATAAGCATTCAGTGGTTGCTTGAAACCTGTTAGCAATGTATGTATTATACACATTAGCATCGGATGTTCTGCAGCTGAAAGGTACGAGTATGAGGCCAGGAATAGCCTCAGGAAAAGAGAATACAATTCCATTTCAAACCTCGATTCCGAAAATCAACCATCAACTTTAAGCACTTTGTATGCTTATATCGATGCTTCTTGTATTGAGTGGGAATTAAAATTCCATTACTTTCCGAAAAATTTCGATGCAAAGACTATTTATTAACTCATTGCTCGCGATGAAATTAATTTTCTTGACGAGTCCCGTGAGATTGTCTGGCGATTATTTTTCTCAATTCATTTATTATTTATTTTTAAATTTTTACAAAAATATCAAAAACATAGAAACACAATTACCTAACTTACTGTTACTTTGAGTAGCAACTTATGTTAAGGGGCTCTGAACAATTTCTCTGGTGATAGAAAATGTTTGCTGGGATATTTTTCATTATTTGAGGTTTGAATCAAATTCCAATTCAAGAGAAAATCACAGATTGGAAAATTTGTCCAGGGTTTTGTAAGATTTTATAGGAAAAGTACACATTTTTTGAGTTCAAATAGAAATTGATTATTTAAACAAGAGGTATGAGACACAATTAGGTATTCTACATATTACAATCGCTAGACTCACATACTCACTACTGTTGGTAATATGAATGCCTGCATAAATAAGTGGTATTTTGGGTCCACATTTACGTTTTCTCCCCTTCCATTTTATTACTTAAGTGAGCGTGACAGAATATTGAATAATGTTTGAACAAGTCTGCTCCTTATTTTATTTAATTTATTAATATTATGTAATTATTTTATCAGAAAGAATGTTTTTTAAATAATTGTTGGCAAAGGTATAGCGCTGGAACGAAGGTCCTTGAGACTAAGGATAAAGATGAAACATATGTAAATATGCATGCACGGGATAACTGGCTCTCTACCTTTTTTTTTAGCAATACTTACTTCTACAGCAAACACAATATTCACCTTAACTTCTCGAGTACCGGGTATACATATCTCAGAACTCGCTTCTCGTGCACAAGCAAACTGTAAGTGATTACCAGTAATAAGAGCACATGATTATGGAGCATTACAGATGAGATGATGAGATGATGAGATGAGCGCCGGAGGCCGGAGACTACACACTGAGGCACACTTAAGCTAACATCTGCTACTGCTGTTGCTGCCGCTCCACGTTATGTCTATTGTTAGTACTCTGATGATGACTGTTGTTGTTGCCGGTTGTCTTCGTCATGTTGGCCATTATATAATGGTCGTTGCCATATGCCAAGCATATTAATTTTTCGGCACATTGAAGAGTAGAGTGCTCCCCTCATGTCCGATTGATAGGCAGTTGCTGCCAATTACGTGGCTGCTGTGGCTCCTGCTCGGGCCCCTCTAGTCAGATGACACGTGAGCATTGGTTACGGTTACATGGTTATGGTTATCGCTTTTCGGTATACGTAATTTCCTTTGCTCATATCCCGCTTTAATTTTCAGTTGTTGGGCATACTCGTATTGTGCATGCAATTAACTCAAACAGGTACGCAGCCTGAGGACAATGGCTTATTGCGCAATAAGGATTGATTCGTAATCCGCTTAAAATACCTTTACTTCGTGCGACTATTGAGAACATTAAGTATCACAATTGAGACAGATTAAAATAAAATGAAAATAAAAGAAATACCAAATCATATTGTGTTCTGGATATGTTTTATGAATGGATTTTTCAAGTTGATTACTCTCCCATTTACACCGAAATATGCCACAGCTTCGTCTCATGTAATGCTGCATAATTCGTTTAATTATTTTTGAGACCTTTATGTCCCAAAAATTTTGGGATTGCAGTTTTTAATGAAACTTTTGCAAACTATAAAAAAATAATATTACCGCTTGAAGAAAGAGAAAACGATACATACATATGTAGTATATGTGAATGTAGTTATGTACATATCTTCATATGTATATGCTAGCCACATTATTAAACTTCACTCTGACCTCTTGAAAAGTTGTCGGCCAAAAAATGTTTTGGTTACCAATTCTTCAGTAATGACCGACCATACAAACTCCTCGCCGGGTGCTGGAAAATCCTTGCAGCAAGCCGCACACAATTTTGTTATTTCTGCGGTAGACGGGCCCAAGTAGACTGCAGGCTCACCACAGCAGCATAAAGAGAATTTTTCAGTTTGCTATCAGGGGCTCATTTGGCTGCCGAGAAGGCAAAAGTCTGGCCAGACTGGAAAACACACAAATGCACCCCGACACCAGCTAGGATCATCCGTATCCTTTGGCCGCAGTTTGTTTTTCGTAGCCATTTTGTGGAGGAAAACACAACGAGAATAAGTTGTTGCTTGTGGAATTTGGGTTATGCTGTGTTTACTTAAAACTGCAGAGAGGCTTCCCAGAGAGACCCCAGAGAAGCAGCGTTGTTATTAAAGCAATCTATGAGAGCGCTCCTCCTAATCCCAGCTTACTGGCTATCTGGACTAAGCTTATTTCCATTTTTGTGCGACAACAGGGCACATATGAAGTCCCCTGTGGCATAACTCAATTTGGCTTTGTTTAGTGTCGGTCCTTGGCCAGAGATCATCAAAGTCATGTGGAGCGAGGAGGTCTCTCTGGAGGATTTCCCCCTTTTTCATTTCCACAAAATACGACTTTAATCATATTTCTTCGCATCGCTCTGAAGCGTCTTTCTGCTGAATCTCCGCTTCCTGCCTTAATAATACCCCAAAGCATTTTACCAAAATTGAAAACTCGTGCAAATAATTTGCATAATGTGCCACTCGTCTCTCACACATAATCATCCAGGAAGAGAGAGAGGGAGAGAGGGGCTATACTGTTGTCTTGTTTTTTTGTGCTGTCAACACGGTCGCAGCTCGGGTCATATTTATATTTTGTATTATTTATGCATATGTACATATAATACCCTCTTTATGCACAGTGGTGTAAAGTGTGGTGAACATTGTGGATTTTATGAATATTTTCTTAATGTTTATGCAAAGTCACAATTATATAAATAAAAAAAAGATATATGTGATATATATTTTTCTAAAGCTCCCACTTATAAAAAATATTACCTAATCAATGAACCACTGTGTCTGAGATTTAATATGCCAGACGTTGGTATTTAATTCATTCTGTACACGAAATTACCCTGAAATTGTTAGCACCCAGAGAGTTGGCTCGACCTAATACCATACCATTTCATGACATTATAATTATAATATAATTATGGGGATATTATATGTTTATATGGAATATTTATATATACATATATTCGCATACCTTTTTATGCATTCCCACGTTTATTCACTCAAGTTCAAGAATTTCCATGTCCTCGTTTGGACACAGCTGCAATTTATTTGTATTGTGTGAGATGCCTCTCTAACTCTTCTTTCCTCTTTTGTTGCCTTTCGCTGCTTCTCTAGAGTACTCTCTGACCTGACTCTTGCCATTGGCAAAGCTTCAATAATTGCTGCCAAATTGCAGGCGAAGAAGTCAGCTCTGCGGCAAATGGCCGAAGGAGAGAAAACTTAATTGAAGTGTAAGCTGTTGAAGATGGACCCGCCTCCTGCTTCCTCCTCCAGAGCAGTTTCTACTTTTTCCCAGTGCGCTGCAGTGAAGCCAAGTCACGTCAAGCTGAAAAGAAAAATAAAAATTAAGAAACTAAAAAGTAAAAGCCGAAGCCAAAGTTCCACCGCCCGCTCTAATGGATTAATTTACTTTGTCGCAGTGCCAAAGCAGCTGCCAAAGCACTTGAAATTGGAAGGCATCGGGGCGTGTAAAAGGTTTTTGTGGCATACCAAGCCACGTCCCATACCCACACTTATATACTCCTTGTGTTTTTGTTTTAGGGGTCTAAATTCCCGTTTAAATGGTGCTAGACATTTTCAAACCTAATTGAAATGCTGATGAAAAGAAAATGGTTGCTTCAAAAACAATAATCAAAAGTGAAACAACCCTAAAACGTTTTTCATAGACAACTACACACAGACATGCTGACACACACACTTATACACTAACGCCAACAGATGGACACCTTTTGTGTTAATAAAAAAGCGAAAGCAAAAGCGAAACCAAACAAAAGTCAAATAGCAACAACAAACCGGAAACAATGTTGCAGCCATGTTTTTTGCCCACTGCCCGTGTTAGTTGGCCAAGAGAACGAGCGACGATATTTACTTGTTCTGGTCCCCGTTTACTGGTTAGAGAGACACCAGCAATAAGCTGGAAAACAAAAGGAATGGACAGGGTTTTATCCTCGTTAATCAGAATATTAATTAAAATTTGTTATTCAGCTTGTTAATAGCTAAGGTGGATATAGAAATACCTTCAAATTAGTATAATCCTGCTAATAAGATTATTCCATGACACACGCTTAAGCAAGACGATGATGCTGAATGGCCCTCTATGCATTTTATAAAAGCGGCTTTAAAAATTGGAGTTCAAAGTGTTCTTTCAAACTCAATTAAGTGAATTGGGTTTTGAAATTCCAAGGAAAATTTAACATTCATTTTGAGCGCCATTTAATTTAGACAAATTAAATATTTAGTTGATATAATTGAAAAATTAAAGTGTCATCAGCGAATGGGTTTCAAATGTAAATTAAGCATAAAACTATAAACTAGTAATCCCATTTTGTTGGAGCTAAAAATAAATGTTCAACTATTTTGGGAAATATTGAAAGCGAAACTAAATCATTTATTTACACTTTTAAATAATTGTTAGTGTACACCTGTCCAATATACCCAGATTCGGGTGCATATGCATAACATGGTCGTGGTTTTGGGTTGCTCCTCACTCATCCACAGTTTGCTGGCTGCCATATGTTGGTCAAAAATAAATTGAAGTGGTTTCCTCCCCCCCAACATAAACATATTTTAGCCGCCTGTGTGCGCTTTTCTCTCTTCTCTGCCTTTCTTCATGCCCTCGCTCATTCAGTGTTCCCCCGCTTTCCTGGTGTTCAGTGTGGCAGCCGCAAGCATTTAACAACCGGCGCCTTAGCGCATGCAATATTAGTTGAAAGCCCAAGATAAAAACTCCAACACCATGTGGAAGTCTGCGGTGTGTGTATGTAAGTGTGGAAGCAGAGACAACGAGATAGAAATTTTGGCATTAAATTAGGTGACTGCCCCAGTCGCTGTTACCAATGCCCCTTCAGCTCCAACGTTTTACCTCTTTTACCTCTTGTCCAGGTGGGACAGCTTAGCCTTTGCGACATTACCGAGGGTTGGTCTTCGTGTTCCCGCATGTAAAGTTGTTTTTATGTGAAGGCCCCTGCCCCCTGCCCAACCCCCATGGTCCCGTACTTGTTGTGAGTGCATCATTAATTTTAATTTGTATTACCCAAGCCGACAACATGACCAACTGGCAGTCGTGGCGAGGACGACCAGGACACTCGCCTATCCAACATTTATAACCCTTTCCAGAACCCATTTCCTGCTACTGCCCCGACAACCGCAATCCGACAGCGTCACTTGCATGGCTGTTTAGTTTCACTTAAAGTGCCTCTTTGTTGTCCCTCTTGAGCTTTCTGCAGTCGCGCTGGCCTTTTTATACACTCACCGAAGACAGAAGAATTATATATACGCAAAAACCAGTAAGGGCATGCCATTATTCAGTGAAATTCTGATGATTATGCTATCTCCAATGGAAAGTACAAATTTCTAAAGTATACTCTTCTCAGCTTTCTTTGGTGATTGCAATTTTTGCAAAAGCTAGCCACGAACTATTCTCTTGGATTAGTTTGATTTTTGCAGCTCCCAAACGAATTGATTTGCCAAATAAACATCATGACTTTTAAAGAAATAATCAATTAAATCTAAATTTTGGTTTCGGTTTGCGAAGAGAAATGTTTGTGGCGAAACTTTAAATAAAATAAATTAGAATTGGAAAGGAAAAATAATGAAAAACCAAATCAGATATTCTAGTTAAATCAAATATAGTTTTTAATTGACGTTGTGAGTCACTGAATTAACTGTTTTAGCCAGCAATCTGGAGCTTATAACAATATTACCTGGGACTCTGTATATTCTCATGAAAAATATTCAACTTTCCATACCACCGTCCAGACACTCCGTGACAAATTTTTCTCTATCTTCTAGGGGGTACCACACCGCACGAAAAAGAGATGATTATTTTTTTCGTACCCACAATTATCTCCAACTGTTAGTTTTTCAGAACAACTTACAACTGTATAAGTATACGAGGGAAATAATAATGAATTATAACAAAAAAGTTATCTATGAAAAAACGTAATGTTAGAGTTTTATTGGCTGTAGCATAGTGTAACCAAAGACAGCGCACATCCGACATGGTCTATCCTGATTTTCTAAATGTTTAGCAGACGCTGTCGGTGTGGCCTGTAATGTGCGGAATTATTAGGTGTGATATAGTATGTACCGATGTGGCTGGTACCTATAATTCGGATGGTCGTACACCCAGAGTATAGCAGGATTTCGGAACGTGTACCTCTGCTATGCTCTGACTAGCTCGCCGGAATGTCGTGGGATCTTTCCTACTCCCCTATGTGCCATACAAACAGATTTGCACAGATATTTTAGGTACACGGGATTCAACGTTCAGAAGGAACGTTCAAACTATAATAATAAAAACTTCGAAATGCCAATGAATGGATTAGGGGACTACCGACAAATAGTATGGCTATATTCCGTTAATGTCGGGGAAATCAGATGACATTGACCCCTTTCTCTACCCTCCCTACCTTTTGTATACCTTCTAACTGACGGCATACCCTTAGAAAGTGTACTTCTCTACAGTAACTCGGACTCGATCATGCTCTACTTAGGACTACGCAACAGATTTAATATTTCATTTATGTCTATTAATATTCATTTAACAATTCAAACTTATAGGGGTTTGACTTCATGACTTTCTCAAAAAGTATAGGTTTTGTTTCCAAAACAATATATATATATAGAGTAGCCAAAGAGTAGGTTAAGAGAATCTTATAATTATATATATGGCTAACATCGGGACAAAAAATATTACTTAATAAGATTAAGAGAATAAATCAGAGAAAGAAAAAAAAAATACAAAAGAAATTATAATATTGTTACCGTAAGAATGAAAGGTCGAAAGAATGGTTACAAATCGAATCGCTTTTCAGAAATTTTCCAACAAAATATAGAAATAGAAGTTTTCAAGACATGTGTACATTAGGAACCATCAGGTGAAACTTTCGTTTAAGGAAGTTCGTTTACTCACTCATACTTTAATAAAAAAAAACTGTCCAGCGCATCCGTTGAGCTCAAGGGGCGACGCGAAAACATATTCTGAAGAAAAGAGAAATTATAATTATGCAGGTCTTGGCTTCTAATTCAAATCAAATGAATACTTCATTCTTTTCATACCCGTTCAACGTTGATTTGTAACTTACAAAATGGATTTTCTTTCTATCGTTTCTCTTTCATTCGGGCTAAATCCTCGTTACAGATAACTACTTATATAGGTTTTATTTTATTTTATATCTAGATAATAAAGAACTAATGTAATCCTTAAGAAGGGATTACTACTAATTGAGAAAAGAATGTACTGTCTAAAAGTCGTTTTCGTTGGTTTATTTCGTTGACGATGATATGTAAGGTTCCGGGAGTTCCTGGGGAGATCCGAGGTCTCTCCCAACGCTACCAGAACGGTCGATGTACTTTGCTGCTCCCGTTTCTTTTTGATGTATCGGGTATCACTCACTATGGAGAAAATTAGTTGGATTTCCAACCCTAAGACACGAAACGGTTAGAACGGTTTCACTCATGAAACATTTAACTACCTTTTATCTTCCTTCACACACCGCGAATCGATTCCGGTCACTAGAACTATGACCGCCTTTGCACGTGTCTTATTAGGTATATGCTTGCACAGATTCACTCCGATATTACTATGTTGAAAGACACTACTGATCCACTGCAGCTTCGCTTTGGTTATGATTCATCTAAAACCCTTCGCTACTAATATTAGTTCTTACTGGGACTGTCAGAACTTTACCTTCCACAAACAACGGAGTAATCGAACGATACTAGGCAAAGCTTACGCCGAGCTGCTACGACTAACGGAGTAATCATACGATTCTGAACAAAGCTTTTGGCATACCTAAATTCTGCCGATCCACACTGCTTCGCTATGCCCAAACCTAAACTTTTCAATTAAAGCTTTAGCTAGTTACTCTGCCATAATTACTCTCCTCTCTTAATTGTAACCCGAAGAGAAAAGACAACGCTCTCGATACGTTCGATATTGGTCTGGGAGTCACAACTGTCCACTACAGTCTGAGAGTCACAACTGCCCACTACAGGCCTTGAATTCATAAACATATTTTTGCCACATCTTATAGCCTCTACAACTCATTAGTATTTCATCTAATAAACAAACAAAAATATATTAAGTATATTAAAATATTTTCTAATTTATTAAAGCACAATCAATACAATTCGCTGGCTGTTCATGGCGGAAGCTATAAGTGCTTACAAGCTGAATATAAATAAATTGGCCTCCATTTCCTTCAGATATCCAATGCTATAATTATTAACATTAGGTAGTATATCATAGCTTAAAATGCCTCAACTAAACTTACATAAGTAATTTTCGTGATTGATTTATTTTCCACCCTCTTTTTACTTTCCCCTATGAATATCGAAGTGTATTGGGTAATTTTCTTGATTTCTTTATATAATACTTCTGCTTAACAGTAAGGTCGCTCGAACTGCCAATGAATAAAGTACCTCACAAATGACTCACCATGAAACTTGGCAAACTTTTAGCAGGTAGATTAATCTACCGTTGTAGCCAATGGAATCACTAAATATTTAGCACAATTGCCACATACTAAACTTCCTAATTAGAAAAGCCCAACTAATTTTCATTATACCTTTGGATAGGATATTTAAGTTGAGTAGATATGCTCACTAATTACAGAATGGACTACTTTTTGCCCCCAAAATGTTGAGTGTGTAGAATAAGTCGCAGTCGTACATACAATTTTGGTGAACAACGAGTTCTGAGATGACAATTAGTGTGAAGGTAAGAGACTACAAGCTCATCTCTTCCTGATCCGAATTTAATAAGGGAATCGATTAATACGCTTTTTTTGGTTGCTTCTTCTAACTTATAATACATAGATACACATGCATATGAAATATATTTTGCCATTTATGTATATTGTTTTATTTCAACATTCAAATATTTATGCTGTTTTATTCCAAACGCAGAAATTTTAACAAATAAATTTTAACGGCTCGGCTAACTCACAGGCTCGGATATGTTACAGCAGCGGAATGTCGGAAAAGCCTCCAGAGAGTCGGGGAATTGAGAGGAGAACTTCTTCAACATGAACTACCCCTCGTACCTGTGTACTCGCATGTGTGTGCCTACAAGCGGCTATGCAGGACAAGGCAGACCAGGCGCGCCCCACGCAACAACATAATTACACTTGTCAGTTCATTGTGCCACAAATGCTCTACGCACACATAACATACACATGCCTCTGTCTGAGCCTGCCCTACTCTGCAGCTGGTAGACCATGGACCATAGCTAGGTTAACGGTCGGTTGCCGGACGGACATTCCGTGTAACTAAAGTCGCATGTTTCACGTGCCAGTTACATGACCAGAGGATGATGAGGATGCTCATGAGGAGCATGATGATGATGATGGTGGGAGCCATGATGATGTCGCTGTAGTTGATGATGGTAATTTGTTGTGGCTAATTGCGTTAAAACCGCATGGGCAGGCATTGAAACGTGACACGTTTTTGCGCCATTTTCGGGTCACGGCAACCGCCAAGCGCCAAGCAGCTGCAACGAAAACTGAAACACAAACCAATATTCGTATACAAATATTCCCAGATCAGTAAACACACTGAGCAGCAAAAAGTTTCGACTGCCACAATATTATGAATAGAACTTCCCTCTGGTTGCTGATCCCAGTGTAGTCGGCACATGCTATCGGCTGTCAAGCAGGCCGACAGGCTTTGAAATAAAGTCATTCCGCATCGAGGCAAATGTTTACAGGCTTACAGCCCCTGACAGCAAAAACGTCAACTTCAATCAGCTGCTCAGAAGGCAGACGGGCTCATCCGCGTTGTTGTCCATGAAAGTCCGTGTCCCTGTCTACCCGCATTCCCGAACAATCGTGTCTGCGCAATAAATTTGTCAATTTTTATTTATTATCTATGACTTCTCCGTACCTGACATGGGTTTGCCCATTTTGCTGAGCAGCTCGGACATTGTATGTTGCTTACAACAAGTAAAAACAAAACCTGCGGAGCCTCGCAATTTCAATTGAGGTACCGCATGATATCCTGATATTTCTTTTACATTCACGTATGTTATTGTCTTGAATGAGTTGCAAAACGTTACTACATATAAACAAAACTAGCTGCTGCCACTATTTCTTACTTATGCTAATGCCCTCATCTAAAATCTTGTGCTTATTAGTTGTGTATATGTAATAAAATGAATTGTACAAAAAAAACAACCAACGCGCTCATACGTATAAAAAGTTTAGAAATTTTCTCGAGGAACTCAAATTTCTTTATATTTTCCGTTGGGTAACCCAACTGACAAAGCAACCGGAAAAACACAATGCCCATCGATACGAATTCTGTGTTGATGGACACAAAACTTTATAAACTGTGATGTGTGGGAGAGCCAACATGGACGCGTGTGTGTATTTTTTTGGGTAGAGTGCCTTGACGTTTCCTACAGTTTTTCGTTATTTATTTTCCCGCTTGTGTGTGTGCGCCTTTTTTAGTGTGTCAGAACACATACAGAGAGAACGTTGCGATCCATAAATAAAATTTAAGCTACACCAGAATAACGACAGCTTGTAAATATGTGTGTGTGTGTGTGTATGTGCACTGGTATGTATCTGTGGGCGCACTCAAGCAACAAAAGGTAGCACGGCGCAGTGGCATTTGATTTATGATTGCTCAGACAGTGAGGTTAAGACTTTGAAAATATTTTCACAGGCACACAAAACACGGAACCAAAAGGACATTCATCGGACTGGCATGCTGGTGAAGGGAGAGGCACAGAATAGGCCCAAGTTCAATGGCCTTAGATACCCCGTCGGTTCTCCGTTTTACCAACATTCTCTCCTTTATTTTCTTGGTGTCTCCTCATGTTTCGTAGGGCTTTGTCGTCAAGTTTTTATTAGTTGCTGCTGCTCCGTCTGCTGCTGCACCGTCGTTGTATTCTCTCCGGAATGCCATGATGCAAAGCACAAATACACTTGACGCACACAGGCCCCTGTCCCCGCTCATCTCTGTCGCTGATCCTGCTGTTCAATCTAATGGGTTCACATGTATGTATGTGTAAAACTGCGAAACATTTGCCCAAGAATCTGCGCAAGAATCTAAATATCTCTCACGTTTCCTTCTCCAAATATAAACTGAGAGAAAAAGCTGTTTCGAAAATGAAAAATATGCATTATATATAACTTTTGATAAACAGAAGGGCAGTCCACCAAGCACACAACCGACTGCGAGGCGCTTTCTTGCATTTGGGATAAGACTAATAAGCCAAATATTAAAAATATAACCATAGATCAGTACATATTAGCATTTGAGGAAGTAAAAGGGAGTGCATAAAATGCGGTAGAGGCATTTTAGTCCGAGCGCGAAACCTTAAATTTACATGCAAGGCAAGAACTAAGTATTTTAGTTTCTAGTTGATTAAATATGGACAATTATAACACCCCTCATTTAGTTATATATACCACTCCAGGCCTGTTCTTACGGTTAGCTTATAAAGGTGGGGCTAATCAACAACAGTCTCTTAAGTAAGATGGTTATCGGATCCTTAATTTGCATCTCAATTATTGAGTTTGTTTCTGAGGTCAGGCAAGCAATCTGAATGGATTTAAGGAGGACCTAAGTCGAATGGGGTAGAAAACTATATTCTATATGTTGGACACCAAATTTCACCGCCATGGCAAATCAGAATAAAGATAGTCCAAATTTTCTCTCCGTGCGGACGTTTGAGGAAGCACTGGTAGCAAGCTGACACTCGACTGAACGTGCCTGTTCGGTTTATCAGGCCAATAACGTGTGCGAGAACAAGCTGCAGCATAAGTCTAGAGAAGTTGCATTCAAAATTCATTGTTGCGGGTGTTTGAGCTGTCGTTGCTGGGGGTTTCCTTATTATGGCAAATAAACTTGCATATCTTATGTGCCGTCGAGACAGCCCTGGGTTCCTTCCTTCTCACCCCTTCTGCTCACCATGATACTTAACTTTTCGTTTCGTTTTAAACGGTTGCCCCAGCCCATTGCCACACAGCCCGGGAACTGAATCATTTTGCGAAACAATTAAAGTTCTATTAGGCGGCAAATGCAAATTCTGCTCGTTTCTGGTGCTACTCCCCCGCATACACTCCTCGAGCCCACACTTGGCTGCCATTTTTCCGTTCTGTCGCATAAATGTGTTTGCCAGTTTAGTGCATAAGCCGCTTTAATTGTTTCGTTAAATGAGCCAGCAGCAGCTGCAAGAGCAGCAGTAGAAGGCTTAACCAGAAAAACTTTTCAACCAAAAAATAGAGAACGAAACCTGAAAAAACGCTTTCATAGCAATTCCGACTTTGGGATACCTGCTAGTCAAAATAGGTTTGGTATATTTGTTGATAATTTATAATCTTACTTTAACCGTATTAAATTGCAATTACTAATCTTCCAAATGAAGCTTCAATAAGGATTGAGCAGTTCCCATAATACAGGTACACAACAAATCGTCTTGATTTTGGTCAGGGTACATGAAGTAAAATGTTTTTATACTCGAGAGTCGAAGTGTGAGGAGAAGAGAGAGTCATCATCAGTTTAATTCACATCAGTGCAAAAACCGTGGGGTCACACCTGTATCATCGTACATACAGATGGGATAGGGACCGCTTCTGACTTATAAATTCGTACATACCCTTGTACGAGCATAGGGTAAGAAAAGAAACTGAAGAAACCGCTTTGCATGCTCTTGTATGATATGCAGATTACTGGAATTCCTAAATGAAATAAGTGACCATTAAGGTTTGTGGAAAAGATTATCGTTTAATGGGGCAAAGAACTTGATGGATAAAAAAACACTTTCAGGCCATTCCACTTTACATCGTTAGTTTTCTAGTTCAAGTCGATGTTTCCTCTACCCCCAAATGCTCCATCATTTCCTTTACAATTTGGAATGCAATCTTTTTTACATATGGCACAGAGAATGTCTGGACCACTGTCAACACATTTTACCTCCTGGGCATTGTGTTGCAACAATGGTAGAGTACATTTTATTTTTTCAATTTTGTTCTGTGACTGTTATACAATTTGTTTAGAAGTTAAATTCGGCAAATGTTTGTCAATATGTTTTTATCAATAGGCAACAATATTTTCACATGCAAAAACTTGTCTATCGAAACGGAGCATAGCATTCCACACTTATACGCACTCCCATGCCCATGGCTATGTGTCTGTCCGTATCTGTGTGTGGGCGCGACACGTCCATTTTGGAGTTTTATGTTTGTGTCAATAAAGTTTTATTTTATTATTTCGCATTTTCGGCTTTGGGCAGGGGAACATGGAGCGGTATGCATGCATGTTGCCTGTGGCAGTCGCATGTAGCTCTATTGAATTTGTATGCGTCACACTCTCGCACACCTTTCAGGCTCGTCGTGTCTGTACCCTTGCAAAGGGGATTATGATTTCGAACAAAAGTTTGCAATGCAAAATTGGAACTATTTTTAGCCCCATAAAGAAATATATTCATATTCGTCTGGTACACAAGCTATGAACATGTGAAATTATCTGGTTATCTCCGCATCCTCTATAACTGTCGGAATCGCTTCATTCATATAACATGCTGCCAACGGAACGAGCGGGCAACAAAAAATTTCTGTGAGAATAACTGCCTTGTTTCCGAAAAAAGTACTAACAAAAAGTCAGGGTTTTTTTCAAAATCACAATTTTCTGTTGTATATTAGCTACAAAATACATCGGTCGTAAGGCAACACTTTGTGAAATAGCTGGCTATCTGAATATCTGGAAGGGAGAGGATGGGTATGCAAGGGTATGGAAAGATACGACACCCAAAGTCTTTTATCCACATGGTTTTTCCTTCTGTTGGGGTTGAAATACGCACGTGGCTGAACCCGAATAAAACATGTTGCTCTCCAGCTCCGTTGAGTGAACTCAAACTTATCGAATTTATGTTTGACTGTGTATTGAATTTTAATGTTCTTTGGCATTTTCAAACGACCAGGGCCCTTCCCTTTTGCCCCTCATGCTTCACGCACAAAATGCTTGGGGGAATTTGCTGCAAAACTACTTAAAATAAACCCATCGCTCGTCCTTTCAAATTGGATTTTGTGCAAGTGAAAGAAATGAAAGGATCGGACGCAGAAAGGATTGGGGAAATGCAAAGTCGAATGGGAATCTGCGGGTATACGACTGTGTTTGTGTGCGTTGGGGGAGTAAATAAATTTTATAAAAAATATGTTTACCAAATAAAAATTTCTGCAACTGCAACCGCAATCAGGGTACATATATCGCCGTGGGAGGGTGCGCCTGGGGATTGTGGAATGGTTGGTTGTCATTTACATGAAAGGGGAAGCATCAGAAGCATCTGGGAGATGGAGTCCGCCCCCACAGCTATTAATGTTAGAATTTATGGATGCCAACTTACAGCAGAGGCAACTTTGACAACTTGCAGCGACAACAAGAACTACAGAAGCAACAATGCACAGTGTTAACGGCATCGTGCATTGTTAGCAAATTCAAGTGTCTGGTGATGTTGCAGCAGCAACAACAGCAGGAGCAGCAGCAGGAGGAACAGGAACAGGAGTAACAGCAACAGCAGCAGCAGCAGCAAATGCAATGCAAGGCAGGGCAGCCGGAAGTGACAGCAACGGCAACAACACTTGCTGATAACCATAACATTGAGTGATATACGAGAGCAAAGAGGGTTGAGTGTGTATCAGTGTGTGCGCAGTAGACGTTGTATCTGTTTGTGTTGGGGTGTGTTAGAGTGTGCTGCTTCATTGATTAACGCAGCACAAGCAGCAGCCCAGAAGCAGTCAGCCAGACACGAGCTGGGTGTAGCAGTATGGCTGGGCGTAGTCGATGGGCCCACTAATTTCTGCTGCACATGCATTTTTTTATGTCCCTTGCACGCACACACACGCCCCCACACATATATATATACTTCTATCACGGCATATATGTATATCGGTATGTTCTCCTCTTCAACGTTGTTCCCTTTTCACTTGTGAAATATTTTTAATACGCTTTCCCACTAAACGACTGGATAATGCAAATACGTTGAGCTGGCAATACTCAAAGTATAGTAAAGGGTGACAATTTCTCTTTAAACGTCACGAAACGACTGAATAAATATGGTAATATTTTAAATATGTAATATACAGATGTTTAACGCTTCAGTATTGGCAATCATAGTTCCTGATTAGATTCTCAGATAACCTACGCAAGTAGGTAACCTTGAAAGGGTATCATCTCGTGCTGTGTCAGCTCTTCACTCTTCACTTCGCATATTATATCCTCTGGTCTCGTTTTTGCTTATGTCAGCGTCAGCCCAGACGCCAAAAGTTGAACACAGTCGAATGCAGCGGAGTTGCGGCGGCGCTACATTAGTGACCCCATTGTGAACTTTAAGAATTAAGCTCAATATTTTGTTTGGAGGTCAGCCATATTGTAAATTGACTGCCTAGAGCTCAATCAAAATATATATTACCCCAGACTGCACGAAGTGCTGGGACCCAGCCCAGCTACCTCCATTCCCGCAGCTGCCAAGAAGTGGCATGGCAGATTCGATAAAGGATATAACAAAAATATATTGTGTGAGTATTGTATGTCGACATATAGATTGTTCGACACACACACACACACACACATCCATATCAGCGCTTGTTTGTTATTTTGTAGTACTTTTTCCTCATTTTTGGGACTTTCGCAGCCTTGTGGCTTTCATTCGAGCATTCGAGCTGCTTTCAAACTTGCGAGGAGTGCAGCTGCCAAATGTCTGCCAAATATATAGAACTCTATTAAGTTAATGTCGCGTAATTTAGCAAACTGTCAAAATCGCTGGCAAGTGAACAGGAACTGAATGCGCCAGCATTCAATAAGTTTACTTGACATGTTCCGTGCTCCGGCAGCAGCGCTGCCAAGTTGTGTGCTTGGGGATAATAGAGTTTTTGGCATGGCTTTTAAGGTCTCTCAATCTTTAAGGACCATTTGTAGAGCAGGAATTATTGCTGCAGGAACTAAAAAAGCAATTATAATCACAGCATCATACCAAACGAGGTACCTTTCCAGTTGCAATTCGCTCTCAACATTTGGTATTTTTGGCTTGTTATAATAAAAGGCAAACGAAATACGCGGTAAACTTAGACAGACAGTTTCCGACAGTATGCAAAGCATTTGAATTATTTACCATAAACTTTTTTGCACAACTTGAACAATTCCTTTGCACAAAATGGTACATATATTGTATGCGAAATTTTCCTCTTTCAGCTCGGACCAACTTCAAAATGGTCGATTGCTGTCGATGCGTGGCACAGGCTATACAATTTTTATAGCATACTTTTACGGGCTTTTCCGTTTTGTAAACATGAACGAGTGGGGCAATGGCGGAGGTGGAGATGAAGAGCGAATAGCAAGCAAAAGTTTATATGATTTTTATTTGAAAAATACCAAAATTGATTTTATGCTCTCTTCGTGCAACAGCAGTCGGAACATGTTGACAGACAAAGAGGAAAAAAACGCAGCGAAAGCATCTCTCTCATTCCGGATTCGCAAATTGACAGCAGCGTCGTGGATGGCTTACCTGATGCCCCCTGAAACTTTGTTGCAGTATGTCACTCAGTATTACATTGCTTCAGAACAAGATCTTCCGGTCCAAACAAATTGCTGGAACGTTGTTCAAATGCATTTCAATAGTGTCTAATTGTTCTTCTTCTCCGGGCAGCTGCAATGTGTATTGACATTCTCACAGCCAACGCTATGTTAATTAGAATTTTGTCTGCGGTTGATATACGAGGCGATTTTGCCTCAGTTGATATGAATTATATCAGAAATTCCGCATGTATTTCATTTGTTTGACATTATCGTGCAGTTGCCAATTTGGCAAACGGTTTGTCAATAAGTCACTTAAATAATAAATGCACTGGCCACTCGAATGGCTCTTCCGATTAAGCGATAATGTTTGTTGAACCCAACCGCATTCGAAATATTGCTATTGTTATCGGTTATTTATATTTTAAGAATATCTGCAGCATACTTATATTTGAATAGATTGTAGGCCGCTCTTTTTAGTACCATTAAATTTTTGGTTTAAACGAGATATTAGATATTTTAGTTTAGATATATACATGGAAAGACGAATACTAGCGGAACTTAAAGAATGTATAAAGAAGTATTTCTTAAACGGTCATTTATTTCCTGCATTGGTCCGGTCCGGTCGGGTCATATGTACCTATTGGACCATTCCACAGTCGAATAAGTACCCAATTTTCGCATGTTCGGGATTGGAATCCAAGACTTTTAACGCTTCAATTAAATTTTGGCTTCACAAAAGTTGCAAATTAGCTTGGGCCGCCTTGCTTCGCTAGCTTTACATCCGGTGCGTGTGCATTGTAGCTTACAGTAGAGCCTTCCGCTGGCTGCAACAGAGCTTGCACTGCATCTGTGCCTCGTCTTACGTCCCCTTTTACAACCCTCTCTCTGCATAGATGGCCTAGAGCTTAAGACGAGACTTAAATCCCTTGCACCTTGTCTACGCAATGCTAATTAGCTGGATATTGTTGCCCCCACCATGTTGCCCTTTCAACAACTCCTTGTTAATAAAGTCGAGCCCATTCCTAAGCGCCATCGGAATCCCCTTAGTCTGGAACCATTTACGGTCGAGGCTCCACTGGAGTCAATCAATTTTGCGGCTAGCATGTGAATTGAACTAATTAAATATTTACAAAGGCAGCAAAAGCCCATCAAACAGAACATTGAACCTGCCTTTGACTTCATAAGCCGCGAGAGTCGTGGTTGCCAGTGGGCTCCCCTATGAAAGTCGAATTAAATGGCAAACAAATCCCCCTTTAAATTTAAGCTTTAAGCAAAAAAGTATTTTAAATGAAAGTTATGACAAATGTAAAGGTGGTCGAGGTCCAGCGCTGGCAACAAATCACGAAAAAATCGTAAAAGAAAGTTTAATTTGAATTTCAAGTTTTCGCGGAAAGTTTCTGTTGCAGTTCGGGCCTCTCAAACTTCCTTTTCTCCTTCTCTCTCTATCTTTTCCTGCTTCTCTTTTCCTTTACCCTTGAGGCTTACCTTTTACTTGAACATTCGTTACTCTATTTTAAACTTCCGTTCTGTTTGCGGACAAATGTTTGGCAATTACTTTTTAAGGTTCCCCAAAACAAATTGATTGCCAACGTAGAACAGAGATGGATACAAAAAAGAGATGGAGAGAGAGAGGGAAAAATAGACATGGAGAAAAGCGAGTGAAGTCAACGTTGAAATAATTCATATCGATAATGGCGCTTTAATCGCATAAAACTTCCGGCAATTTGCCGAAGAGCGTTGAGTGCTCGAGTCGGGTTCTGTCTTCCTGCTTCTCATTGATTTTCCTGTGGCAATGTTCCAGACCTTGGATGGGAGTATATGGGAGTGAATGCCTCACCGTCTGGTTGAAGCTCTCGTTGCGCTAATTTTGTTAATCTACCCGCAATACAGAGATACACACAGTTACCAAAAAACCCCCTACACAGATACAGCCAGGGTTCTGTTTGAGGAGTTTGGGGAAGCTCCTCTCTTAATTTCGTGTTTTGCCTAACTTTTTCCTGCTCAGGTGAAGAGAAATTGGAGAAAAGGTGAGCCAAGTCGTTGACTGTGCAGCCGTCTACAAATCCGCCGTCTTTGTGCAATCAGCGTTAACTTGTTTTCCCTATTCCACATTTTATTTTTTCGCTCGTTGTTTCCCTTCGCTTTGGCCTTTGTCCCTAAAAACAGATAAAATACCTGCCAAAGATATGGAAATGTTTATTTAAAATTTCCATCTCTTCCTGCTCATTCCCTTGCTCCTTGTTCTTATTTTTCTTCTACAAAAAAAACACACGCGGGTATATGTAATATAACCACGTGGAAAAACACGGCGTACCCTTACTCGTAATTTCCTCAAACACTTCATTAGAGCAGATATTGTCGGGACCTTGAGAACTCGATTTGAGAAGGCATTAGCTTTGCGTAGGATTTTTAAAATATCTGTCTCTGTTAGGTTGTTGAAATATAGGTATGGTGAGACGAGGAGGCATACTGTTTCCACCTTTCTTTTGCTTGACTCCTGCTTTCAAATATAAAATCCCTTTGGCTCGCTTTACTTAAGGCTGTTCTTTGTCTGTGATTAGTTTGCCTAAGTGAGCGCATTATATTTGCTCAACTAAAAAAATTAACGCATGACTTGCTGCCATATGACAAGAGCAGGAGATCCGTTCAAGGGCTTCGGAGTAGAAAGTCGAATGAAAAACATCATCTTCGGTGGGATGGATTCGGACAGTTCGTGGAGAGCGGATGGATGGCTGGATGGCGGGATGCCTGAATGGGTTTTCCTGCAGCTCGACTGTCACTAATCGAGAGCCAAGTGGGGCCAAGAGGGTGGGGCGAAAATTTTCCCCGGCAATTCAACAGTCACTTAGTCAGGTCTGCCTCAGGGGCTGCTCTCTGTGCATCCTTAATTCAGCGCAGCCAGGAATTGTTTAATCTGCCCGAAAATATCCTGGGTCTTTCGCCCTTTCCGGCGACGTGCAATTAAGTAATTGAGAGAGAAAGCCGGTCCTGGAAATCAATTTGGGCGAAAATCAAAATCAATATTTTACTTGCCGAAAGCGCCAGCATAATGCAAATTTTCATAATTGAAAACTAAGTGCTAGGCAAAAAGTTTTCAATAAACCACTTTGGGTGCCATTTACAGGCCCTAGCTATAGCTCTGACTTTGTTTTTATTGTATAATCGTAGTGCGCTCTCCTCTTCATCAGATTATAATTTAAGCCAGTTTTGGTATGAAAAGGAAAATACGCTGCCAACTTTCCTTCTTTGCCATTAAGGCGCAGAAACTTTTCCGCACGTATACTCATACAACTTGACTTTGAAAGAGGGAGAGACGAGGTGTTCCCACTTTAAAGTCATCGTCAGCCATTCAATTAAACTGAGTGTAGTTTTCAATAAACTCTGCAAAAGTTCCATTTGAAAAATGGCAAATAAATGCGCGCCCTCTCCACGCCAATTCAATGAAGTATACCTAGCCATGGGCTTCCATAGTTCTATCATGGCTAGTAGAAAAGAGCAGAGCGGAGTGGGACCCGTGTTGAGGGTCACCAAATGCAATTTGTGCTCGAGTTCCAGTTACAGTTAAGCGGATTGCTCCGTACATCTACTGGTATATAGAATATTTATATACTTTCAGCTTAAGCAAGGAAAACAGACAAATTGAAAAATGGAGAAAAATCGACACTTGAATGTGGAAGGAAACTGTTGCAGCTGCAACACTGTTGATTTGCTTTTGTTTTTTCCTTGTCTGCTATAAGTGTGTAGAGGATTTACTTAATGGTCGAAACAGTGGCCTGCGAAACTTATGCGACACAGGGTAAATTATAGAGCAAATCCACAAAATATTCCATTATTACATAAATGTGAACAAATATTACCAAAGTTGTGTTTGATATTTAATAGGAATTTTTTGCCACCTCTTAATATTTTTCTATACAAGTAAGGTTTCCCGAACAACCTCTCCTCGGGGTTTTAGAATAAATACTAGATATAATACTTGTGCCACTCAGTGTACAATGTGACGTTTTCTCTCGCTCTAATACTACTGTATATCTGTCCACTTTGCTGTCTACTCTTATCTTCCGCTTCTGCTCTATTCAGCTCCTCCACTTACTCCTCTATCCATCTCCTTTACATGTGTTTTATCCGCTATCTATTTCGTCCCTTTTAGGGTTTAAGTTCCATTTTCAACTTCTCCGAGCGACATGTGCGTGAGTCGCTGATGCTGCTGGCCCTCGTCCACGGACACGAAACTAAACTGTCACTCCCAAAAGTTCATTGTCGAACTGCTAAAGCGGCAGCGGATGGCGATAAGCAACAGCCTGCAGGGCCGCAGCTGAGAAACTAGGAACTAGGAAAACTTGGGAAAAACTTTTCGCTTATGGCGACAAAGAGAAAAAAGCGAAGAGCACTGCAACTAATTGTTTGGCAAAGTTAGTTGGGGAACGTGACTAAAATATCTGCCGAAGCGTATCAATTACAGGGCCAATGAGCCGACAAAAAGTCATCGAACCACCATCGAGCAGTAACAAAATGTTGGCACAAAATTGCGGGAAGCAGGAGCGGGAAGGAAGACTCCCTGACAATTGCTGACTACGTCACACATCATCAATAAAACATTTGGTTTACGAATAAAACGTAAACCTAAATTTTGGCCAAAAGAGTTGAGCTCCGCCCTGCGCACCGCACCCCGATCAACAGGCAGGCAAGCATAAATCAATCACTTCCTGCTGTTTGAGCAATTGGCCAGGGCAACTGTGGGACGGCTTCTCCGCCCTGGCAACGCTTCTATCTGGTTTTGCATGGGCGAGTGTCTGGTGAAATGTTATTTATGGGGCCACATCAGAAAATGCTCTCTTTGTTCTTGCAACGAGTATGTTCGGATTCTCAAATTGTTATTTGTGCGTTTTTGATTTGTGGCTCATAAGCGACGCGTGGCTGCCGACAACATTTTCTCTAATAAATATGATTTATGCGATATCGAAACGGAACCGGAAAGTGCAACAACTCGCTTTAATGGGACATATTTTGCTCACTATCGTGTTCTCTCTTCCTGGTGCTCAATCTCTGCACTGACTACCGCAAAAATGCAGCCCTTGGGCTGGGTAAAAGTTTAACACTTTTTGATTGACTTTGATCTAATTGATGCATGGCTCGCGGGATTTGATTGACATTGATTTATGGCCACGAACGGCTGGCATATTGCCCAGACATTGGTGACAATAGAGCATGTTCTCTGTTTCGGGGATTTGAAATTATTTTGAAAAGTTTATTAGGACTTACTACGGGAGGCCACATCAATCACTTGGTTTGGGTGAGAATACTTTCGTTATATTATATTTCGTTAGAAATTATTTCGGGGATGACAATTTAACAAAAAAATGTCTGGTCATATATGACTTTGAGTAAAGCTGGAATATGTTGAGCAATGAAAACTTGTATCCATCAATTTTGATAATGAAAAATGGAAAGTAAGGTTTTATCCAACTTACGTCAGAAATTTGATAGTTTCGGGTGATGAATGCCGATTCATGGCAGCTAAAATCTTCTTAATTTTCTCATGTTTGGTTATTTTGTTCATACTGATCCGGTCACAGCCCGATGATGAGAATAACTTTGAGACGAATATAAGAAAACGGCCTTAAACGGAGAACATTGAGTATACCTACATATATTTGAATCCATCCTGAGGGATGGACCTGACCTCACCACCTTACTACATTATGCACTCACGACACTCAGCAGCTCATTCATTCTATTTATTCTGCACTTCAAAGCTATGTGGCCATTCCCGCTCCCAATCCCATTCCACCTGTCCAAACAGCAGACACAGTTCAGCTGAGGTGAGCGAAAAGAATTTGCATAAAACACACGGCTGGCAAAAACTCGACACTATTTTATTTCAGCGCCCAATGTTTTCCCGCTCTCTTTTCCACACACTAGTTCTCTCGCTCCCGTCCATATGTGTTTGCGAGTGAGTGCGAGTGTTTGCTTTAACATCAGTTTTTCATTACGATTGTCACGCACCTGCGGTGGAGTTTCGGGGAAAGGAGCGATGAAACCACAGCAGAGAAACACTGGATGCACTACTGCAAAAAAAGTTTAAAGTCCTCAAATCACATGTGCAATAAAGTTCTCGTAGCTCAAAACTGAATTTGGTTGCGTCTTGGTAGCTTTAAAGTTGCTCGGATGGAATTATTGATGGCTATTCTTCTACTTCTTTAACACAAGTTGCAGGAATATTTGATGTCATGGTTACACTGAGAAACTTCATAATAATGGTTTAGTGGATTTTTATTAAATAATTGTTCAGATTGAATGGGTTTTGATATAAAGTGTACCTTTCCTTGTAACATTCTAAATTCATTTTCCGATGAGAATATTCTCAGCAATACCGAAATAGGAAATATTAAAGATTAGAGTAAGCCATATGCACCAAAAAAATATATTTCAATAATATATGTAGAGGGATTTCTAAAAAGCGTGTATAGTCCCCTTAATAAATATAAATATGTACTCCATAGAATTAGCTTAATGGTTTTACCTTTATTCCACTCAATCATCTAATATTTACTTAAACTTTTTAACTTAACTTAACTTATCTTTCTCCCCATGTTCGTTGGATCACCACAGATGTTGATCAAACTCTGTCGCTCGTAGATTGAACTCTTCTTCCCGATTACTAGATCATCACTCCTGTTCACTTCTCAATTTCGCGTTACTTGATGGTACTTGATGTTGAACGTTTAAATATTGTAAAAATAATGGTTATAATTGCCATAGCCAAAGAAAGTCCTCCCAGCAGCAGCATAGAGCCACAAGAGGCACTCAAGGGGAACCTATTGAGCAGACTCAGCGAAATTACTGTGAACTATACTATATGATAATGGTAGATTGTGAGATCTGTTAGAATGCGGATTCGAAAATATATTCTAATTCGTTTAGAACCTATATGATTGAATGTGTACATATGTGTACATATTTCCCGATCGAAGTACCCCTTATTTAACTGACCATCAGAACCTATAGCCTGACAGCACACATTGAAAGATGAAATCAATCCCTGGTACTTTATGCTCTTGATAGTTTGCACAAAATATAAATGGAATCTAGAGTGGCCGCCATGACGAGAAATGGGCTAAGCGGAAATTTAATTTAATTTCCCTTTGCTTGTCCCTGCCGTGGTGCCACTTTTGCTCCATCTCCCTCTTTGGTTCTGTGCTGCCTTCTACGGGTCTCTGATGGCGGCACTGGGCAACTATTTTCCGATTTACCACAAAAGTCGCTCTGGCTCTGTCGGCTGCTTTTCGGCTACATTTCTAGTTCATTTCCGGCTAGAAATGAGCTTCTGCTCTGGGTATCCGTAGCGACGATTCACATGTGGCTCACATTACCATTACCATGCGCCAGTCCCCAGTCGCAGGCTCCCCGTATAGAGCAAATGGCAGGTTGCTTCGGGACTCACCCTCGGTCTGGGTTTACCGTACGCCTTTGTGCATAATTTTCCAATTACTATCAATAAATTGGCCGGTTTCGGTAGCTGGAAGTTTAATGGTTGGTTTTGGTTCTTGGCCCCTAAAAATTAATTGAGAAATTATTACGCTGCAATAAATACGTTTAGTTGGAGCCTACTCCTGCTTCCGTGCCTGAACTTTAATTACCGTTTAGCATTTGCATTTTGGCAAATTTTTCGCAATTTGGGCTGCAGCCGCTTGAACACCGACCATCGACCATCAAATCGAATCGGAGTCCAAATCTCAATGCTACCACCATTCGTGCTCGGCAAGCAAACATTGCATAAATTGCTTGGAAATGGCCAATAAAATGCCACATGGAATGGCAACACTAGTCCTGGTGCTCTAGTCTTTCTGCACATCTCTCCCCCGACCCAAGCCGGTGCCAAGAGTTTGCCAATTTGTAGAGAGGAAAGTTTCGCAGTGCAGGGGAGTAAGGAGTCAGTTGATTTTCTGGAAACTGCGAGAGTGTTCAGTGAAACGAGTGCGAATATTATTAGCTGAGTATCCGATATTTAGATGTTATTGGCATGGAAAAGTTGGAATTGAGTCCTAATCTGTAACGGAAGCTACTCAAGCAATAGAAAATATTATGGAAATGGCGACTGAGATGGAGATCGAATGCACTTCATATGCCATATAAAAGTATGTACATTTCTAGCTAATACATCAACTTTTAGTGAAGTAAAAATATATTACGTTAATTACGAGCCCAAATGGATTCATCACAGTCTATTTTTGGGGGAAGTTATTTTTCAAGATTACTTTAATAGCTCTGATAAGATTAAAGATTATACAGCAACAATTCCATCCAATACTTAACTCCATTCATATCTATTTCCTCAAAGTATTAAAAATTTCATTGTTAAAACTTGACTTGCCTGCATTATTTGTTCCAATTAGTTCAGCTATAACACATTCTAGTCCTAGCTAATCCATGAAATGAGTCTACAGCTTATATTCTTCTTCGTCCGTTCCTTTTCTCTTATACCACACCCCAGAATTTCCTCAAATTAATTCCCAGCTTGTGCAGTCATAGGGAATTCCCACAGCTTTCCGAACGTTTCTATGCATTTTTATGAGCCATGTGCCATGACGTGAGTGCATGTACATGAGTATTCTATGGGTATATGGAAGCCAGCTGAACGTTGATGGCCCGTAATCATCAAGCAAATCACAATCACCCCTCCTTCTCGAGCACTCCCACACAAAGGCACAATATGCGTTGGTGCTCTACCGCTGACTCTGGTGCCTGAAATGAATGAACAATGAGATGCAAATTTGTATTTGCGGCAACACAACCTGTTGCCGTTCCGTGGGCGTCCACTAATTGCCTCAAAAAATAGGCAACACAAATTGTTTCACCAAAGTGAAAAGTCAATCGGAAAAAATGAAACTGCCACACAACCAGAACTTGAAACTTAAATACAAGAAGCGTGAACCCAATTTGTGGAGCAAATTGGTGCCCACCTCTCAGTCTCTCTTTCTCTCTCAATATCTCACTTTCCCCCAACCTTTCCGTTAAGTTGGACTATCGTGGGAAACTTTTCACTTCGCCCATTTCGCTTTCTTCTCTCTTCTGCTGGTTTTCTGTAGCTCTAATATTTTTTTTCTGCTTGCGCTTCTGCTCAAGGCATAACAATCGCATTTACCAACTTCATTTATTGTTTTGTTAAGCTGCTAACTTTAGTTTATAGTCAGGCGGAACCCACTGGAAAAGCCCTCTCCGTCGCGCTCTGCATATTCTCGTAATTTGTCATATTTTTTAATGACTTTTCAAGTGAGTTTCCTGTGCGCTGTAATCGCAAACGAAACAAAGTCAACACGGAAAACAACTCAAACAACAAACAGAGAAACATTCGCCACAAAACCAGAGCAACCATGAAATGTCATTTCTGTTGGTTAATCTGTTGTTTATTAGCTCATCTGTCTATCCCATTTCTAACTCTCTCACTCCGTTTCAGTTACTATTTTTTAAGATTCACGTGTCGTGTACGTAGTTTGCAGTTACCTGATCCATGTCCCACATACCCCTCCTGGCTTTTGTAATCTATTTCATTCTGCTTTGGACATTTAGTATGCAAATTACCACTCGAGTGTGGCCAACAGTTCTGGGCCATGAACGCGACCGAGTTTGGCACAGAAATCATATTCATTATTTTAATGTATAGGCGCCCGTTTTGCTGACCCATATAAAAATAGGAACAAAGATTGACTATGATTGGATTCAAATTCATAAACAATGTAAAAAGAATGAGACTATCAGCTATTTCGGAGAATCCAGACACAACTTATATGTGCATGGTGTGTGCTATACAAATTACTAAATACCACATTAAATTAAAATTTAGAAATGCTAAATAAAATACGTCTTGATGGTTTTGGGTTTCTATGTGAAACTCCGTCTACGGATCAGTCTTATATTATAGCCAGAAAAAACATATCGAAAGATAAAATTTTCTTGAATTCGGAGTAACTATTGTAGTAGGCTTACGGCAGAGAAGTCATGATAATTCCATCTCCAGTGTTTACGAGACGAAGGAAAAGCAGTTCGTAAGTTTGTGTTCTCAGCCTTCACTTTTCTTACAGACTGCAAGAAATAGCATAGGACCATAATTAGAGATCGTGATTCTTCTCTTTATCTCTATGTTTCCCCCTTTATCAATAAATGTGCGAGCAAAATTGAGAGCGAAATGCGGGGAGCATTAACCAACAAATTGATGTGTCCCTTTTACGACCCACGATAACAAAAGACAGTTCGAGAGAGAGCGAGAGATTGGGTGAGAGAGAGAAAGCTTGAAGCAGTCGTTGGCTGCGCTTTTCATAACAGGTCCGTCTAGAGCGATATGTGTCGCAACCTCGCACAAAAAACAGCCAAAATATCGCTGCCGCATGTACGAGTATAAGAAGAGAGCAGCACACATTGAAATAGCAAAAAAAAATTGATTTTAATTTTTTTTTTTAATCCATCTAAGCTGCAACATGTATATAAAAATGTTATCTTTTGTGAAACTGACCATTACAAGTTTCTTATTAGCCAGTAAATAAATAAAAATGGATCATTTTACATAGAAAAATATGCACTATACATTTGAACAACATGTAGTCTGCACGACACATTTTGGGATATTTTCTTTTCAAATAATATTCAATTGATGAAACTTTCTTATTTCGCTCAGAAGTTATTAGCTTAGCAAGATGAAATAGATGGCAGTAGCCAAAAGCCACACTGTGCGTCGTTTGGTCTCTATACACAGCCAACACAAACTCCAATAAATCCTGATTGATTATAATCAATAATTATCGGATAAAGAGGTAAAGTCACAGACCTTGCCGATGTCATTTTAAGTATATTTTTATCAATTTTGTTCTAAGTAGATCCTGAAGACTTGGCTCATTTGTTTTGAGCGCTTATTGCGGACCAACCCACGCTGCCATTTGTGCTGACATGTTTATATGACGCACCCTTAGTTATTCACTTATAAACAAATTCAATAGACCTAGTCGAGTCTACCCCAAAAATCCGTCCGTGCCTTTTTTTTCTGACTGTACAGTTACTTAAGTTAATTCATATCTGCTCGAATCTATAAGTTTATTTCACTCGTGTCTGTTCTGTGCCTTGTGAAGACATAGTTAATTTCAATAAATTGTTGTTCAAATTTTCAAAAGTCAACTAAAGTGGAGTCTGACTGAATGTTCAACAAGTTATACCTAAAACAATTTGTATGCTCTTGCCTTTTTGCATTATAAATCAGATCTTGGAACCGGGTTCCTTGACTCCATCCGCATTAATGCATCAGGATGTAAACACAGGCGGACAGACGAGAAAGAGGCGGCTGCCCGTCTGCTTGGCTAAAGATTTGTTTGCTTTCTCATCGCTAGGAGCTACGACTACGGGCACGTCAGCTATGTCAACGCCAGCGCTGGCCAAAGAAACAACGGCAACCACGGCGATGGAGATGGCTATGGCGATGGCGACCCCGCCTCCAGACCGCAAAGCATTTCTCTGCGGGCGCCGCAAAGAATGCCACAACTGAGAAGTGGGAAGGAAATGGCTAACAGCAAAACCCAAACCCAAACCGAGACTGACATTTTGTTATACTCTTCTAGGGGTAGAGCCTTAGCTGTTGCTAGCCGATGCACCAAAGATAAACTTATTCCAACTCTTAAACAAAATATTTACACTAAAGTTTCGTAAATTCAACAGAAGATTAAGTCAAATAAATAAACAAATAAATAAAATACTGTGAAGGATTATTAAAAAATTCAGCATTTCACGTATTTACATTATTTCAAGCCATCACTCGGAGGCAAGTCTGCCCATTGTGATGCCCACACTCGTCACGGGATATTGTCCGGTGCCTAGGGAGGTTTCGCGAACCATCCCGAGGCCTCTATAAAGAGCACCAGTTTCTCTAGAGGCATGTTTGCCAGGCTGTCCAGATCTTCGTAGAAGGCGCCACCGAGTATTCGGTGACGCCTCCCCATGAGTGCAGGACAGTTGCAGAGAAGGTGCTGGATGCTCTCTATTTCCTCCTCGTCCCTGCAGCTGCGGCAGAAGTCATGGTGGGGCAGTCTGTACCTTGTGGCCATGCGGCCGATGACACAGTGCCCCGTTATAACTCCCGTCAGTGTTCGCACCCGACTCTTCCTGAAGCTTAGGAGAGTCTTGGTGCGTTTAAGGTCATAGTGGTGCCAGAGCGAGCGAGAGATCTCACAGTTGGGTGTGGTGTTCCACCTCCTGTCCGATCTCGTTCTGGCTCGGCCCATCATCTGCGAGATGATGTCTCGTAGTGGTCTCCTTATGTCGCTGACTGCGTCCGCCATTGGCTTGGCCGATCCAGTTCTGGCACACTCTACCGCACTCTCGTTGCCCGCTATGTCGGTGTGACCCGGAACCCACGTGAGTGTGATTGAGTGCGCGCTGATCTGGTTTAGTGCGTCCACCGTATCACGTACGAGTCTGCTTGTGGTCTTGCAGGATACCAGGGCTTTGATGGCAGCCTGACTGTCAACGCAGATTGCTATGTTCCTCGGAGGTATCTCCAAGGTGTGTACCAACTTTGCCGCTTGCCATACTGCATATATCTCCGCCTGGAATACACTGCACCAGTCTGGTAGTCTTAGGGATATGTTGGTTGCTAGTTCTTCGGAGAAGATTCCAGCTCCTGTCCCTTCGGCCGTCTTTGACCCGTCGGTGAAAATGGAGAGCTCGTTCTGCCCCAGGACAGTGTTACTCTTCCATTTCTCCCTATCCGGTATGTGTCCTTTAAAGTTTCTTTTCCATGAGAACTCTGAGACACAGTAGTCACTCCACCTGGCCGTTCCACTAGCTTCCATACGGAGTATAGTGGCGTGGCCATAAGGCGATGGCTTGAAGAACTGCGCGGCTAATAGCCTAGCGGCACTTGTCTCAGCCTTTCACTTAAGATGAAGGTCTATCGGTTCCAGGCCTAACATGGTGTCCAGAGCTGCCTGTGGGGTGGATTTGAGAGATCCGGTGACCCCAAGTCATGCTGTCCGTTGGACTCTACGGAGGTTCTCCAGGTGGGATTTGGTGTTAACCGCTTCCCACCATACCATGCCTCCGTATGTCAGGATGGGTCTTATTACCGCTGTATACATCCAATGGATGATGTGCGGCTGTAAGCCCCATGTTTCCCCAAAAGTCTTCCTACAGGTGTAGAAAGCTGCCATTGCCTTTTTCTTCCTTTCCTCCGTGTTTCTCTTCCAGGAGAGTTTGGAGTCAAGGATGACACCAAGATACTTTGCTTCGCTCGATAGCTCGAGTGTCGTTCCACCGATTGCTGGTAGTTTGAAACTCGGTATCTTATATCTTCGTGAGAACAGCACCAGTTCTGTTTTTTGAGGATTGACCCCCAAACCGTTCTGGCGTGCCCAGCTGGCGGTAGTGCCCAGTGCAGATTCTAGAAGGTCACTGATTGTGGGCAGAAATTTACCCGTTACCAGTATTACTAGATCGTCTGCATAGGCCGTAACCTTATATCCGCTCCTCCCCAGCTGAAGAAGGAGGTCGTTAAGGACCAGGTTCCACAGGAGAGGGGATATAACTCCCCCTTGCGGAGTACCTCGTGTGACCGTCTTTCTTGACGAGGAGGAGCCTAGATTGGCGCTTATCGTTCTGCTCCTGAGAACGCTGTCTAGCCATCCGGTTACCGTCGGGTGTGTACCAATCTTGGCCAGTGCGGCCGTTATTGACTCGATCCTGACGTTGTTGAAGGCCCCTTCTATATCTAGAAAGGCCGCCAAGGCATATTCCTTATAGCTTAGATTCTTTTCGATATGCCCAACAACTTCGTGTATTGCGGTCTCAACTGATCTACCTTTGAGGTAGGCGTGCTGAGCTCCACTGAACACTTGTTTGTCTAGCTTGGTTCTTATATATAGATCCATAAGTCGCTCCATCGTTTTTAGCAAAAATGACGACAGACTGATGGGTCTGTAGTCCTTCGGGGAGATGTGGTTTATCTTCCCGGCCTTGGGGATGAAGACCACTCTCACCTCCCTCCACCCATGGGGGACGCCCCCAGTTAGGAGGCATCCTTCGAATATTTTCTTCAGCCATGGTAGTAGGTGCAGGCAAGTTGCTTGCAGCATGGCTGGTCGGATATCATCCGGTCCCGGTGACTTGTAGGGACTGAATGATTTAATGGCCCAGATAATCTTGTCTGGTGCCATTATATTTCGTATGAGATCCTCGATTTCCTCTCCTGGATGATCCTCAGTGTCGTTGGTGGCGTTGGATTCGTCACCGGTGACATCTGAGCAGCCAGGGAAGTGAGTACTCATGAGGAGCTCCAGGGATTCTTGGCTGCTCTCTGCGAAGGTACCGTCCTGGCTGCGGAGCAGGCCTGGTGTGGTGGGTGCCTTCGACAGTACGCGTCGAAGCCTTGAGGCCTCAGTGGTACCATCTATGGCATCGCAGAAGGCTGCCCATGATTCCCTTTTCGCCCTCCTACAGGTGTTTTTGTAGGTATTGAAGCTGCGGCGATACTCGTCCCAACTTTCCTGTGTGTTTGTCACTTTTGCTTTATTGAAGAGTTTCCTCGATTCCTTTCTGACTTCGCTCAACTCCCGTGTCCACCACGGGTTGTGATTGGACTTTGGGGGTCGGCTGATCGGGCAGGATTTGAGAAACGACATCTGTAGAGCATTAGTGACGGTCTGCGTAGCTTTCTCTAGTGCTTCCGTTTGAATTATGTCCCCTTCCGGTGGGTTAGGCAGCACCTTCTGTACGGTTGCGGAGAAGCGGTTCCAGTCTGTCCGCTTGGGATTGCGGTAGGCCTTGGGCCTCTCCTTGTTCCATTTGATGCTGTACACTATCCTGTAGTGGTCCGAAAAGGAACACTCACTGGACACGTGCCAGTCATCGATGGTAAGGGAGTCGCTATTCGAGGCCAGTGTTATATCTATAACCTCTGCACGGTTCCTTTCGGCAAAGGGGGGGGGGTCCCCCCCTTTCAAAAAAAAAAAATATGAAAAAAAAAAATAAAAAAAAAAAACATTTAAATTTTTTTTTGGGAGTGATGGGCATTCGCGTCACAGCCTAAGACAATATTGATATTGATATTTCAAGTCCCTCCCTCCGCGCTTGGTGGATCAGGGCCCTGACATCCTCCGAGGGTGGGTCTTCCTCTTCGTACGGCAGGTATGCAGAGGCTAGGTATAGGTTTTTCCCATCCTCCCTCTCACATAGTGCCACCGTTAGGTCCGGAGTGCTGTACCTGGAAGAAAACAGAACATTAAGCTCGTTCCTTACCACGATACAGGTTATTGTGGCGTGAGAAGGCGGTA